>OX578149.1:76359858-76497358 GCA_951213105.1 Amaurobius ferox | reverse complement strand
TATATATATATATATATATATATATATATAAGGATATAAACAAGAAGAAAAAATAAGCGAGAACAGGAGTGACCATATGATTTGCATAGAATGGCTGGGGTGGATTGCGACACCCCTTTCCCGCTTAAAGCAGCTTTTACGACCCGGGCAACGCTCACGGCACCAATGTAACTCAATGGTCAATCTCCCACATGTGCAAAGACAGAAGCACCCGAACGGACAAAAGAGCAAAGATGGAACCAAGCATGGAAGAGATACACCTTACTATCCAGCATGAAAACACAACATTTTATAAGGAAAAGTCGCACATGCGCGAAAAGACTTCAAGATGATAGGATCGCAGATATGAAAATATATATGATTAAGAATTCTCATTTAGAATCAAACAATGTACAATTTCTTTCTTTGAAAAAGGAATAGTAATAATGTTGTAAAAAATATCTAGGGTAATTTCTTTTTAATGCATCATTTATTATTTTATTACATTCATGAATGCAGTCTTTTTTAAAAGTACTGTAGTTTCTGTTTCTTCTGAAGTACCCGATAATAATATTTCTGAATATATTTTTAGTGAGGTTTGAATTCCAATCAATAATATTATTAATTTTGATATTGTATGAATTTCTCTTGTCGTGTATGGTTGTATAAATTCCATACTGTTGGTGCTTTCTTATTGACAAATCCAGGAAGTCTGTCGATCCATCCTCATTGATCGGGTTTTCAATTAAGTCCAATTCCCTTGGGTAGAATGCAAAATCTATGTCAGGGGTGTTTGCATAACCCCCTAATATCACATCGTCAACATAACGGAAATAAGGTATTTCCGATAATAGATGGGTTCCTCTTTCATATTTGGATAGATAAATATCCGCCAATATTGATGAGCATGCACCACCCATGGGTATGCCTTTGACCTGTTTGTAGAAATGCATACCGTCATATAGTATGTTTTCATTTAAAACCAACTCAATCAAATCCAAATATCTTCTGAGAGTTATATATGGTTTTAAATTATACTCTTCATGTAATTCTTTCAAGATCATTTGTAGGTTTGTTAAATCGATGTTATTAAACAGATCCCTGAAATCGTAGCTTCTGAAGTTTAAATCTTTATGGCAAAATTTCAGTCGGTCTATCAATTCTTGACCGTTTTTTAACATTATGGAGTTTTGCTTCTTAATATCAGTCATAACATATTGGAGTAATTTCAGAAGTTTTTTATTTGCATGTTCTAGGTATGATCCGCATCCCACTGTTACAGTACGGAACTTGACTGGCTTTTTGTGTAACTTGGGAATGAGGATCAAGTATGGAAATTTTACTGATTTAATATCCATACCAATTCTTTTATACAGTGCTTTTATTCTATTAGTGATGATTGATTCGTTACTAGGAATTAATGTATACATGGCACAATCCTTATAGCATTGTGTTAAAGTATCGACATATAATTTTTTACACGTGAATGCAAAATTCGATACGATTTTGTCGGTGTATGTCAATACGAATTCTTCATTAAAATGTTTGATTGAAAACGGAAATTGAGAACTCCCAGAATCCTTGTTTCTTCTCGGGTAGAATTGGCAAAAAGCACTGTAAAAGGCATATTTCCATGCGTTAAAAGTTTGTACAGGTATACTGTGTTTGACAGCCATCTTGTATATGAAGGTTTCCAGATCGTAATTAAATTCATTATAAATATCATTATATTCTTGTATTCGGTACTTAGTACCAAGTTGTAATAAGTTTTTGAGTTTATTATCTTTTATAAAATCTAAGTTTCCAGTAATTATATGCTTGTGGTAGGGATCACAATGTATATTTTTATGACATTGACAGGATTCAATATTAAATGAAGACACGGTTTTACATAATTTATTGTAGTTGAATAATCTTCTACCGTTGGTTCTTACAAAGCGATAGGATATCTTAATATTTAGATTAGGCAAAGGAAGACGTTCTTCTATATTATGTAATATTTGGTTGAATGGAATATTTTCGAACATTTTATTCTTAAATGTTGTGATAAAAAATTCTTTTGATTTGTTTATTTGATATTTTGGTTCAAGTGCTACATTATATTTTGCGGCTCTGAGTTTAATTAAATCCAGAATGATGTCTATATTAGTGTTTGTATCTTCTGTATTGCAGTTATTTTCACTTAAATTGAAATTTATAATAAAATTCCATATACGTTGTAAGTATTTGATTTTGATACTGTTGCTAACATACTGCTACTACAGCCATCTTGAGGAACACCTGAGACTTGTAAGTACAATTTATTACCTTGAAAGATATAATTATTGAAAAGAACAAAATGGAGAAGCTTAGGAAAATTGGTAAATTTAGTAAGATGAGAATGAGAAGTAATATAAGCATTATATAAAGCTAAAATAACATCATATAGATCAGTGATCTTAATATTATTAAATAGATCTTTAAAATCAAAAGTTTGAAATCCTATTATTTTACCAAGTGTTTTTAATTTATTTTTTAATTCTTTACTGTTATTTAGAATAATGTAGTTATCACTAGAATCTCGTAAATTACTATTTAGTGCATTTAAATAATTTAGTAATAATTTACTAGCAGTAGTAGAGTATGAATTATGACCACTGGTTACAGTTCTAAATTTAATAGGATTTTTATAAAATTTAGATATAAGCACAATATATGGAAATGTCAAAAATTTATTATTAATATCTAAATCACTATACATATTGATAATTTTCAATTTGATACTATTAAGAGAATGTGAATCAATTTTAAAGAGACTATTATTTTTTAAATAATCTAGCAGATATTGAATATAGAATTTTTTACAAATAATAGCATAATTATTGGAGGCTTTATCAACATAAGTAACAACAAAAGATCTATGTAAATTATTAACAGATTGCTTTATATTATCCATATTATATATAGATCTAGATAAATTAATACTACAAATGGCATTTTTAATAGATCTCAAAATAGTAAATTTCCACATATTAAATGTCTCTAAAGACTGAGCATATTTAGAAGCTAATCCATAAATAAATTTATCAAGGTCCAGAATGATTGACTTTAAGACTTGTTTAGAATTATTACATGAAGGTAACCTGAATTTAGTGCCAAATGACATTATAGTTCTTAAAGATTTATCTTTTACAATGGCTATATATATATATATTAGGAAAATGTAATAATAAAAATAATCAATTTAAGTAATCATGAAATATTAACATCACCAATGCAGCAAAACCACGACCGCAATGCCGATAATAGAAAAGAGCAGTATTGGCCCAAATTCGAAGATTAACCAGAATAAAATTCAGTTCTGAGTATTTAATTCTAATTAACCCAAACAAATGCATGTTTCAGATTTGGCAATAGTACGTTACTATAACTGCCAAAACTCACACTACAGGCACCAAAACAGGAAAAATTGAAAATAAAAAAAATTAGGAAATCTAGTATTAGCATGTGGCAGGAACCCTTCATCTTTCACAAAGTATAAGTGCGAACAGCCGCAACAGAATGAAACATATAGAGCAGCACCGGAATGAACATGGCGAAATACAACATAGGAGGCAGAACAAACGTTCACCGTGACCCTCCCAGCCCGTCCAGTGAGTCAGAGCAGGAGACAGGACAATTTCCCATATAAGTAGAACAGAATATCATCATGAAGCATAGATGAAGATTCTTACTAAACAAGTGATTCATAGAAGAAATGAATAAACGAGAATGCCCCTGAACATCATTATAAGGGCGCTCATATCGTAGTATCAAACTGGCTAAAGTTACAATTTTTTAGCGAAAATAAAATTTAGAACATTAATGTTAATGTATCTTATTTTCCGATTTTATTATTTTTCTAATTTTCCATTTTATGTTATTATTATTCATTTTTATTTAATTATATATTTAATAAATAATTATACATATATATATATATATATATATATATATAATTATTATATATATATATTAATAAATATATATATATATACAAAAACATTGACCTCGGCTTTTATTCCTTAAATATTGATCTTAAACATATATAATAAATTAAAAAGTTGCGTAAAAACAGGTACATAATTTTATGAAATCGATAAAAATTTTCAGGGGATTAAATTTGAAGGAATAAAAAATTTAAATTTTTATACGGCTCCCGTACGAAAACATTTTCAATGAGTAAAATGTGCCCCATATACTAATAAGGTGATGTATAAAACTTCAGCATTTTATAATAAAAGGTTCAGGGATATGTTTAAACAAAGTTGGTGAGGGATTAATCACAAATTAAAATGTAAATACTTACAGCAAGAGTGCAAATGCCGCAACGCAGAAATGCATCATAGGCAAATAATAACTGCCTCTTATCTTTAATGAAACTTTGGCATGGATGGAAAACATTTTGAACAAGCTTTGTAATCTATGTGCAAATTTATTATTTCTACACAGCGTAGATACTTTTGTAACATACTTTTGTACTTCTACTTTTGTATTTCTACACAGTGTAGATAGGGCGCGGTAGCCCATTGGTTAGCGCGCTGGAGTTGCACTCGGTAGGCCCGGGTTCGATTCCAGCCACTGCCAAAACTGCCGCCGTGTTCATGCGGAGTACGATCACGTTAAACATGTGGGTCCGAAAGTCCTTCCGAGAGGTTGGTGGTAGGGGAAGGAGGGTACGGTCCCTGTGGATGCCTCCCCCACTGGGTTCCGGTCTAAATTGGGTGGCACTTCCCGACCGTCCAAACTGTTACCTTACACCTTTCTGGTTGGTCGGACGGTCTGGGTTTCAACAACAACACAGTGTAGATACTTTTGTACCAATAAATAGCAAAATTATTATTTATTTATGCAATGATTATTTTCTTTCGTAATTTGTGTATGACCCCTGAAACGCGATCTGCCGACATGATTTTCCCCCTCTGAGAACCCATGTCGATGCATCGAAAAGTGGTTTAAGTCAACATATTTGTCTTTTCATATCTCTGGGACTTTTTATGATAAAATGCTGAAATTTTATACATCACCTTATTAGTGTATAGGGCACATTTTACTCATTGGAAATGGTTTTGTACGGGGGCCGTATAAAAATTTTAATTTTGTATTTCTTAAAATTTAATTCCCTTGAAAATTTTAATCGATTTCGTAAAATTTTGTACCTTTTTTTACGCAACTTTTTAATTTAATATATATGTCTAAGATCAATATTTAAGGAATAAAAGCCGATGTCAATGTTTTGGGATACCCTGTATATATATATATATATATATATATATATATATATATATATATATATATATATATATATATATATATATATATATATATATATATATATATATATATATATATATATATATATATATATATATATATATACACAATGTACAATATACAACAAGTGCAATACGTAATCACAAAGATGTAAATTAATATTACCAAGTAACAGGCGCATTGTATGCATTGTATTTGGCTTCCCCTCCATTGAACTTTATCCTCTGCTTTGATTTCAATTATTTATTTATTTATTTATTAAAAACTAATGCCTGTTACATTACTATGCGGCATGGGCGTATGCAGGATTTTTTCCCATGGGGTTGCTAAAATTGATTGCATCAAAAATTTAGTGATTAGTATCAACCATGAAATAGGTATTTTTATAAAGTAAATTTCTATAGATGGTATGTGCATCACATTAGTATTCACCAATAATTTTTAAAAATTAGTGTATACCATCTTTAAAAAATATACATACCCCTTTTTATAACATATATCTAACCCCTTTTATAACATAAATCTAACCCCTTTTATAACATAAATGCAATAATCTCAAGTTTTCCATTTAGGTATAAGTTTAAATTGTTTTCTCTCATATTCACTTTTAATTAAATTAAGAATTTTCCAGAGGGGTGCTTTGGCACCCCCTGACCCCCTCCCCCCTTAAATGCGCCCATGCTATGTTGTGATAAGTCTTCTACTGTAAAATATTTATTATATAATATATCACCAATTTCCAAATCCAATATTAAAAATTACGATATAAAATGCCCAGATATACTTCATGTGCATGACCATTTTTCGATGGAGCCTATGTCCCGAAATCACCTTCCGTCTTACACTACACTATCCTTGAACTTGAAGCCATACGCTGTGCCCTTAACCCTGACAGGGGGTGCACTCCTGCCTTGTATTGCATAAGAAATCAACCGACTTCCCTCATCTCAAGGCCGCGTGAGAAAAGACACGACGTCGCTGAGACGGCGAGAAGGCGTTTCAACCTGTTAGGCCTAAGAATAGGGGCACATAAAGAACACTTGTTCTTCCTGTATTACCTCCCGGAAGTAGTTATTTCCGGGCCGTTTTTTATACCTGCACGTTACAGATTTTTGCTGGGTGGTATTTTTTCTTACAAGCAGCACCTAGTTTTTTTGTATTTGTGTTTTGGTTTTCTGCAGAATGTCCCATGTAAGTTAGAGGGTTTCTCAGTACGTTGGCTTATGTAAATATGTGAATAAAATATTGTTAATTAAAGTTATTGTTTCATTCTCAGAGCTTAAATTGCTGCCAAAATTTAGAAAGGTTATATGTTTTTTATTTTATAAAACAACATATACAATAAAATAAACAACATATACAATACATAAAAAATAGCCTGCTGCATACTCAAAACTAAAAATAGCTATTAGTTAATAATTTAAGAAAATTATGTTGTGTTAGATTATTGGATCTTAATAGTTTTTGGATCTTAAAGCAATATTGTAGAGTTCATATTTAAAAACATGTTTATATTTCTGAAATATTCATTTTCAAATATTCTATATAGCTTATAAAAATATTTATTTCAAATGTAAGTTATCAAACATTTTTCGTAAATATTTAAAATTTCTAAATTAGTTGTTCAATATATTCTATTGTAATGCTCGTATTTAATAATTCCAAAATATCTTTATTTTTAAATAAATTTTTTTTAATTGATAAAAGGCCCTGTATTTTTATTTTCAACATCTGAAATTGAAGTAGTGATAATTTACTAATTTCAAACTTTAAACTATTACTTAAACACATACTTTTTATTTTTGGATAGTATTCATAATTTATTTTAAAATTAAATCTTATTTTAAAGTACCAATAAAACGTTACTTAGTTATATCTCCAACACCTGAAACTAAAACACATTGTATATTTGCAAATTTTAAACATCAAAAATAATTTTTATATACAAGACGAAATACCATTAATTTTAATTTATTACTTACTATATAACATAAATAAGAGCCAAGATATTCAACAACTAAACTTACGTGGAAGAGATACTTAAGTAATGGCTGACCAGAAGACATTTTCTGTGTATGTTAATTTTTTTTTATTGCAAAGTTAAAACATGAATCATTATATAAATATAGAACACTTTAAGGGAATTATTTTAATTTCTGGATTTGCATGTCTGTTGAACACTGGTAATTCATTACATACAATAAGAACTTTTACATAAAAATAAAAAAAGAAATCAGAATATCTTGCCAACCTAGTCAGATTCATAAACACTCGTTATAAGTGAAATTAATCGATTATTAATACAGTGGATAATTTAAAATTATAATTCCTTAAAGAATATACATTGTATGAATAATTATGCAATTTATCAGATAAAATTCAATAATCGCTTTATATTAATGATGAATAAATTCAAATATAAGCTTTTTTTCACGAATTAATTCTTTAGGAAAATTGATACTTCAATACTCCATATACACAATTTAAAAATGTAAAGATATTCATAATTTACATTTAAATGAATGTGTACATTACAATTTGCATTTAAATATGTAGTTATACATCAAATGCGCATATTAAAAAATATGTGAGAACTAGGTTACGCAAAAATGCACATGATACTGCACATGAGTTGACAAAATAATATAACATGCCAAAATGCCAATGAAAATATAAAAATACTTTTGTTTTTGTTTTAATAACATACTATTTGTCATAAAATGAAACATTTTTATTAATTTTTCTTTGCCAGTTACAGGTAATTAATATAAAGCGGAAACATGTGTTTTTATCAACTGTAATCATGAGCTACATATTTATATTACTAACAAAATAGTTAATTCTTATAGGCCTCAATAATAGCTGCATTTTAGGAATTCGTCAATAATTAAATGTAAACAGATAAGATATTTATTTTGTAACAAATGTTAATATTTTATCTTCCACGTTTTATTTATAAATGAAATATTCTAATACAGATAATATTTTAAAGTGCTTGTCATGTAACTTAGCAGTTTTGCACTTCTAAACATGCAATATTGGATTCCATGGATGGACAAAATAAATAAAATAAAAAAGCAGCAATTATAAATTGTATTATCAATTTCACCTGATGATAAATCTATATACGTCAGTTACAAAATAAAAGAAATGTATATTATTTCTGCATACAATATTTGCCTTTTTGATAAGTTTTAAAAATAGGAGAAATGCGCCATTCTATAGATGCATACTTTAAGTTTTATGTGTTTTAATTCATTTGTTTTGTGTATAAATGTATAAGTTAAATTCCGAAAATATATCAAATCATCTGACATAAAAATAAAAAAAGCTACAAAATTATAAAATATGTTAGCAACTTCACTTAATGATAAATCTACGTTAGTTACAAGATAAAAGAAATATTATTTCTGCATACAATATTTGGCTTTTTGATCAGTTTTGAAAATAGAAAAAATGCATCCCTCGTTAGATGCAGGCTTTAAGTTTTATGTGTTTTAATTTGCTTGTTTTGTGCATACATATATAAGATTAAATTCCAAAAATATATCAAATTGGCTGACATGAGCAAACAAAGCTGCAAATTATAAAATGTGTTAGTAACTTCATTTAATGACAAATCTATATATGTTATTTACAAGATAAAATAAATATATATTCTTTCTGCATAAAATATGTGGTCTTTTTTTTATCAGTTTTTAAAATATAAGAAAATTTGTCACTGTAATATAGATGCATATTTTATGTTTTATGTGTTTTGAGTTGCTTGTTTTGTGTAAAAATATATGATTAAATTAAAAAAAAATTGAATTGGCTCATCTAAAAATAAAAAGCTGCAAAATTATAAAATGTGTTAGCAACATTACTTAATGATAAATCTATATACGTTGGTTACAAGATAAAAGAAATATATATTATTTCTGCTTCTTAATCAGATTTAAAAATAGAAGAAATACGTTGCTCTAATATAGATGCATATTTTCAGTTTATGTTTTTCAATTTGTTTATTTTATGTATGTTTCAAAAATATATTAAATTGACTGAGATAAAAATAAAAAATAAACTACAAAATTAGGAAGTATAGTACTAACCTCACTTAATGATAAATCTAAATACATCAGTTGCAAAATAGAGTAAATATATGCTATTCCTACATGAAATGCTTTGCTTTCTGATCAGTATTAAAAATAGGAGAACTGTGTGATTCTATAGATACGGTAAGGTTTTAATTTCTAAAGGGACAAGTAACATGAAAAAAGTTTGACATAAATTGTTTAAAATTCGTTAGTATGCATAATTATCGATAAAATTAAAACAGAGCTCGCAAAAGCACTGAAATATACATGTTATTTCTTTCTGCATGAGATAGTTTGCTTTCTGGTCAGTTTCACAAATCAAAGTTATTAACTTTCTGAAAAGCTGTTTCTAAAAGCATTCGGTAGTGATTCGTAGAGTTATTAATTCATATTATTTAAAAAATTATATTTGCGGTATATAAGTCTATTAAAAACATAATTCTGTATTAAAAACAATTATAAATATTAATTATACAGTAAACATTAATTTTAAAGAGCATCTGTCATATCTTTCTCTCTAATTTTAAAGAGCATCTTCTACATCTGTCTTTTATTAAATAATCCAAATTATAATATCTTTTATTAATAATTTATTAATAATTCTGTTTTATAAATAATGAAAACTATGAATTTATAATTTAGTATGTTTGGTATTTAGAAAATTTATATTTTTGACAGTTAAAATATTAGCTTATATGAAAACTTTCAAATTACAATTTAGACGCTCGGTATTTAAATAATTTTTTGCATCTGAATTTAAATTTTATGACGATTGAAATATTTTTTAAATCTGACCAATTTCATATGAAATGATATGGAATGACAATCTTCGGAGTTTCTGAAACACACATTAATGTTGTTACTCCGGAACTAAAAACATATGTATTAGACTAACTTTAACTACCAATTTATTAAAATTATAGTATCCTTATCTTAATTTAAAATTGTAATATTCAATAAAACCTTTATAATAAAAAATGTAACCGTTTAAAAACATGTATTGCTTACATTAAGAGTACTTAATATATATATTTATACGCTAAATTCTTTACAAGAAATAAGCTTAGACTAATTCTGTAATACTATTGCTGAAAATTCACATCTAAGGTTGAGATTCCCACACATTTTACACTGCGTAAAGTTCACATTTGTGAATTTCTACATAACAAACTTTTAGTACTTATCGAGTAAATTTTGATTTAAGAACTTGAAATATTAATGTGGTAATGAATTTTTTTGCAAAATTAAATATAAATACCTGATAATTAATAAATGAAAAATACTGTTTTTTTATTTGTTACCAAAAATTACGTACAAAACAAACATTTAAGCACAAATTAATTCTAATTTAATTTAGAGAATATATGTTTTTGAAATATTAGATCAGTTTATTAGATATAAGCTGCCATTTTAAAAATATATTAATATTACCATTGTATTGAAATTTTATATTTTTATAATAATTAACACGAACAATTTAAATTATTCGAAATAAAATAATCCAAATGTAGGATTTTACATTTTTGTCATATGTTATATGACAGTTGTAATTTTTGCTTTTACTATTAACAAATAATCATAATGGAATCTAAGAATGTCTTCAATATTTTAAACATTTTTTTTTTAGATTTTTGAACAAGTAATATAAAAGTTTGTTATATTGAAATGTTAATGCAATATCTATTTCATCTAAAAATATTTATTTAAAAGCGTATAACACCATTTATCGAACGATGACATGCGCCAGTATTGAGAAATGTCAGCAATTTGATCCAAAATGGGGAAAAAAATGTACGATTGCTTACTAAGTCAAATAAGTGATTACCATAGATTGATGGACTTCATTGTTTAGAAGTAATCAAAACCAATTTATGAGGTATTATATTTTTGTTTCCTTTTCTAAGGAACATTATATCTATTAATGGAAATACACGATTTCCAGATAAAATATGGTAATCTTTTATAATCGGAAACAATAAACTTATATTGATTTACAGAGAAATAAAGTGCGCTCTAGCGTTAGTAATTTCCGAAAATGTTAAATGTTCATATACAGGTAAAGTAATACATTGAAACTTCAAGCACTATGAACTTAGTGAACAAATTGTTGACGATTTATTACTGGTATAATTGACGATATAATTATTACTGAACAAAATCGTTAAGACGATTCTACCGTTACCTGTGAGATATCATTTACGCAAAATTTACTGTTTGTATCACTTATTCGCGTAAAATAATGAATTATGCATATTTTTTTCTTTCTCACATTAATTTTTGCTGTGTCTTCTACGTTTGGGAAAAAGTTAAACTTTTATAAATTATAACTACTTAATTATACAATTTACAAACGCGTTAGGTATGTAAAAATCCAGATCACCAGATTCACCCAAATATTTAGAGCAGTAGGATGAGCTGTCGGAAACATGTTACATGTGTCACTTTTTTCAAAGAAGCAATGCCTTACACATAACATGTTTTGTTAATTTATAATTAGTTAGTAATAATTTACAAATATGTAGTTTTTCTTAAACGCAGGGGACACAATGAAAATTAATGCGAAACAGAAAATAAATAATTTAATAATTTTCGTTAATAAGTAATGTAAATAGGAAGAAGTGTAAAAAAGTATCACACACGTTACTATAGAATTGATACTTAGTACATCCATTAAAAGATAAAGGAATACGCGTTTATTACTTATGATTTGAATGTATAAAACTTCTATAATATAATTTCAGCCAAATTAATTTTTCAAGTAGATTTTTTATTAATTATCCCCATGAAAAATTTACTTTAAATTCAATCTTATTAATTGAATTTTAACGAAATTTGTATTAAAATATTTTGCATGCACATATGTTTGCAAAACATTCAACAGTGCCACAAATGTTTTCCTTCCTTGAGTGTAATATTGACGTTAAATTTTCAGGATTTTCATTAAGCTGTTTGAAAAATGTATGCTTAAAAACTATTTTTGATGAATTCGTTACTTAAAAGAAGTAAACTATATATTGCTGTGAAGTGTAAACTATTTTCAGGTCTAATTTACAAACAATTACCTTATTATATAATAAGATACAAATACCTAGGTATTTGTATGAAGTGAAGGATATTGCAATTTTATAAAATTAAAAGAACTTCCTGAAACAAGGTTTTTTCACTTCAAAATTAGCTTGCACAATACATTGAATTTCATACAGTTATTCGAGAAATAATGCAATATTGCATTAAAAGTGAGTCACCATGTTCCTTTGTATTATTAAAGATACAAATATGACACTTTACATTAAAAGTGAGTCACTATGTTCCTTTGTATTATTAAAGATACAAATATGGTACTTTACATTAAAAGTGAGTCACCATGTTCCTTTGTATTATTTAAGATACAAATATGACACATTACATTAAAAGTGAGTCACCATGTTCCTTTGTATTATTAAAGCTACAAATATGACACACCTCTAAATTACCTATTGATATATTTTTTATAATAAAAAAGTTGGATTATTTTTGAAGATATACTTCGGACGTCTATCTGCGCAATAATTTTTTCCGCATAACTAGCGCAATTTCAATCAGACCACTTTTACAAACGAACGCTATCTGTATAACTTTAAACTACATATCACTTAGAAATTTTGTTAAAATAAGTTGGTTTTCAAACCAGTTTATCGTTGTTTAGTGTATGCCAGTATTTGAAACATAAATCGAGCAATTTTTTCCACTTTCAGCAACGACCACATTCAGCAACAAATTCGTCCTGCTAAACATTAATTTACATTATATGTTCAGATTAAAAGAACAATAGGTAAAGCTTCAGAGGAGATGCTGTCGGACAATGCACATTAGTAAAAATGAATTTTATCTGACCATGTTCAGCAGCTAATTCAGCTGCTAAAACATTAATGTACATCAATCATGCAAATTTATAAAAAATACGCTGCTAAAAGTTGAGTTTTATAAAGTTTATCGTCTGAAATGCACATCAGTAAAGGAGACGCAGTAATCGCAATTATTATTTTTCCAAATTAATTGTTTTGTGTATTCCAGAATCGATTATATTTTCTTTTGCAAAAAATAATAATTAATAAAATGAATTATTTTATTTTTTGTGCGGGGTGAAGCGCGCAATTTTTTTCCTTCTACATTTAGCAAACTCGGCATGCAAAGCATCATTTTTCTCGATATATCCAAATTTCTTAAGGTAGTTATTGTCGTATTGTAGTATAAAGTATTCAATAAAAGTCATAGCTCGCTCAATGATTGATAAGACTGGATCTAGGAAATATTATAATATCCTTCTACACATTTCCATGTGATAACAGGGCTTATATTAGAGTTTTTTCGGACTATAATGAAAGTTTATCATTCATAAACGACTCAATCGATTTACACACATTTTTGACTGATTTGTTAAATTAATTAATGCTTCATTCTAATTACTGTTAAAACATTTCAGATTTTGAACACCGATGATATTATTTGAGTGGTATTCCGGACAACGTTGGGTATTTCTGTTTTGTATAATATAATCTAAAGTTCGATATTTTTTGCAAAACAATACTTATTAAATATTATGAAGTGAAAGTCATTAAAAAAATAATATTATTTGCATAAATATTTATATGCAATTTGATATTTCATAGCGAATGAAAACATATAAAATATTTTGAAACGCGCCGTTCCCGAGGTATAGCAAGATTTTGCAAGATATAGCAAGATTTTTTAGGTATAGCAAGTCTATGTGGGAGGGCATTTTGGATTATTTTTGTTCCTGGATTCACACCTTCATTTTGTTCTTCTCACTAGCCGTTCTTGATATATTATTTTTTATTCCCTCACATGAATCATGATTTCCCTAGAAATAGTTGAACGATTCGGATGAGATATAGCACGTTTATATGATTAAGAAGCTTTTTGATTTTGAGAAAAATTGGATTATATGGAAATTTCAATTTTTGTTCGAGCATAAACTAAATGTAATGTTTCAAATACAATCCAAATGCAGATAACTGCATGTATGGATTGGTTTTGTGCATACTATGTGTTTGTTCTTCTACATCATATAGTCGATATATGAAATCGACATTTTCGAATCTTTGTGGGAACTGACAAATTCAGGTATACTACGTAGCCAGCTTCAAATTTCGTGATACTAATTTTGATAGTTTGTAACAAAAGTAATGTGTTTTAATCAGATTCTTTTCGTACACATAAACAGTTTACCTTACACCTTTCTGGTAGGTCGGACGGTCTGGGTTTCAACAACAACAACATAAACAGTTTTGAGCACATTCATAATCATGTTTTTTTTTACTCTTTTAATGAAATTTTTGAGGTTTTGAGGCATTTTTTTAATATATTAAGAGCATTTTGACATTAAGAGTCATTTTTGTCATGACCTAAATTTGCCATGTAATATAATAAAAATAAAATCTTCGAAATAATTATGGTTTTAAATCAGAATTGCCTGAGATGAAAACAAAAATCCTGCATTCTGGCATTTTCATTCTGGTAACTTAGTTTACGACACTGTTTAGTGCCGCCATCCAGTTCGGTGTAAAGATTTTTCCCATTGTCCACTTATGAAAGGGGCTGTGGGTAAGGTAATGAAAAAAAAATTAAATATAGTATTTTTGCTGACATTCTAAACCCTTTATGCAATACCTGACAGAACAAGTTACAACTGGTTTTAACTTTTAGGATGCAGTCTTTCTCCTGAATACTCATACATAATATTATTATTCATTGCAATTAAATTATGTAGCACTTCCAAGTGATTAGAGTACAGATAATCAAAATTCCTTTATAACAGGTATGTTTGATATTTTTTCTATTGAAATTTTAAGTAGATTTCACAAAGAAAAATTCTGGTTTTTAAATTGTTTAAGAATGAAGTTATTTAATTTATAATTTTGTAAAAATATAATGCAAACTATTTTTTTTATGGGGGAGGGGGGGGGAATATTTTATTCACATTTTAAAATTATAATATTATATTTACATATATAATTATATTTTAAGGTACATTTTGATCTTTTTAAGAGTCTTTTTCTAGATTTTTTAGTTCATATATATTCGGGACTTTGATTTTATTTTTTTAAATATTACTTAACTTAAAGCCAATATTTTAAGTAATAGTACTTAACTTAAAGCCAATATTTAAAGTAGTAGTACTTAACTTTAAACCAATATTTAAAGTAACTGTACTTCACATAAAGTCAATATTTATTAACTTAGAGCCAATATTTATTAACTTAGAGCCAATATTTAAAAAGCTGATAAAAAATAATCGTATTTTGATGAAGTCCTTAAGAAAGTATACGTCTTCCTTTCACAAGACCCTCATAAATCGACTTGAACACAAATGTGATTTTCCCGGAAACGTTTTTTCACCACTTAAGATGCTCAATTTCTACAACAGCTTTAAAGGAGGAGTACCACGTGTGTTAAAAAAGGCATACACATGTATGAACTGAAATTTTATCGCGTTTCCTGATACACTCCTAAACTAAGGCTTCCAAGACAAAAAGCGCGTGAGAAAAATTTCATAGTGAGCTGCGATTCTCCACTTTTTTCCACCCCCATATATAAAAACGAGGAATATATATATAAACATGAATTCTTGTTTTGAATGCTACATATATATCGAAGCTTTCTGTCGCTTTGGCCTCAAGAGAATTTGTAATGTTGACTCTAAAATTCAGTTTTTTAAGAAGGGGAAAGCGTGGAAAGAACATAAAAAGAAAGATTTCTATTCCATAGTTACCATTCGGTTTCAGCCACCTATTATTGGATTTCTCCAATGCTGACGGTAGTGTTTTCGAAATTTAATATTTTTTAAACTTTCATATCGTCAGCGGTTTCTATTATTTTATTTTTGCACGGGTTCTGCTGTTCCCCCGGCACTAAAAATGATTGCACTTAAGATGGAATTCATATGAAATTCATGATTGGCGTTTCTGTGTTTCAATGTTTTTTGGGATCTGATAGTGGTTTTATTGATATCGGCTAACATTTCATACATAATGCATGAGGGATTTTCGAAAAATTTATTGGATCATTCTATGGCGTTTCTAATGAAAATGCAAATTATCTGAATTTTATTGAAACTTACAGTTCCTTTTTGTGATTGTCGTCTGTTAACATTTCAGTTTAGTACAAAAGTATCCACATAAAAATGCCCTATGAAAATATTATATGAATATAATTAAAATGCATATATTTACTAGTAGATATATTCGCTTACTAGTTGCTTTTTATGTGTAATATGGTCAAATTGTAATGTTTCAAAAATTCTTCTGAACTTTTTATTTTATCTCTACTATAAATTTAAAAGTATGGAAAGCTTTGTTGTCATCATGCAAAATATCTGTTACACGCGAGCCTAAATATATCATAACTTCTTTGTAAACTGATTAA
Source organism: Amaurobius ferox (assembly GCA_951213105.1). NCBI lineage: Eukaryota > Metazoa > Arthropoda > Arachnida > Araneae > Amaurobiidae > Amaurobius > Amaurobius ferox. The sequence continues at coordinate 76,480,586 of OX578149.1, read as the reverse complement.
GAATATATTTAGTTAGCCTATGCTAAGACGAAGAAGCTAATATAAGTAGCAAAATACATTCCTGTGCCTGTTTTTATCCCATTGCAAGTAGCAGTTAAACACAATCCAATATATATATATATATATATATATATATATATATATATATATATATATATATATTAATTTGAAAACATAAATTAACGATTTCAGAAATTGGAAATATAAAAAGTGTCAGTATAAAAAGTGTTGTTGCAAGTTTTAATTTTTTTCTATTTTTAACCATTTCTTATTTCTTATTCATTGTTTGCAAGGAATCGAACGCAGATGCGTTGCTCATGTTTTGTTTTTCGTGTCAGAAACATAAATTCACATAATGATTTAAATTTTCTTAAAAAAGACTTAATTTTAAGGTTTCTCACGCTCTAAAATTTTATTTTCAAAATATCATATTCTATTATAGTCGTGACTGATATAGAGTAAGACTGCACAACTTGTGAATTACTACTTATAGAGGCATAATTAAGGGAGGCATGGACGTATTAATGAGCAAAAAATAACAAAATTATGCAACAAAAAATTTGGGGCAGAATATTATTACACACATTATATTAAATTGATTCATTCATCATACATCGATTCATTCATCTTACATCGATTCATTCATTGCATACAAATATAATGCTTACAAATTTATAAAAGATGAAAATTGTACTTCAACAGCAACTGCGTTGAAATGTGTATTTTTCTCAAAATAAGTTTTCGATATTTTTATAGCTTTAACATGTTCCATGCATTTTATTTTTTTGAAAATTGCATATATATATATATATATATATATATATATATATATATATATATATATATATATATATATATATATATATATATATATATATATATATATATATATATATATATATATATATATATATATATATATATATATATATATATATATATATATATATATATATATATATATATATATATATATATATATATATATATAAGGATAAAAATAAATAAAAATATTAAGACTAATTTAAAACATGATCAGTGTCATACCCTGGTTCAAAAACAATACGGTGGAAAATTAAGTAAAGAGGATATGGAAGGAAATGTCTAACAAAAGGAAAACAAAGCTACCAAATGAAGTTATCAATAATACACATGATTTTATAAACATTCAAGAGCGATACATACAAATCAAATTCAAACATCAAAGGATTATCAAATGTGGAGGCTCAAAATATTAAAATGACAAAAAAAAAAAATAAAAAAAAAATAAAGAAAAGATGCAGTCAGAATATTGTTTCTGAACCAGGGTATGACACTGATCATGTTTTAAATTAGTCTTAATATTTTTATTTATTTTTATCTTTATTATTATTGACACATTGTAAAATATCTGCTGCATACCCCCAAATTTACAAATGTTAGATCTAATATGTATCTACAGTACTGTAGTTATTAACTGATATTAATATATATATATATATATATATATATATATATATATATATATATATATGTATATACAGTAGTTTATACATAATTTACGATTAAAATCTTTTATTTTATATATATATATATATATATATATATATATATATATATATATATATATATATATATATATATATATATATATATATATATATATAATAGTTTGAAAGAAAGGTGAGAAGCTGCTAACTTTCTAACAAACCTACAAAATAAAAGTATAAATCAGCAAATATTCAATCAAATGAAAAAAAAAAAATACAAATCTCGAATCATCAAGTTAAAGAAACTCATCAAAAATCAATGGTATGGAATCGATAAAAGAAAAGCAAATGAAATCCAAGCATTAATGCTATACAAGTGGACAAGGGCTAGGCCTAAATCATGGATTTGTTCACTTCTCCAAAACTCTGCCTCAGGTCCAAGTATTTTGAAGTTTTTTCGGGTCCAAGTACTTCCTCGGGTCCAAGCAGTTCGAAGCAAATACAAAAAATGTATGTTTCTGAAGAAATAGCTGGATTATATATATAAACGATTTCAACTTTAGTACAGCAATTAAAAAAATTTTTAAATTGGTTCGCAAAAAAGCATTTTGAAATTTAAAAGAAATTTAATAATTTGTTTAGGTTAAAAATCAAAGTTACATCGTCATTTTTTTTCAATTATATTTGATACACGTAATATACATTTAGTATATGTACAAAAAATTATGTCAATTTGATAAAAATTAAAATGTTCTATTTCAAAGTCCACTGTCCTCTTAATCCTAGAATAAAGCCAGCCTGAGTTGACTACCAGACGTGCCAGGAATTCGAATATGCGATTGAATATGAAGCGAAATTGCTTTTATTTATAATTAATTTAACAGTAATAGTTCATTTATATAATAAGATAGTTGTTTAATATTGTGATCAATCATGAAGATTTTACTGTTGCACCATACGGTATTTTTAAATATTTTCAAATGAAATTGAATATTTACAATGTAAATGTATAAATGCATTTGTCTATATTTTATATAAATATATTTTTATTTATTTGATGATGCTCGTATTTACTGAATCATTTAAAAATAGATTTACTTACTTAATTATGTACATTTTAAAATGCCTTCTCATATATATAATTATTTTATCCCATTTAAATACTTAACATTTAAATTTTGTGATACACATAATTGAATTTAGGATTTTAAAAATAATTTTGAATCTGTTCTGAATAATTGACATTTTAAAATATTTAAATAAAACCTATGCTTATTTGTAGAACGTAGGAAAGATACGCAAAGCAATTTTTCTTGAACTACACAGTTGCCAATACATTTCATAGTCATCGGAAATTACTTTTAATTTCCTTTGATTATATCGTATGTAAAGGGAAATTATTTTGATGGAGTCAAAAATATGACTCTAATTTTGAAGGCTTTTCACATTTCGAGCATTCTTGAATACAAATCAGTCATTTTTAACACTTTACAACATAGTTGAAATTGTTCATGACTTTGTCAATACTTTACAACATAGTTGAAAGTGTTTATGACTTTGTTCATTCTGCCTGTCTGTCTGTCCGTTAGCACGATAACTGCCGTAAAAATGGCTTTATCGAAATGAAATTTTAGTACGTTTTTCAGACGGTCTGTGGAACCTATGGGAATATAAATGAATAATATTATCCAATTAGTTTTTTATTGAACCCGGATTGAAAAAATGAAATACATTGAATCCTATGGTACCTAATGTTTCAAACATTTTTTAAGCAAATTTAAAATTCACAAATTGTTTCGAAAATTTTAGGAAATATTCAAATTATCCCATAAATATCTAAAAAAACTTTCAGTAAAATATGTTAGGTAGTTTTTTAAATAAAAATTATTTAATAGAAGGAGAAAAACGAATTCAATTAAATGCTGACTCTCGTTATATCCTCCAGAAAGAAAAAAGTGATATATTATATAATAAATATCTTTCCAAGAGTTTAGTTATTTTACATATGAGAAAAATTTCACATTTTAAAATAAATATGGTAGATAAGAATTTTTCAAATTTTTAAATAAAATAAATTATTATAGTATTGTGATGAATTAAACGATTAGAAAAATGATTATGAATGAAATGCTGCTTTTATATAGAGGCGATTTAATATATTTTGATGACGTCATTTGAATAAAGTTCATTTGTTTTCGATGAAGTTTTCAAATATAATAAATTATTGTAGTGTTATGATAATTTTAAAAATATTACCTAGGAATGCATCGCATTTTGGAGATGTTTAAATCTGACAATTTATATTTCAATGTCGTCATTTGAATGAATTTCAATTTCTTCGATGAAGTTTTCAAATATAATAAATTAATGTAGTATTGTGATAATTTTAAAAATATTACCGTGGAATGTATCGCATTTGAGAGATGTTTATATAAAATTGCATTGAAGTTGGAAAGTGTTTCATAATCATTGCTTTATGCATGATTGATCTTTCTTGTTTAATAATATCTATGTCTGTCTGTAGTAGTTATGATTTATCGAATAAATTGAAGATTTCGAATAAAATGTGGCATCATTATTTTAATCGATAAACGTGAAAGATTTACGAATTTTAAAAGTGAATGGAAAATAAAATAAAAACCATCAATTTTTCAAGTGTTCTTTAAAGAAATTTCAAAAACTGTATGTTTTATGATGCGAATGATATCAATCATAAGGCTTTAATTTGCTCCGCTCGTAAGATATTGCCTATAGAAAATTAAAAATATTGAGACTTGAATCAGAGAACATTTTGCATATGTTTTTAAATCAGAAATACATAGGCGCAGTTGTGTAGGAAGTTTTCCTGAGTTATTCTCGAGATATTAAAACTTTATTATATCATATGGAACACAATATCTCTCGAATAAATTACGAAAATCAACTGAAATTTGGTTCGATTATTTCAAGTAATGAACGTCAGGACCAATTGATTTCTGGTGTAAACCGACCATGGAAGATTCTCAATATTGTGAACTTTTCTATTTCGCAAATCGGAAAAACAAAAACAATTATGCGAAGATTAAATACCAAAGAAATAAAGATTTTGTATGTAAATATATTTAAATGAGAATACCATTATTTATTGAATGTTAAAAAAGAAATTAGTCTTTTTCCTAAGACATCATACAGCGAAATAATTTCTCCTATTCCATTTACTTCCGTAGGAATCATTATTACAGTTATCTAAAAGGAATCATTAGCAACATGCGATACAAGAAGTATATCAATCTGTAAGTTCTAATATCAAAAATCTAAATATAAAAATTGGTAGTTACTTTTAGTTTTACTATTAATTATTATATTCCGTCACAGACATCGATACACGTCGCCGCTCATTTCTTACGAACAAATGAGTGGCGACGAAAATTACTCTAAAAATGATCGAAATGCCTTAAATGGTTTTTAAGGATGTATTTGAGTCGAATTTCTGAATTCAGAATCTTCTGCGTAAACAAATTATTTCCTTTTATATGCATCCTACGCATGTCTCTATCCGTTAAAAGAAGCATAACTAAATACTCAGAATGTTAAAATTGTTAAAATAGTCATTATATGTGTATTGTTATTATTTTTTGTTTAGGAGCGAAGTACATGAATCAGAGAATGATAACTTTCGCCGTTATTGCATGATTTTAATCTAAAATGGAGAATATCGTTGAAATTTTAAATGTTTTCGTTATTATGAAATAGCTGAGTGTTTTATAAATACTTTTACACAAAAATAAATGAACACTATTGTAGCGCGATATATTGAAATACTCAAGCGAATTACATGAAACTTTGTATGCTTATTTCAATTGGTATTTATAATAAATCTATTGATTTTTAGCAAAATAAATTATAAGTGATATTTGTGCAATTGTTTCCCCACAAAATCAAAATTTGTTAAATTGAGGGAGAGGGAACTTATGTGTTGAACATGTCAGATTTTTGCATTCATACACTTTGTAACGAACTGTTTGCGCTATCACATTTTACAAATTTATACAAATTCATATTTGAATAAATTTGTATTTGAATTGTAAATATTTGTAGTATAATTTATGTCAAATATATTAACTAGTTTCTTTAAATTTTGTGAATTTTCAAGTACCCGTCAAAAACATTGTCCATTTTTATTTTGCTGATTTCTATTATAATATTATCAGCAGCAGCTTTATGCATATGTCACTTATATTTCACTGAATTCTGAAGAGATTCATGAGGGAGAGTAAATATATTCATTGCGTAGACACATACGCCACACACTTCACTCAGTGTATGGGGATGCCTTGAATTATTAATTTGGCCCAAATACTTAATTATATTGTTCACTTAGCTTTTATGCTTTTGCTTTATGTATCATAGTTATAGTGAAATATAATAAAATATTCTAAATATTTTTAGGATGATGATAATGTATTATTTTTAATAAATATAGTAGTAAATATTTTTGTTATTAATTTATGAAAAAACGTTTATTTTTCTGGTAGTTAATTCGCCAAATAATTAGAGTAAATCCAATTTTAGAATGTGAACTCTTTTAATTTTGGCTTATGTCGAAATATAAATATATATAATTTTCCTAAATCAAACTGCCAATAGTTCATTTGATCATTATTGCTGTCTTTACCCTTCGATTCTGAATTTTGCCAATCTGGGTACATAAATTTGTGGAATTTTTGTTGCTTTATGATTTCAACATAATTTCCAGCGGTAATAAAATGTAACATATAAGCATCAATCAATTTTGGGCTTTGAAGCTTTAAGGAATTATATTTAACCAAATAAGACGTTGAACTGTAAATTATAATGTTGGAATAGTTACATAAATATTTATATACTATATTGTTAAGAAACATCCATATACTAAAATATATAATTAATGTATAATTAATGTTAATGTATAATTTGTTTACTCTTAATTTGCTTCATAGATGAAATTAAGAAAATAAATAATACCTTCTTTAGTATTCAAAGACTTGAAAACACTGTTAAATAGTATAATTAACAAAAGCGAACTTTAAATTAACTTAATACTTAATTTCACAAATTTATTATTTAATTAAGATGATAAGTACTTTTTGTATTTAATATAAGTCATTACTGATAAATAATTTAATTAGCAGATAAAATGATATTTTCATTTTTCTGTATTGGCCACTAAATTATTTATTAAAATATTGGAAAGATAATAAATGATTATTTTTCAATTATTATATAACAAAACGTGGAGCAAGCTCTTATTTAAAATTCAAACAGTACTTTTAATATAAACATTTTCCAGCCTTTGCTCACGTTTTTATCTTTAATTGTTTGATATATATATCATAATAAGATGTATTATCCCAATAAGTACTTCATGAAATTTAAATTCAATTTATTCATAGTACTTACGAAATCAATAAATTTTTATTTACTGTTTAGATTTAAAGTTCCTTATCAAGGAGGAAAGTCTCTGTAATACCTTGCCAGAGCAAATTTAGATTCTTATTATTCTCAGAGCTTCATGTATGCGAATTTCCCATCCTTTTGTCTCTCTGCTCTTTTTTCTTTTTGTCCCTTTTCCCTAAAACCGGGCTCTCCAGTTTGCTTAAAAGTCATTCCTATTTCAAAAACAAAAAAAAAATTCGTAAAAAGTAAAAATTTGCCATCCCCGGGCTAAAGTAAAAGGAGACGAAATTGGATTTGGGACGGTAATAAGAAATGAGAAGAATTTGGAAGAATTCCAAGAAGCAAAATCTAAAAAGCAAGAAAAAAAAATTCTAAATTCCTTCATCTCCTGCCCCCCCCCCCCTTAAAGTCTGTGCAAGTGAAAGTAGTAGATTGTTTTGGTCTATTCATCAAGCTACGCTATTGAAGATATGTTAAGAATTTTTCGTTACCTGCCCCCCATAACACAGGGCTTTTCTAGTTCATTCTTCTGTGGTGAGGTGCATTCCATTTGAAGAAGTATTTTTCAAGTATACGTCGGATACAATAAATCTGTATATAAATTCCAATGGTGGGGTGTGAAAACACAACACAATATAATGCAGTCTGTTCGATATTCAAGAATATTCGATGAAATCCTGTGTTGCATGCTAGATATGAGATCAAAAATAAAATAAATAGAATTAAAGGCAGACACGTTGGCTGTAGGCGTTATGGGTGCAAATATATTTTGATCAAAAGGAATGGAACTACAATTTTTAGGATTTAATTGGAAATATAGTGTATGGATGTTTTTTCCCAATATAATAAACGTACCGCAGAACTATATGTTATAACTAGTGAATTGGGAAAAGTTTACATGGAAGTACAGAAATTCTTTTCATTTACTATAAGTTAAACCAGCTAAATAATATATATTGAGATCAATCACCCTTTAGACTCAAGGGGGTCTGGGAAAGAAATTTTCATTTTTCTTATGAATCGTTTAATTCACAAACTTTTATAGAGAGGTTTTGTTTTATTGGATGTAAATATGCTATCTAAAATAAATAAAAACAATTAAAATATTTAAAAAAAACTTTGGTCAAAAAATTGTTTTTAAAATTAATATAATACTGAATTACATTACTCTATTTATAAAAATATATATTTTTTATTGAAGGAACGCATACTCGTTAATTTGTTTTCGGAATATTTTGGTGTACTGATGAGAAAAAAAATGCTTTGATGCAACATTTCTTTTTTTGTATGAGTCACTTAAGTAACACCATATTTACTTTTTATTTTATTTTATTTTTTTTTTGTTTTTTGTTTTCAATGGCCAGGCATTGATTTTCATCATTCGCCTATACACAGGCCAAAACCGTGAACCTGTTAGCCGTCACATCACGTTGCCCCAGCACACCAGTGGGGGTTGGAACGCATCGTGCTCAACGACACAACATCCATGCATGAAGGTGGGACTCGAACTCACAACGCAGCATCTGAACGATATCTAGGAAACGTTTGCCTTGACCGTTCGACCACCGCGTCAGCAATAACACCGTAAATCTAAAATATACAAAAGTATCAGAAAACAAAGATTTTACTGTTTAAATTCTTTAAATTTTAATTAAAGGACTTACGTATTACTTGTCATTCAATTCTACACTATTTAAGGTATTTCTTACACTATTCCTTTTAAGTTACAGTGTTTCTTTTATTACACTTTATTAACTTACAATATTCCTTTTATTCAATTCTTAGGGTATTTCTTTTAACTTAAGAAATTAATGTATATGTTTTTGGAAATGCTTTGTTCCGAACCCCCTTAAAATATAAGTGTTTTCTATTTTGTTTGAATAAAATTTAAGAATATTAAAAAAAAAAATAAGAATTATTAAAATACTCAAATCAGAAAAGGTTTTATTATAAAATTGGTGTAGCAATGCATGAACAAATCAAGCAAGCCTCTCCAACTTTGAGATCATATATATCAATATTGTTATTTTCAATCTTGCACGCATGTCAAAACTAATCAACCTATAATCTTAAAACCTTGAATGCTATTGTATTGTGTATATTTATCCGATAAAAAAATTTGTAAAAAAAAAGTCAAGTTCTTCAGCTTTATAAAGAGTGTCAGCCATAAAAATGTTTGACTTGAAGAGCTACTGCCAAGTTTATCAAACTTCATGAGTAAAACGTATAGAGAGAAAAGTTATTGGATGTATTTTGTAATAAACATGGCTGATTAACCTATATCAATAGATATGCAATGCGTACACAGTTTAAGTTTTATTATGCCAAAACATTGCCATTCATCTAAGTTCATTGCAGCAAGAAACTGATAACTGGTAAATTTGCCAAATTTATTATGAAATACATCCAATAACTTTCCCGATCTATACTTCTCACTCATGAAGTTTGATAAACTTGGTAATAGTTCTTATCTCACTCATTTTTATGGATAAAGTTGAGGAACTTGGCTTTTTTTTTCGTTTCGAATTTTTGTAGATTTTGAATACGAAATTTGCGAGTTTTCGAATAGTCATTAAAATTCTTTAAAATTTGAAATTTTTGAATTTTATAATTTTTTTTATTATAGATTGTTACATGATACTCAGCCCTTTCTGGTAGGTCGGACGGTCTGGGTCTTAACAACATGACACTCAGCACATCGAATTTGAACTGTGCAACTTCAACATATTTTCTGTAGAATTTTTATTTAATCACCTTATTCGAGAGAAAAACTGAAAATCTGATCAACATTTGAGTGATTTCAGACAGTTATTGCAGTTATTTAAAATTTGATAAGTGACGAATTTCTGTGGTTTCCTTAAAAGTAGCAGGGGAATACTCATCATGACGAATTTTAAACTGACTTTATTAGTCGGCTTTAAGTTTAGGAGCAAATATGGAAATTTTATTGAAGAGCATAGTGTACTTACTATCTTTGATGCATTGATACAAGTAATTGACTGTTGCAAAATAAACTAAAAAGATAACGTCTTGTCTTATCATGATTGCCTGTTAGAAAATTTGTAAATCAACATCTTATTTTAATTTCTGAGATACAGGAATGTGAAAAAGTCGCTTGATAAATAAGCACAATACACTTTATGCGGAGGATAAGGAGAACCAATAAGGGCTTACAGGATTGATGTTATTTGTGCTTTTATGCGTTTCTCAAGTTCTCCTTAGTCCCTTGACGGTTCGTGGGAAAGGTGTCCTTCAGTGTCTTCAACATTGTACGTTAAATTTTTGAACAAAACTGGGCTGGTGTACATCTTAATACGCTGCTCAAATTAAAAAAAAATATCTACCAAGTAATTTCCATAAAGAAAAGTTCTTCAAAAAAAGTTTATATGTTTACCATCTAATCACGAAATTAACTTAATATTCGTTTGTTCTTTACACTTTACAACAAAGTTGAAAAGTGCTTATGACTTTGTTAACACTTTACAACAAAGTTGAAAAGTGTCTATGACTTTGTTCATTCTGTCTGTCTGTCCGTTAGCACGATAACTACCGTAAAAATGACTTGATCAAAATGAAAGTTTAGTATGTTGTTCAGACGGTCTGTGGAACCTATGGGAATATAAATGAATAATATCACCAATTAGTTTTGGATTGAACCCGGGTTGAAAAAATGAAATACATTGAACCCTATGGGACCTAATTTTTCAAACATTTTTCAAGCGGATTTAAAAGTCACAAATTGTTTCGAAAATTTTAGGAAATATTCAAATTATCCCATAAAATATATAAAAAAATTTCAGCAAAATATATTCAGTAGTTTTTTAAATAAAAATTAAAATAATAATTACAGCTCTTATATGAAGCGCTCACGTGACCCACTTCAAAATAAAATATGGCATCCATCTTGCGTCAAAATCGTGATTTTTAAAGTTCTTTTTAATTTTTATTTAGTGTTGTACCCGTCCTAAAACCGCTTTATTTTTGCTTAAATCATGTGCATCTACATACTGAAACAACGCAATTACAATATATTTGAGTTTAAATGATCATCCAAATTTGATTATTTCTACAACGAAGCCTGTTTTTCACTTATGGAATATGAAAACAGCAAAATATGTAGAATGAGTTGTATAAGAATTGCTGCATTTATGTAACGCAAAATTATTTAGCTCATGGAGTCTGCATAGCTGATATGAATGAAACATTCATTGATTTTACAGAGAGAAGGACAATTTCATCGATGAAGTTTTAAGCATAGAGTTTAATTACTTGTAACTCCATGGTCTTAAGTTTTAAATAAAATAAATATTTATAGTATTGTGATGAATGAAATAAATAAAAAAATGTTTATGAATGAAATGCTGCTTTTATAGAGAGAGCCAGGTGTGTTATATTTCGATGACGTCATTTAAATAAATTTCAGTTGTTTTCGATGAAGTTTTTAAATATAATAAATTATTGTAGTATTATGATAATTTTAAAAACATTATCGAGGAATGTATCGCATTTTAGAGATGTTTAAACCAGACAATTTATATTTCAATGCCGTCATTTGAATGAAGTTCATTTTTTTCGATGAAGCTTTAAGATTTCAAATATAATAAATTAATGTAGTGTTGGGATAATTTTTAAAATATTACCGAGGAATGTATCGCATTTTAGAGATGTTTATATAAAATTGCATTGAAGTTGGAAAGTGTTTCATAATCAATGCTTTATGCATGATTGATCTTTCTTGTTCTAAACTTCATTTCAAGTGGAGGTTAAATTATAACTTCTTGAATGTTATGTTAAAAAATTGGGAGTGAGTGTGGTACAGTTTATTCAGGAACCTGCGCGCAAACACTTGTATCTAAAGATACACGTTCAGAAACTACGAATTAACCTGTCATGAAACAAAATGTTTATTCAAACTTTTGTTAAATGTTTGTTGCCGTAAAAAACAAAGAGTTATACAACCATCCTAATAGATATTATTTGAAGAAATAATGACAAGTCCGTAAACTTTTTAATATTAGACTACAAACAGCAGTTTTAGAGAATTTATATTTAGGAAGACAGTTTGTGCCAAAACACGCACTTAGCGTAAATAATTCCTAAAACTAAGATATTGAAGATATCTTTGTTACCCCTATTATACTGAGTTTATCTAAGTTCATTCATATGTGATGAGGTCAATCCAATTAAAAATAGCGCTGATATAATAAATTTGAAATGCTAGAAGATATACCTGGCAATGTTCGTAATTTAAAATATATATGCAAATTAAAATAGTAGCATTAATTTAAAATAGATGATAACAATGATAACATTCATCCAAAAGATTCTAAATGATAACATTCATCCAATGATAACATTCATCCAAAAGATAACATTCATCCAAAAGATTAAAATGTTTAATTTAACTCCTCCAACAAAGAAGTATAGAATTCAATATTTCCGCTATACAAAATGATCTTCACAAGCAGATCTGAAGAACAAAATACCCTGGTTAAGTTAGTAAACCAATTTACATAAAATGTGAGGTTTAGTTAAAGCAAAGACGCTAAAATTGTTGGAGAAGATATACCTATGAAGTTTTTATCCTGTTTTAACAATAGAAGAAACACAATCGAAAACACAGGAATTTGAAAATTATATTCCGAAACAATGTAGGTGACATATGAAATTAAAAATATCAATAATCTCCTTAATTTTATATCCCAAGGCTGTGACTGATATATAATCCAATCAAAAATATAATACCGTTTATTTATAAAATTAATTTAACTATCAATTTTCACTTTCTCATACTATGTAATAAAGTATTGTTTTCACGAAAATTTTCGAATTTAAGATTCTGATGCTAATATATGTTTTAGGACATCCCGAACACGTTTTGACTATTTTCGGAGGGATGTCCGGCTATTTGTCTGTGATCGATTTATTGTATACACGATAGCTGTCACAAATATTTATGGCTTTTCACGAAATTTTACATCCGGCTTTGTTATCGAAAAATCTAGACCTATATAGAATTATCTCTTAAATCGAGCGTAAACTACGAAATGTATTCGAAATTTTATATTTTTTTAACATGGCAGCATAAGACAAAACTGGGCATTATCATGCAAAAAAAGGGTTGTTTATGGCTCTATGATCTTGAGACTTAATAGTGTCAATTATTGTTGTGAAAATAGTTGTGATACAATTTTTGTGTTCGTGATGTTATTAGTCCCCCTCCTCGGGAAGGCAAGTTACCCCTCCGGGGGTACATTTTCAAGTATTTTATTAATCAAGTTATCAAGTGACCAAGGAATCAATCAATCAAATATGGCATCACATTTTCAAGTATGGCATCAAGTATGGCATCACATTTTTTCAAGTCCTTTAAAGTGAAGGGTAACACGCTATAATTGCAATCATTTGGACCGATGATAAAATTTGAAAAAAAAAAAAAACAAACAAACAAAAAACACAAGCTACCTGAAAATGGAATATTGTATAAAAAAGTCGAATTAGCCTTTAAAACACATTTGATTACATTCCGTTGCTAAGCAACGATAAAATTTTGTTCACAAAAATTTTTCGAAATATAATTAACTGCATAATTTTATTTCAATGGAAAAGTTTAATTTTCCGTTTTTCATTAATATTTGTGCATCCCCTGGTGCTGGAAAATCGAAAGAGGGACGGAATTTCCAGCAGTAAAGTAGTAAATACTTATACTAATTAAAAAAAAGAAAAATATTCCACCAAAAACTATGGATTTGTGTACGGAATGGACAAGCAGACATACATGCAAATAAACAACCAAGCAGACTTTCAATTTTATATCCTTCAATTTATATCCTTTATCTGCCAAATATTAAAACTGGCTATCAACAGGACACAGATGTTACATTTAATGGCCACAAACCATTGAGAACATGCGAAGTGCAGGTGAAATGGCTGGTTTATATATTTATAATACACAAAGAACATAGATAATTATAAGCCGCAGAGAAAATTGTGCTACAATACGAATGAGGTGTTTTTTATAAATATATGCTTGAATAACTTTTAGAAAAAATATAATTTCAGGTTATAAAATTTTCAAAACAATTACTAGTGCAAATTGTAATTACATTCAAATATGGCAATTTCACATTTATATATAGTTCATAAACTATCCTATTTTTCAAATCAGATTTTCCTTCATAATATTAACGGTTTACATTAGAAACGTGTTTCTTCACTTGAGAAGTGTTTAGGTTCGATTTTGGAAAATACACACATATTTGAAAATTCCGGAATTTTAGAAATTCAGAAATTTTAATCGCATTTAAATCATGTTCACAAACAATAAGAGTAAAAAAAATCATGACTATTTATAGTTCATAATGTTTCTCTATGTGCCTTTTTTTTAATATAGCTGTGAGAGTTTTATAACATTTAAACCAACAAATGATTGAAATTTAGGATATAGAATGTCAAACTAATTAATAAATTAAAGATCCCTGTTAAATATAAGTTTAATTAAAATATGTAATGCAAAAAATTTAGTTTTTGTAGTTAAAAATAAGTAATGAAATATATATTAAAACAAACATTACTAACTTTTTTTTTAAATATGTATTTTCTGTATGAATATTCTGCAAAATTACTGCTAAACCTTGTGATAAAATAAAATGCGACATATTAAAGAATAATTAGGTTTCGAAGTATGTGCCATATATCTTTCTTTGTTGGCAGTATCAAATTTTTCATAAAATCACTAATATAAAAATGTTAAACAAATACATTTACACACAAAATATATATATTTTCTGATATTACATCCTTAAAGTATGCTGGTATCAAAAGCCTCTTTAATGTTCTTTGTTCATTCCTTACTTCCACAGAACATTTTCAAAATAATGTATAATATTTCAATAACAATTTGGCTTTTTTAAAACCCATAAACAAATGCAATGTATTGTTTACATTTACACAAAAATATCTTTGAATATATAACTAGCAAATATAATAAGAAACACTTTAGGGTGATTCAAAAGTTTTCAGTCATGTTAAAAATGCGGAAGTTGTGATCGGCAGTATTAAATTTAAAGTTAGGGTTTAAAGTATATACTGTTTTCACTTAAAGTATATATTGTTTTGACTTAAAGTTAAAATATATACTATTTTGACTTAAAGTTAAAGTACATACTGTTTTGACTTACAGTTCAGGTATGTACTATTTTTGAATATACTGTTTTGATTAAATTAAATTAAAAACTTTAATTTAAATTAAATATTATTTTAATTTAAATTAAAAACTTTAATTTAAATTAAATATCATTTTAATTTAAATTTAAAAAAATATAAATATTTTTACAAATATAGTTTCGCATTTTTAATAAACATTTTACCTGTACATATGAATTTGTTATAAAATTTTGTTAAGTATTGCATACCTGATACGTATAAATTTTATACAAATGTGAAAAAATGTTACTGTAAATAAAGACATTTAAAATTTAATTAAAAAGCTAAGATAAGTAATAGTAACTGAATATAGAAAATAAATATAACATTTTGACATTTTAAACATAAAGAATATAAAATGAGCAAAATTTATTACAAACAATAGAACTCAAAGCACAATTTCACTTTCATAACATTTGCCGGAAATCTTACCACAGACGTAGTTCTAAATCCCAAGACGAGTATTCCAGTGCATTAGCATATTGCATAAATCTCCAACACTAACATCCAAGGGAAAACAAAACTACGAACCTCAAAACATTTCTCTGTAACACCGCACGTGGGACCCATTCTATTACATTTTGGACCCTAAACTTTAGATGAACCTCGAAGAATTTTTCAAGATTCCCCTACTCTGGATTTAGAAGGCGGATATGACGTAAAGGAACTATCCCTTCCTAGGTCATTGACGCTAACCTTCCCCCTTTTTATGTTATATGCCTTACTTTTTTATGCCACCACGCATATACAACCCCAATTTCTTTTATGTTCCGCCATTTTTTCACCCCCCCCCTAACCTGTGGGGTCTTCCGCGGCCCTCTCCCCCCAGGTAAAAATCCCCGACGGTCCCCGGCTATATTTGGGGTTCATTGCACCCCGGAATAGAAATTCGTTATAAATATAGAAAAAATAGCTTCAGGTTTTTATCTGTCACTGACTGACCCATTTTTTCTTGAGCCTCACCTCCCCCTTTAATGTTTTTTTTTTTCCTGTATGTATTATTAGCCGTAGGTCCAGATGTCAGATTTTTTTTTTACATTTGTTGGACAAAGTATTAAGCCAAATCGTAAAAAAAATCAAACCTTTCACTGGGAAATGATTGAATTGACCAGTTTTGGGTATTCGAAAGTAAAATGACCCGGTCCTGGTGACTTTAATCGAAAAGGAGGGGGAGCGGGGATCTGCTAACTGCTCGGAGTTTGTGGAGCTGTATAACTAGGGAATTGGGAGCCCATTGGACTGTTGGGCTATAACGGTCACACAGTAACACATTTTTCCTTTTATTATGACCCAGTGGACCCGTTATCAATGACTCGGTATGCGATGACAAAACAAGAAGACGATAGATCGCGTTTTCTGAAAACAAGTCACGTTCTTTTGTTAAATATGTTCTTTGAAATTTGTACTTTTTTATGTTTGGAAAGGGAAAACGACCTGCGTTTGATTTTTTACAGCGCCGATTTGGAAAGATAATATTATGCAATACTTTCTGGCATTGTGTTTGGGTTTCTTTAGCTTTGCAATAATGTTTCGCTGTTTCATATGTTAAAGGTTCCCAAATTGTATGCTTTTAAAAATAAATAAAACTATAAACAGTATTAAATAAATATTTCTGATTTCGTTCTATTATGATTTGTATTCCTAAATTATTATTTTCCTTTTTGGTTTTTCTTTGCAGTGATAGTGGTGTAATGTAATAAAAAATTATTTTTAGGCATTATATACTTTATTATAAATCATAGAGAAATTATACAAAATGACGAGGGATTGCATACTTGACCATTTAATGATTGCCGAATTGTATAACTTGGAAATGCAAGCTGACTAGATTCTTATAGATATCGCAGAACAATAACATATTTTCCCTTTGTTATATAACCCAATTGAGTTTTCATTACACACACACACACACACACACATATATATATATATATATATATATATATATATATATATAATAATAATAATAATAATAGTTTAAAAATTCAATGACAGAATAGAGAGAATTTGCAACTCAAAAAACCCCAACATTAAAAAATGCCTATCAAATAAAAAGTATCAAACAGAGAATCATCAATCAAGTGAAAAATAATAAGCAAACTTACAGTCATCAAGCTGTAGACAAACAACAAACATCAGTGGAAAGGAATCGATAATAGAAAATCAAATAAAATCCAAGCATTAAAGCTTTACACGTGAACAAGCCCTAGGCCTAAGCAAATGAATTGTTTATTTCGACAAAACTCTTCGCCAAGTCCAAGTATTTTATCAAACTGAACACAAAAGGCATGTTTCTGATATCAGTGATAGATTATATCTGTAAACACTGTTAACTTGGACTACATGCATAAAGATAGAAAAATAATTGGAAACAAGAATAACTGAAGAAACACCGCATATGTCTGATCCATTGGAGCCTTGAATAAAGAGACCAATGTTGCCAATCGCAAAAAATAAAAAGTTGAGGACGGCTGTTGCCAAACGTGAGAAATAAATAATAGTAATGCGAAAAGACGATAAAAGGTGATATTAAACAGTAAGAGCTACAAAATAATGGGGCAAATAATAAAAAAAAACATAGAAGCTAAATTATAAGGGGACGTAAATACATGGTAATGCTTATTCAAGAGAAAGTGGATGCCTGGCTAATATAAAATACTAAGGAGAGAATTTAAATACATACAACCATTCCAAACTTTTTAACTGTACTATTTACTAAATATGCTGGATATTTATATGAATTGCTGGTAATTTTCAGCTTATTAATATGCATAGCATGAATTTTTTTATCTGATAATCTATAAATTCTAAACAGTTGATTAAGTATAATATTTCTAAACAAGTAAATCGAGTTGCAGGAATTAAATGGTAATATTTTATTAATGTTAAAGTTAAAAAAGTATTTTTTATCATATAAATTTATAACTATCCTATTGGTAGGTTCAATAATTAGATTTAAATCCAAAAATATAATGTTATCACTAATAGTGGCTTCATTAGGAATTAGTTCAAAATTATCTGGATAGAAATGTATATCTGCGACACAGTTGTCTGTAAAGATCAAACAAATCAGATCATCAACATATCTGTAAATTTTATAATCTGTTGAAATAAAAGATTTTCCATAATGATAAAGATATAAATTAGCTAATATACTGCTACTACAGCCACCTTGTGGAACCCCTGAGACTTGTAAGTATAATTTATTACCTTGAAATATATAATTATTGAAAAGAACAAAGTGAAGAAGGTTAGGAAAATTGGTAAATATAGTATGAGTAGAATGATTAGTAATATAAGCATTATATAGCGCTAAAATTACTACATACAGATCAGAGATCTTAATATTATTAAAACTATATATATATATATATATGTATATATATGTATGTATGCATGTATGTATATATATGTATGTATGTATGTATGTATGTATGTATATATATGTATATGTATGTATGTATATATATGTATATATATGCCTGTATATATATATATATATGTATGTATGTATGTATGTATGTATATATATGTATATGTATGTATGTATATGTATATATATGTCTGTATATATATATATATATATATATATATATATATATATATATATATATATATATATATACACACTAGGGGGCACCGCCCCCTACTCTCTACTCTCGACAACAAGTGTGTTCCCCCAATATTTATCTACAAAAGTACCAACTTTCCTATTTTATATGCTATAGATTTTGCGGTACGTTACAGAGAATCTTGAGAAACGTAAAATTTGTCAAACAGCGGCGGCTATTTTTTTTAATATAGAGAGGTACATATTTGAGTTACAGCTGCGAAATTTGGCATGCAAATGTCGTTGTAAGAATAATGCAATTGATCAAACTGTCAGCGCAAACGATGTTTTAGGGCCCATGCAATGTGCATGTGAATGACTCATGGTACAGTATTTAAAACGACCGGTGTTCTCACTCACGGAGAATTGAAACTGAATTTTCTGCTTTGATACTGCAAGTTGTGTAAAATATGCCTTTGAAATGTACTCGAGAGCGCTACAAACAAATGTCGGATTTAGAGAGTTCGTATCATAGGCCTAAGGAAAGCTGGTTGGTCCAACAGACGCATCAGTCAACATCTTGGTTGGAGCGATATGGTATGTACTCTGTGTGGGCGACAGTAGATCAGAGAAGGCACAATGTAATCGTCGCAGAGACTCAGGACGCCTAAGACAGACAACTGCTCGAGAGGATCGTGCAGTCAGGAGAGGAGCCACGGCCACACCAATGGCATCACTATCAGGAGCCACGCCCACACCAATGGCGTCACTATTATTCAAAGGCGTTTGCCATCCTCCATGTATCCTGTATCAAAGGATACTAATAGAAGACGACTATCAGAATGTGATATTATGTGTCGACGCCTAGTAAGGTGCCTACCACTAACCCCTCAACATAGGTAGAGCCGCCGAGATCGGTGAGGCTGGACATTGTCCTATTGGAGGCATATTGTCTTCGATGAATCTCGTTTCTTTCTTAGTGCTGATGACCGCCGCATACGTGTGTGGTGAAGAACAGACCAGCGCTTCGATCCCACAGACTATCTGGGACAGCTGGTATGTCGACGACATTCTGCAGCTGATTGCTTTACCTATACTGTCAAGCCATACAGGTTCCTTTTACCAACAAGATAGAGCTTGGTAACATACTGCACGACTTTCTCAACAGTGTCTTGTTGGATTTAATACCATGTCATATCGTTCCAGGTCCTCACACCTATCACCAATAGAACTCCTCTGGGATATGCTAGGAAGACAATTACAGTCTTCTCAGAATACCACTGAATTAGCTGAGCAGTTGGAACATTTGTGACAGAATCTTCCATAGAGGGACATAAGTACCACATTTGACCTATGCCGCACCGAATAACGGCTTATATAGCTGCCAGAAGAGGATTCACCAGTTACTTAAATGTCATCTTCTTTTTGCCACCATCTCTAAAAAAAAACGTGTTTTTGCTACCAAATTCTAATCATTTGCATATTTCCGCAAATGATATATACATGTCGAGCTTCGTGGCCGCAGCTTCTTTTTTGGGGTGCATTTATGTTTTCCCAACAGTGGATATATATATATATATATATATATATATATATATATATATATTCTCATTTTTGCCGTGTTTGCATTTTTATTTTATATATATTTACATATATATACCTTTTTAATTATGATTTTTGTATACTCATCTTCCCCTCACTCTCTTTCCATTATAGTGATAAGTTACCTTCTATTTTTATCCTTAGTCTTGGTCTATAGTTAGTTATTTGTAACAGATATGCTAGATATGAGTTTTTTTGTACTTACTGTAGTTTATGCAAATTTCAATTTATATATATATATATATATATATATATATATATATATATATATATATATATATGTATATATATATATATATATAAATATATACATAATCAAAGAGTTTAAACATAAAATACTAAGCATATGAAACTCGTAAGTTTAACAATACAAATGTATTAAAAAACGGTACAATTGAAATTACATCTACTTTCTGCGCTAGTGCAGCATATAAATAAGATGAAATTTTCAAGTAATAAAGATGAATTAAAATAGAATTATTAAAGATAAATGGTAAAGCATTCATAACAAATAAAAGTATTCAAATACCAATCATAATATCATTATGCTTAGTATTTTATATTTACACTGCTTAATTTTATGCTTTACTATTTCTCTTCAATAATTCTATTTTAAATCATCTTATATATATATATATATATATATATATATATATATATATATATGTATATATTGTGTTTTTTGGAGGATTAAAAGCAAAAAAATAGTTTTTTATAATATTATATAAATATTTTTTATAATTTTTAGAATATGGAAGTTGGCTCGAACAATTAAATATTTGCCCTTACTGGCGATGCTAACTTTTATTAATTAATATATAATTAACTAAATGCAAAATCAACGATCTAAAAACAGGGTCTATATTGGTCTGTATGTTCCATATGTAATATTTCAGAATTTTCCATTTTGCGTCAATTGGCAATGCATTTTCAAAAATTCTCAGGAATACAGAGAATAAATAAAATAAATATTTCATCATTATGCTTTCATTGTCAAATATTTTCCAATATATTTTTTCATTGACTTTTCAATGTTGCAATACAAATAGATTTTTCCACATTGTATGACTTACACGTGTGGAATACATGTATTAGTTTAAACATATTATGTATTAATTGTAACAGAAAAATTATTTTATCAATAATGAACGGATGTAAAAACTTCTTGCGAATTTAAAAAGAAAATCGTTCAGTGTATCTAAATATTAAAAGCAAATCTCAAAAACGATTTTTGAGAAAAATTTGTGTGTTCGCTCATTTTAACATTTGGGATATTTTTACTAAATAAAATATAAAATATCATATAAATATCTGAAATATATCTGCTGATTTTTATCAGTCCCTGATTCATTTTTCTCCCTGAAGCTATTCTTTATTTTTAACACTGTTGAGTGTATTTTTTTTTAATTTTAAACGTAATTATAAGCAAGGAAAAAGCATATTAATTAACAAGAAAAACTTTTCACTTGGTTTAATTTGAAGTAAAATAACTCGGACCTGATGATATACATTGAAAATAGGAAGATAAGAAGCCCTAGTTAATTCGGTCTAGTTAATTTCTTAGAGTGGGCAGGTAAGTAATTGAAGCTGTTACGTTTATAACCGTGGTAAAGAAACCCATTTTATATTTTTATTTTTCTATGCAATACCTTATGTATATATAAAAGAGAAACATTGTGCCTGGTTAAAAAAACGACTCCGATTTTCAAAGAATTTATTCATTTTGAGCTTTCGTGAATGCGAATTAACATCTTTTCAATGATGTTTGTCCGAGAAACTGTAGCCATATCAAAGGAAGAATTTCATTGGTTGATTTTCTTCAAATGACATTGTGTACTCATATTTAATCGGCAAGCATAAGGACCGTTTTTATTTTCAAAAATATATCAGGTACATTTGATAGGGTAATTTCTTATATATAATATTTATTGAACATTTCTGAAAGTTAAATTAAAATGATCCACTATGTTTTTTGTCCATTGAGTTCGGTTTCTTGTTTGCTATTCTAAGACCGTAGGCTTTGATTTGTGTTTACAGTGGATGGAGCATAATGCTCTACTGAATTCAAAGAGATGTAAACTGTTACTGAATTCAAAGAGATGTAAACTGTTACTGAATTCAAAGAGATGTAAACTGTTACTGAATTCAAAGAAAATTATTCCAATAAAAAATCTAAAATCCTGATTTTAAGAAATTTTATGCTCGCTGGTTATAGCATCGTCATCCTTGTGCTGATGATTTGAAGAACCACTAAAATGGTCCAGAGGTGGAGATATGGTCTATACAGATGGTGAAGGATGATCAGAGAACTTTATCGTTCGATGCATTTATACTATTTTTGTGTTTATTTTCATATTGCGACTGTATGTTTCAAACTTTATTGCTCCGTTTAATTTTTTTATACTTTCGAAATTAATTTAGTTTATTTTGTATAGATTGTTCCTGGATTTCTAAGTTAAAACATTCAAATATATGTTTATAATGTAGTTATTATTTTAATATATCATTAATGAATAAATTTTTCAATCATTGCATGACTTCTTCTAAATATTTTGATTGAATATATACCAATAATAATTTTTCAAATATCTAAATTCCCTTAAAATGGAACTATTGATTACGTTACGTAAAATTTTATTGATAAATATTTCAGCTTAATTTTATAATAAAGATATTTTAAGACCAATTATAGCTAAGGATCTTTCGTTACATGCATATCCTGATTATAAATTTAATATTGTTACATTTGCTTATTTACTTGATGTATAAATCTGTTGACCCTTTGAAATTCATTTACTCAGATTCCTGTTTAGTGAAAAAAAAAATTGATAATATTTACTAAAATAAAAAAATATCATTTGAATATAGTGAAATAAAGAATCATTTGAATATAGTGATTAGAATTTTTGTACGAAGACAACCACTAATATGCTTAGGGATTTGGGATTGAAAAAAAAACTTTAAAGAAGTTTATATGCACAAATGGTATTTAAACATCATAAAGTCTTAAAAAATTTGAATATTACTGTAACGCCACTTGAATATAAGCAAAATTTAAATATCATAGTATTTATAAAGTAATTGTGACAAATAAAAATGTATCTTGGTACAGCTCTCGCATGACTCCCTATATATTTCAATTTCCTCCCACATATTTCAACCCCCCACCCATATTGCAATTTTTTACATATTGCACAAACTGCAATAAATTTACCTCTTTTACAGCCAAATGATCTACGCGTTTGTGTGGAACCTCAAATAGATTAACTAACCTTTTAAAGTTTACTGAGATTTGAGCACTAAATGAATAAATTTGTTTAAAAAACTAATCTTTCCATCATATATATATATATATATATATATATATATATATATATATATATATTTACATAACAATAAACAAAAATAATTTCCTACTTACTGTGAAATTTCAAAATTAAATCCTGTAAAATAATTCGGTCTCTTATAGTTGTTTTTGTTGTTTTGTACTTACACAGTATCTTAAATGTAAACGTGAAATTTATAAACAGTATAACAATATCCTAAATAAAGACGTTTAAAAATTCCGTGAATGAAAGAGGATAGAGAGATAGAGATAGAGAGAGAGAGATAATCTATACATTAATAAAATATATTAAAACTATTTTTAGCCAATTCTTATTGTTTTGCTATTGGAATTGTGGGGGTAGCGAATTTAAATCCCATTATTAACTTGTGTAGTTCAAAAACACCCATTTTCTGAACTTTTTTTCAAGTAATCGATATGTCGAACGTCGACTTCAAGGAAAAATAATTCTACTTCTTAAATTTCTCTTTTTAAGAGTTCTATCTAAAAATAAATAAATAAAATTTTCTCTTCTCATTATTCAAAGACATAATTTAGAAGCAGACTTTTAAAATATATCTGTTCCATTAATTCATTATCTGTTCCATTTCATCATTCCCCTTTCCTTTATTCCCTACCCCTGAATTTTTTTACTTATTTTCGGAGAGTCTTAGGAATGAAATATGACTTAATTGTAAATATATTTTGCTCTTAAGGAGTAAAAAATATTTTTTAAGCACAGGAAGAAAATTTAGCCACCAATAATTTTTTTTAATATTACTTATAAATAATGATTTCACCACTTATCGTTGTTGAACATACTTTCCCTATTTTAGAAATGAAGGGGAAAACGCTGTAGTAGAATATTTACAGAAGGAAAAAATGCTCATGTCTGACACAGGGTGCGCCACCTTTTATTTTCTAGTTCGATTCCACGGAAGTAATATTTTATTTAGGTGACCCCCATAGCATCATGCAAAAAAATAAGGAGTTCAAAAATATACATGTTTAAAATGGCATTTATTTTCTATTCAGCAATATTAGTTACAGGTAGCAATTAAAAATGTCAAAATGTTTCAACTAAACAGAAATAGCATGTAGAATCTTAGAAAAAAAAATCTTCGGCCCACAAGATACTTTTGCGACTCAAGGGTTGTGCAACAGTGGTCTTACAGGTTAACTATTTTACATACGTCTGCTGAAACGTGTTGAAAATATTTGTCATTTATTCATTTTCAATCATTCAATGGTAAATTAAAATTTTAAACATTGATAATTAATATCATTTATAATATTAAATATGAGAAAATACAAATAATTTTGCTTTAATGATAAATTAATATTATCCATTATTATCCAAATTGTTTAGGAAACTATAATGCAATTTGATTCTTAAGATGTAAAATAATAAATTTATTTCACACAAATTCTGTAACGATTTTTGTATAAACAGGACAATCCATACTAAATGTGCTTTTTTAATATATTTATTCTTTCATATATAACTATATAACTAGTGTTAATTCAAATTATTTTTATATTTATGTACAAATTCTGTTTAAATTTATATAAATACTAGACAATTTGTATTATACGTGTTATATTTTAAATCGTTATGTTTACTATTACATTACAACTGAAACACTGATTAATAAAATATAATTCAAATGATTGTTTTATTTTTTTACAGGGGGAGCATTATATCATATTCATTTCATTTTAATCTATTTTAGGCACATTAATGATTTCAAAAGCAGATTAAGATGACTTACTTAAACCTTTAAACATTTCATTTAAAATGTTATTTATCTCACTCATTCTAATTTCCCACTCATTTTAGCTTTGAAGCTAATATTTTATTTTGTTCGATTAAATAATATAGAATAAAACATATATAGCACATTTAAGTATTAGTGCATATTAAGATGAATTGTTTAAACCTTTTAACATGTCATTTAAATGTTATTTATCTTGAAATTGAAATTGAAATATCTTGGACTTGTTTCCTTTTTCCACTCATTTTAATTTACTTTTACCTAACAAAAAGCAACTCATCCCATTTTTCAAGTCAACCATATGTTTCATTCCCCAGTAGTATTGTTATAATTAAAGAACTTTCCCCATTTATGCTTATCGTACAGATATAAATATAAAAACAAAATGGTATCTCACGTCATTTTTCATATTTTTAGTCTTATTCTCTTTATCAAATCAAGGATTTAAATAACAACATAATGAATGATATTTCAATAAATGTATTTTTGCTAATTTGACTTAACTAAAACTGTGAACAAGATTATAAATTAGTTAATTTTTAATTGATATTCCCTAATTAAAAGGACTTTTCTAATTTTTTCATAAATATTGCATGGTTTCATATATCCAAATAAAATGAAAGTGAATTAATTAATAATGACGTTAATTAATTAATAATTATTTCTATTAATAAAAATTCATTAGTAGAAAGCAATTTTGAAGATCGTCGAGTCAACCTCCTTTCTTTGATTTGGCGGACCACTCAACTAGTGCAGCTAATGTTTCAGCAGAAGTAAAAAATTTCGATGCCTGTTTTGATATAATGCCTTGTGATTACAAAATATTAAAATTGTAATTAAAATATTGATTTTCAGAATATCGACGAAGAATATAAATTTCGCAATGTATAGCTGATAAATACAAATAGTTTGATTAATTTACATCAACTTATTACTGTATTACTTATGAAATTCATGTAAATGAACTAATTAAATCAAAATTTTATTAGTTTGTTTAGTAATTTCTACACCATTGCATTTTTCATACTGATTCTTGACATTTGCACTTTAACTGCACACGATTTATCTAAAAATGTTATCAGGTACAGCTAATTAGATATTTTTTCGTAATTAATTGAACGTCTGCAAATAAATATTTCTCTAGAATATTCCGAAAACAATACACAATCATCTTGATATAAGATTCTCTCAATTTTTATTTAGTCAGGAACTTAATATTTCTTTAATTAATAGTAGGTCCTAGTAAAATATATTGAAAACCAATTAACATTTAAATTAAACCAATAATTTTAATTTCGAAGATATATTCATAGTAGAAAGGAATCAAATAACACTACTTAAGGCGTAATTAATTATTTCAAATTTAATTAATTTGTCTTGAAATTTCTAAAATACTGCAAGTATTAAAGTGACTCTTAACATTACGTTTGACCAGTAAACGTAAACTTGAATAATCTGCCAGGCACAGTTAATACGATAGGTTTGTACATTATTTTTATAATACGAAAATGCCACTGCCGGTACATGGCAAGATTATATATTTTCATACAATCAATGATAATTATTACCGTTTAATTGCAAATTTTACATTTGCATAATTGATAAGAATATTCTAGTTAAGATATTTTTAAATCAATTAAAACCAAATTATTTAAATATTTTTAGAACACCATAGAAGGAACTCGAATGCCATTATTTAAAGTGGAATAAATTAAATAATTTAATATTCATATAATACTTAATTAATTTACTTTGAAATTTTAAGGCACTAAAAGTATCAACATTACTCTTAATATTATCATTTGAACAGCAGGTCTAAATTAGAATAAATTACCAGGTATAGCTAATTAGATATTTTGTAATTAATTATGTCATTTTCAAAACACCCCACAACCGCTACATGACAAAAATAGCTTTATTTAACACAGCCTTTAATCATCATCGTTTAATTGCAAACTTCATTTGCATAACAAAAATAAATAGCCTAGCAATTAATATTAAAAATCAATTAACAGTTAATTAAACCATTAATTTTTACACTATTGTAAGTGAATTCCTATACCCTTATTCAAAGCGCCCCTTGATGATTTCTAGAGGACGCGAATCCAAAAGAAGCGCAAGAGCAAAAATCCGCCATTGTCGCGGATTGTGGAGAAGATGCTTAAAGAAAAGAGAGAGAGAGAGAAAGAGACCAGTTCTTGTTAGGGAAGTCGGAGGCGGAGGAGGAAGATGGAGAAGAGGAGATGCATAAGAGCTGCCTCCTATGCAAGGAGACCGGCCGATCAATAGTCTCTGTGGTTGAAATGATGGCGCAGTGATAGGCTGACATTGGACGGGGGCGGGGGAAACCACGCCCCCTGATTGGCAGAGCTGGGCAGAAATTTGCATACCAACTTAACAGTGACTGCCCCTTTTTGCGCCACTGCTACCTGGGATAAATTATTCACAGGGGGGGTCGTGCTCCCCCCTTTTCCAATGGCTAATGAGAAAAAATCGCATGCATATTGTTTCCTTCTTTTTCTCATATTGGTGCTCCTTCTTCCATTTTTGTTTTATTAGTCCCAAAAGTGTGCTCGAAACGCAAGTCATGGAAGAAAACAACTCTAAATGGATAACAATGAATCAAGAGGATTCCCATTTTTTGTTTCCTTTTTCGTTTTTAAGTGATTTGGGCAAAGGGAAGGAAAGGGAAGAATTTTTCGTCTGTTTTTGCATGTATTATTTCCCCGTGCACGAGAGGGTCATTTGTATACCAGGAGGACTCCGCAGTCGGGATTTTCCCAAATGGAATTCCGAACTTTTTGTAAATGTATTCCTAAAGCAAATTTGCCTTGTGCATGTGCCTTTTTTGTTCTAATGCATTCGCAGTACATGTGCCTTTTTTCTAATGCATCCAGCCGTGGAGAACGTCTTAATAATATGCGCAGTCTTGCCTTGTTTCTCTTCTTTTGAAAATAGGAAGGAGAAACTCTTAAAAGATTTGAATTTCAAGACAAACATTTAGCGGGACAGAAAGCCATTTTGCTGTTTATGGAGACAGTTCTAAAGAAATGTTTGGGAACGAAATTACGACGGGAACTATTTAAGTTTATTTTGTTTCGGCTCTAATGCATGCTCTAATGCAAATAAAACAATTTAGTTTATCTCAAATACCATTACTCCCTCCAAAAAGATGTGGAATTTAGTATAATGGTTATAATGGTTACATTGGAAGTAGTAGTTTATCATTTCAGTTTTAGTAAAATAATCTATAACCACAGTATTTTTTTGAAAGAAACGATTGGAAATGTTAAGTTTGGAATATTCTATAAATCAGCCTCCGGGCTACTAAAACTTGTGTATCTGGTTGTACAAAATATTTAAAATGGTAAAATATTATTATTTATATATTTTAAATTGTTTTAATTAAAATGATGTTTTATATTTTGGAAAGAATTGTCAAGAATATACTATTTCGGTATGGCTCAATTTAAAAAATCATTACTTCTAAACAAATAATTGTGATTAATTGCAGAACCTTGGCATTTTTATGATTTTATTTTTGAGGTCTTAATTAGGTAATTAAGAATAAAGACCTATTTTGTATTTTATATTTTTAACAATGTAAGTAACGAAAATGTTTACTTTACAAGTTAAAGCAAAGTTACTAGTTTGTTTGAAGCATCATTTTATGATACTTATACTCAGAAACTTTAAGGAGATTTAATTCCTTTGTTCAAGACATATCATGACCGAAAGGTCAAAAATATCTATTTAGACTTAAATGTAGTTAAAGTTCTAAGCTAAACATCAAAACAACGGATTTGGTGCTTATTGTGATTTTAATATATTGTGATAGAATGAATGTACAATAAAGTTATTGACATTATACTTTTTATAATTTATTAAGCTACAGGATGATATTAAAATTGAAAATAAGAAATAAAAAATTGAAAACTGTCCCTAAAATCGCTGCGAGAAATTTATACATTTTTTTACAGAAAACTGCAATACATATGACTAAAGATATTTATTTATCGTAATAAATGATTTTAATATACAGTGATATATAGTTTATTTTGATTGAATTTTAATTAAATGCAAAAATGAGTATTTAGTAAAAATTACATAAATTGAATTTTCCATTAATAACGATATTTAATAACTGGAAATAATTCTAACAGAGTTTTCCTGTTAGAATTATTTCCCAGCAAATTACTCTTTAAAATCTTCGACTTTTCATTTTTTTATTAATGATTTTAATAAAAGCGTTTATGTTATACACGCATTTATTGATACATTTTATTTGCATTTCGTAAATATTTCCATAAATGAGCCTAAGAAAATGAGTCTAATCAATAGGAAATAGTTACCAAAATGTTCAATTATCTAATATCAAATCATGGGAATAAAGAGGTTTCCATTAAATTAAGCCAGCATGTATTTGTGCTTAATTGCCAATATAATTTTGCTTAATTAATGTGCTTATTCATTTTATTTTTTATTTTATATGTATTATATTAAACATAGGAATATTATTATTATTTAATAATCTTGCAACAAAATACAATTTATTTGTAGATTAATAGAGGTATTTTAGGTGATAATAATACAGGGATATTATTTGATTTATTTTTCCATGCCACGTGATTATGTACTAATATCTCAAGTATTTATTTATTTTTATTTTCCAAGAATTAAAGTATTTTTATTACAGTAAATATATTTTTAACTAATTAGTAATTTTCAATAATTTTCAACGTTATTTTAAAAGAGTCTAAAAGTATTTTTCCATCTAATTATTTACTTTATTCTTGAATTTACATGTATTAAATAATTCATGGAAAAATTATTGTTAAAGCATTTTGCAATGAAAGATAATTTACTGATATTTAACTGGGTATATTTAGAAAATATTAATTTAAGAAAATCTTTTGCAATTTTGTTTTCTTTCTTCCATACCACACGATTATGCACAAATATCTCATGCATTTACTTAATTTTTTGCTTCACAAATTAAAGTATTTTTGGAACAGCAATTAGACATAAATAATTAGTACTTTTCCATAAATAAATGTTCTTAAAATATTTATTTATGATATTTTTAAAACACCAATGTAATTTTTCATTTATTGAGTCATTTCTTATTATTTTCAAGACTTATTGTTAACATTTTAAATCCGTTAAGGACCAGAAAATACTTACAAAGATTATAAATATTATATTAAAATTACATTTCTTCACCCTGTTTTAACTTATTTTTACTATCTATATATTTATTTTCTGTATGGTAGTACATTTTATGTATTTGTTAATTTATATTTTTAGAAATTTAATTATCTTTCAGTAGTTTGAGATATTTTATCTTAAAGTAAAACATAAAGATAAACACCTTGAATTTTGAGAGTTATGCATAAGAAAATTATTTATGAGAATATTTTTTACAATTAATGAATTTCTGTTTGAATTGTACTGTGCATCAATAGGAATGCATTTTTACTTACAACCATAGATGTAAAAGACTATATATGTCTATGATGCTTGAGAATAATTTGAACTATACAACATATAATTCTACTTTATGGAATTTTTCTATTAAAGAAAATACTGTTGCAACTAAAGATGAAAAATTGACTTTTAAAGATATTTAACGAACATAACAGTTACTACATTCTATAAATGAAATTTATTTAGAATATTTATATGCAAAGTATTTGTGATTCTGCACTGAAACTTGATGATACAACTTTTGGATTCAAATTATTCTGTTTAATCTAAAAGAAACACAGTTGTTTTAAATATTGATAATTTTATGGTTGTTGCTGTTGAGACCCAGACCGTCCGACCTACCAGAAAGGTGTAAGGTAACCGCTTGGACGGCCGGGAAGTTCCACCCAATTTAGACCGAAACCCAGTGGAGGAGGCATCCACAGGGACCGTACTCTCGTTCCCCTACCACCAACATCTCGGAAGGACTTACGGACCCACATGTTTAACGTGATAGTACTCCGAATGAACACGGTGGCAGTTGTGGCAGCGTGCAAATCCAGCGCGCAAACCACCGGGCTACCGCGCCCGAAATGTGCCAACACGCGGTGTTTCCAGGTGGTCACCCACCCAAGTACTAACCGCGCCCGATGGGTAATTTTATGGTAAAATTTTTCTCAGAATATTGAATTAAATTACTTCAATATAAAATATTCGTTAGTACTGTAATTAGTTGACTAAAGGTATCAATTGGTTTTTGGGGCAAACATTAGTCTTCTTCTTCAGGATAAAGAGACATAACAGTCACCAAGCAAGAGATGTTTTTGCGGACTGAAAATTACTAGTTAATTCAGGACGAATAGTGTTGCCAAAAGGAAAAATGAAATTGGAAAGGGAAAATAGCTAAATTTTGTTAGTTAACAACAGTTAGTTGATTAAATGTATCAACTTATTTTGAAGGTATAAATCAACTTCTTCAGGATAAAGAGACAGATTCGTAATATTAGTCAAGGCAAAATTTGCTTCTGTGTCCAGGTGATCCAACACTAATAGCGTTGCCAAACCGAAAAATAATATTGAAAGAAAACACAACGAGCTACCTTTCATTAACAGGCAATCCAAAACTAGTTACCACACCAAGCCAAATAAACCAAACTGCCAGAATTCCTCGGACTACCTGAAAGAACTGGTAGGGACTGGGACCTTTCCCATTTGTTATCAGAACCAGACTGGCAGTTAATTCTACCTTTAGGTGAATTTTTAACTATTGAAACATGGGAGATAACCTTGCATTACTAAAATGGCGCGAAAAAATAATGAGTATCAAAACCAAGCTATGATTTAAACTGAAATATAAAGTTTTTGTCTGAGATTAAAAGACCGGGAAAGTAATATAACAATGAGTAAATAGTTAAAAAGACGTGTAATATAATAAAGGGAAAGATCAGTTTTGAAAGGTGAATGAGCTGCGTCCATCAAATAACTGCTAAAAATATTCAACCACATCACTATAAATAAACCAATGTATAAAAAAGTACTAAAGAAAGGCAACAAAGTACAGTGAAGAAAATAACTGGTTTTGAAAGCGATTTTAGCAACAAAATACGAAATACAAATATAAAAAAATGCTGTAGAAAATACCGGAGATTAAAAGTTACCGATAACAAATGGCTAACTGGTAGGTAGAAACTAATTAATTTTTGCTTTGAAACTGTTTAGTATGCTTAATAATTTTCCATTTAAATAAATATATGAGGAAAGGAAATTTGTGACAAAGGGGAAACCTTTTCTTTAAATAATTTATAACATTTAAAGTTACATTATGTGGTGGCATTAAGATCCTTTATATTAAGGTTAAAGTTTGCGCTGTAGAATATCGAAAGGTTTATATTATTTTAAGCAAAATGCTTGATTTTGTTATTGAAGATTAAAAAAAAATGTAAATAAACACCATTTTTTTCATGTTAAGTACTTACTGTATATAGTTGAAATGAACAACTCGGATAATTACATGAGCGAATTAACAAGTTTAATTATTACTGCCATTACTAACGAGTGCAATGTAAATAATTAATAATAATTCGAAATCAATAAATTCAAAATCAAATAGTAATATTCATACACTATCAAATAGTAATCCAAATAATTGCAATTCAAATCAATAGTAATAATCGGACGCTATCGACGTCTCGTAATGAAAAAGCGTACTAGTATAAAGCCGACTGTACTTATTAAACTTTTAAGAGGGAATGCAATTCAGGATTGGAAAAGTCATCAGATTTGATAATAAAGTTTAATACTCTTAACAAATTTCTGTGGTACAAATGCAATGGTTTTCAACCTTTCAAACTCGAGATGCACATATTAAAGTACAAGTTACAGTGAAGAGCAAAGTACTAGTTTCAGAGAAGATCAGAGTACAACTTCTGAGAGATGTCGGTGGTCCTGATGACCCACAAAAATCTCCCTGGGACTAGAAGCTGTGAGCTAATTATCTAGTGACTACAGTAATGTCAACTAAAAATGGGGAATCAAGCTTCAGAGTCTTCATCCATTCTGACTTTAACGTAGGCACCTTCTATAAGATATTCTGGTGTGTTTTTACTTTCCCTATAGGACATACTATATATTAAGAAAAGGTATTGTGACTGCGTGAAAAATTCGACGCTCTATTTTTGGTGGATCTTCACGTTTTAAGAATTCGTATAAATGAAATAATTATTTTTTCAATAATGGCTGTATTGAAAAGAAAATTGTTGGTTTGAGTTGGCTGTGATGGCTGTATTAAAAATGTTTCGACTGTGTGTGTGTGTGTGTGTTTCCTGTGTGTCTGTTTGTGATTCTGCGGCCTCGATAACTCTATAACTGATTGGCCAAACTGAATGAAATTTTATCCAATTTTTTCAATAAATAAATTTTATACGATTATTTCAATTATTAAAAGCCAAAGGATTGTTGATTTTTTGAAGGGGTGGACAAGTGGGCTGTGATTGTCCCGTGACTATGTTGATAGGATGGCACGATGAAAACCTGAGTTCGATCCTCACCGCCGTCTAAAATTACCCCCGTTTTTACGCAGAGTATGAGCACGATAAATCTGTAAGTCCGAAAGTCCTTCCAAGAGATGATGGACAAAAGATCCCTGTGACAGTTATGCCGATAGTTATTACCTCATTATATTAGGTTAAAGTTGGGTGGCTAAAGGACACAATGCGATTCGCCTCTTATGTAGCGCCGGGCAACAAGGTATTACGGTAAAACGGTTCACCTTTCGGCTGTTATATAGGCGAACGATTTAATATCAAGTGTCTAGTCATTGAGAAAAAAATATAATCAAGCAAGGAAAAGGTTGCGAATTTTTGAAAAATAAAAAAAAATGCCTTTCTTAAAGCCGAAAATAAATTATGAGCATTACTTACGAAGATAGTCAAGATAATATAAGCAAAAGTTCAAATTTATGACTCTTAGTTAACTCTTATTAAATCTTAGTTGCTTATTAAGATTTAAGTTTGATTAAATTCTACCTAATTAGTCAAAGAAACATTTGCATAAGTACCATGAGCGAAATAAAAATAAATTACTATAAAAAAACTTAAAAATTTCTCATAGTAATTTACATAATTACTATGAGAATTATTACCCTGAGGAAGTTATTAACAAATTTTAATTTTACACAAGTCTTGCCGTTTGCATGTTACACAAAAACGTACAACTTTCCCTTAATACCTGTATAAGTAGTAAATCTGATTTTTTCTCATTAAAAAAAAAACACTCTGTGAAAATTTTTAATTACTAATAGGGAAATATTTGTTTTTTAATTTTTCGCAAAAGTCTTATCACTCTTATATTTATGCAGAAACTGTATATTTGTAAAATGGGAAAATCCAATTTTTTTCCCCTTAATGAGAATAAAATAAAAAATAATAATAAAAAAAAAATGAGAAGAAAAAAAAATGTATGAAAAAAAAACTATTCTTATTTTTTCTTAAAGAAGCTGAGTAAATGTTTTTAAAAATACTCTGAAATTACTGGCAGAGAAACGAGAGTTTCTCAGCAATATTCAATTTTACTTGTCACTTGCATGTTGCGCAAAAACTTTCAACCTCTGTAACAGAAGGAGCAAATCTGATTTGTCTCGCTGCAAACAATTTAATACCTCACAAGT
Source organism: Amaurobius ferox (assembly GCA_951213105.1). Classification (NCBI taxonomy): domain Eukaryota; kingdom Metazoa; phylum Arthropoda; class Arachnida; order Araneae; family Amaurobiidae; genus Amaurobius; species Amaurobius ferox. Next base: position 76,445,614 of record OX578149.1, on the reverse strand, counting down.
TAAAAAAAGAGGCTTTTATCAAAACACTAAATCCCCTAACAATAACTAATAAATTCTCATTTTCAAGTACCCCTCAGTTAGGCTGTCAATTCCGCCCTGTGAGCGAACAGGGCTTGAAGTCTCTTTTCTTGGGCTCAACGTCCCCCTAAATCTTGTTAATGACGCAGCCAACGTCATTTCCTTGCGCCACTCTAAAGCTTGACGGAGAGGAAATTTTATGTCTGCATAAAGCCTTCAAGTAACACGCGTGGCATGTTTTTTAAATTGAGATATCCTTTCACAGTTGCTTTTTTACGCCACGTAACAGTTCCGTTATTTCGTGGTTAGTCAGGTTTTATAATGCAAAGATGTGTCAGGACGCTTTATTGAAGAGTTATTGGAAGTGTATAAGCGTTTGTCGAAAAGTCTAAAGGTAAAGTTTAGAATATAGTTTCGTCGGAGCTGAATTTAAAGCAAGACGAAAGGAAAAAATTTGCAAGGGTACGGTCCTGGCTTAAGGTCTAAGGATGTACTTGGCCCGTGACCCGGTTTAGTCCGGACCATAGTTCTAAGACTCATAGTTCTAACCCGTGTTCCTGTTCGGCCCTGACCTAATGTCTAAGGCTGATTCGTGACCCGGTTCGGTCCGAAGCAAAGTTCTAATGCTTCACCTAACAGGTGATCCCGTTCGGAACAAAGGTCTAAGGCTCCACCTAACCCGTGATCCGGTTCGGAGCAAAGGCCTAAGACTCCACCTAACCCTTGATCCGGTTCGAACCAAAGGCCTAATGCTCCACCTAACTCGTGGTCCGGTTTGGTCTAGATATAATGTCTAAAGCTCCGTCTGACCCATAACCCGGTTCGGTCCGAATTTCTGTTGAAAAGTTTCAGCTCGAGTTGGGCTCGGGCTTACTTATTAAAAATTCGTGTCGGGCCGTATATATGCAAGGTTTGAAATATTTATAAATATAATTTAATGAAAATGCATAAAATCATCTTGTTGGTTTTCAAGTATATAAAAATAAATGTTTCAAAACATTAGCTTTATAGTTTCATGCCCGACAGATTTGATACTCAATGATCTTAAGGCTAGAGCTTGGTTTGAACCGACCCGGATAGAAGTCAGAAATCTCGTTCCATGCAGAATTTTACTTCAAGGTTCAAGACACCGTAATTGAAAATCTGATGCGAGTAGATATCAACTTTATCCACAGATTCAAATTATTGGATTATTCTTCCATTCCAAACTGATATTAAGTGGAATGGGATATATTTGTTTCATTTTACAAAATAATGCATAAAATAAATATTTATTAAGAAGTTCATCTAATTTTAGTTATTCATTCATTTTACTTTTCGTTGGCGATATGGCGCTTTTTATATACAATTGAATGTTTTATGGTTTTTTAAAGATTTCTACATATTTTGACCTATCACCTTAAAATAAATTTTGGTTACTTTTCCCCTTTTTTGGGTTGTGGGTAACCTCAATTTTGTTTTGAGTTTCAGGGTCTTGGCATTACTGAGAAATTTAATAAATTGGGTTACTATGCTTTTTGTAACGATATATTTTCGATGTAAAGTTTTTCTTAAGTGCTATTCGAGGAAAATTACATCGTGTTGCTTACAAACAGAAATTATTTTTTATTATTTAAAATATTTCTTAATAAGCCATCAAATAAAAAGACTGGCATTTTTATTAACATAAAATTATTTTTATTTTGAATAATAAAGGACATAATAGATATATAAATTCATTATTCATGGTCTGTTTGGATTGTTTATTATTGATCATAAAAAATGTTGAAGATAAAATAATTACGGAAATTACCGATACTTTGAACTAAAGTCATGTGTTATACTTTGTTAACAATATCCCAAACTTCAGAAATTTTTAACGTGTTAATAATTGGATTTAATTGTTAATTCATGAGTGTGATATCATACAATAAGATCGCGAGAATATTTTTCATAATGATTTCAACTATGCCAATTTGATATAAAAAGCCTAAATTTCCAGTAAAGCCCGTAGATTCAGAAACACGAATGTTCATTTCGACTTAGGGGTGCTGTTTATTTTATACTATGTTATTTTATATAGAGAGACCGTAGATTCTTCTACCATTTCTTTTTATATCTCCAATCTCTAAAGAACTTTGTTGCCTTAGCAGGGAATCGAACCACAAATCTTTACACTCGCCAGCTCACTTTCTCCATCTTACTTTTGAACTGCTGGAATGGAATTGCATGGCGTTATCTTTGAAATAAACTTTACCCTCCCTATTATGATATGCAACAGCAATCTGACTGACCACCTCCTGTTGTTTACACCTCAGGTTAGTCTATTGATACTTATTACTTTCTTGATACTACCAGATTAATATCCTGCCTGGTTTTTGGCCTCTCTTGAATATGATGCCTATGCCAAAGGCCACTGGATGTGTATTAGTTGTACCACAGCCATTTTCAAACTCCCAACTTCACTGCACTAACCTATAGGGTTGACTTGTTTGGGAGCTATTGTAAGGAACTTTCCCGCCCCGGCCCGGAACTCGAACCCTGGCCAGCCAATATTCTTTTAATTGAGCTACTAGGATGGAAGCGCAAGACACTGTAATGTACATCTTCATTTAACATTTTCTAGTTCAAAGAAAACGTCAGTGATGATGCTATTTTATACTGCTTTTATTCCGTGCATTTAATCTACACAATTGCTGTAAATCGCACGCAGGTGATTCTACTATTTTAAAATAAAAAGCACGTTGTAAATCATCTCAACATCTATTAATTTTCATTCAACGCTTTACATGTTTTCAAATTTCCATTTCACGGCAGTAATTTTTTTTTCCTTCTTCTCAGCGGCTCGAAAACCAAACACACACGACTCGTAAAGAAATATTTCGTACAAAATAAAATCATAGAGAGATAAAACGCAGTTTTATGCGAAAAGAATTCAAATTGAACCCTTATATTTTGAATACTGATGCTCTTCGCAAATACATCTGAAACGGATTTCACGGTGCCCTAAATTATGCAAGTACAAACTTTTACCTGGGTATACTTTCTTGTCTATGCATATATATCTGGCTTTGCGATACTCCGCAGGGCGCTAGCAGCACCGACAACTTCTATCTGCAGGTAAAAAGGGGATATTGTCTATAGTCATATTGGGGTCCTCTTTAATATGCATGTTATGCGGGCATGGCGATTGCTCCTTCATTCCAGCAACGTCAACGCTTTTATTGTTCTGGAAAGGTTTGTCCCTCATCATATGTCTATTTTACATGGAAGTTTCTGAAGGAAGAGATTGAAATTTGAAAGGATTTCGGTTTCACTTGAAGGCGGTGAGTAGAGGGAAGAGGAGAGATTCAGCAGCCATGCATTTTATAAATTTAGAATTCTAGTATTTTGAAAATATAAAGTTTTCCTATGGTTCTGTGGTAAATATTATGCCTGTTTATTTTAGTTTTTAAAGATCCCCCCCCCTTTACATCTCTTCTGAAAGTGAACTTTGTTTATTTGAACCTCCCTTGAAAAGGAACTTTTATGTTCACATCATCAGAATGAGCGAAAATTTAAGAACATCAAATGTTAAAATCATATAATGTACAGAGAGATTCAAATAGTAGATTTTTTTTTTTCAGTTAAGTGACACTAATATACCATAGAAAATAAATCAGAAATACCGTCTGCTGTTTTGAATGCATCAAACTATAATTTCACACCTATATTTTATATATCGAAGAAGATGGCGTTTTCCCAGACTGAAATAATTTTTATTTAGAACAATATATCTCGAAAAACATAAAATGTGCAAAACGTCCTAGAAGAAAGCAGGCATTGGTCAGTAAGGTAGCGACAAATGTTTCTTGAGAGTTATAATTCCCCTTCCTCAGGCCAAATGAAGAAATAGAACAGTACGCGCCCTGAACTACTGCTAAGAGCGAACTGCTCTAACTACTTAGCAGTGGTTAATGACGCACACTGTTCTACTTAAGCCTGAAGAAAAAGCTTATAATGCACACGAGACAATTTTCGTCACCTTACTGACATATGCCTGCTTTCTTCAAGGAGGTTTTGCAAGTATTTATCTTGCAAGCAGCAAATTGAGTTAATGTAATATCTCTCTAGCCATTTTTATACGTGTGCCATTGAAGAGTTTCAGAAGAAATATCCATGCTCTTCAATCTCTAACAATTCAACAATTACGAGAGCAAGAACATAAAAGCCTTCCATTTTCTCATAGGATAAACTGTCTGAAACATAGACTGCTTCGTGAAAAGTCTTCAATAATACTCTCACAAGAATGACTGGCGAAATATTCAAGTAAAATAAAAAATTATTTGACTCTGGGAAATCTCCATGTCTTTCAATTGATAAAAACGCTGTCTTTAATAATCGGCTGAAGTATAAACAAGAAAGATCAATCATGCTTAAAGCATTGATTATGAAACACTTTCCAACTTCAATGCAATTTTATTTAAACATGTCTAAAATGCAATACATTTCTCAGTAATATTTTGAAACTTATCACAATACTACATTAATTTATTATATTTGAAAACTTAAACCTTCATCGAAAAAAATGAACTTCATTCAAATGACGGCATTGATATATAAATTGCCTGGTTTAAACATCTCTAAAATGTGATACATTCCTCGGTAATAATTTTAGAATTATCATCATACTACGATAATTTATTATATTTGAAAACTTCATCGAAAACAACTGAAATTCATTCAAATGACGTCATAGAAAAAATAACACGCCTGGCTCTCTCTATAAAAGCAGCATTTCATTCATGAATAATTTCCCATTCATCTCATTCATCACAATGTTATAATAATTTATTTTATTTAAAATTAAGACCATGGAGCTACAAGTAATTAAACTCTATGCGTAAAACTTTATCGAAAAAAATCGTCCTTCTGTTTGTAAAATCAATGAATATTTCATTCATATCAGCTACGCAGACTCCATGAACTAAATGATTTTGTGTTAAAGAAATACAGCAATTCTAATACAACTCATTCTACATATTTTGCTGTTTACATTTTACATAGGTGAAAAATAGGCTTCGTTGTAGAAATAATCAAATTTGGATGAGCATTTAGACTCAAATATATTGTCATTGCGTTGTTTCAGTATGTAGATGCACAGAATTTAAGTAAAAACAAAGTGGTTTTAGGACGGATACAACACTCAATATGAATGAAAAAGAACTTTAAAAATCACGATTTTGAGACAAGATGGATGTCATATATTATTTTGAAGTGGGTCACGTGATCTTTTCATATCATGGTCACGTGATCGCTTTATATAAGAGGTGTTATTATTATTTTAATTTTTGTTTAAAAAACTACTGAATATATTTCGCTGAATTTTTTTATATATTTTATGGAACAATTTAAATATTACCTAAAATTTTCGAAGCAATTTGTGAATTTTAAATCCGTTTAAAAAATGTTTGAAAAATTAGGTTCCTTAGGGCTCAGTGTATTTCATTTTTTCAACCCGGGTTCAATCCAAAAGTAATTGGGTGATATTATTCATTTATATTCCCATAAGTCCTACAGACCATCTGAACAACATACTAAAATTTCATTCTGATTAAGTCATTTTTACGGCAGTTATCGTGCTAACGGACAGACAGACAGACAGAATGAACAAAGTCATAAACACTTTTCAACTTTATTGTAAAGTGTTAAATACAGCAAACGGTATTTCTGATATATTTTTGAAGGTACACTAGTGTCACCTAACTGAATAAAATTCTTCTGCTAATTCAATTTCTCGTTACATTACACGTTTTAAAAATTTGATCTGTTTGATTTTTCAATCCTGCCGCAATTTCTCATCCCCCTGCTCCATCCCTCCATATGTTCACCACCAATTGGATCAACGAACCAATATGATGCATTTTCTAGGATACTACACCTTCCACGTATCCCCTAAATACCTCTCCATACAGCAATACGGTAAGAATTTCTAACCTAGTGATTACAATATGACAATATCCTATAGAGCATTTTTACCTGCAGACAACAAACTCCGAAATCTTAGGTGTCAAGCTATAGACCAAGAGTTTGATCCAACAGTTCAGACGGTATTGACAGACGACGCCTAAAATCTGTCCGTGTTCTTCATGTCATATAATATAAATACGGTGTATTTTTTTCAAAGTCTTCCGCTTAAAACATATCACTTTGACTCTAATGAAATCCGGTCATTTCTTTAACATTGCCATATCGTCTTTGGTATCCTCTTCACACCTTCCCTGTGGATACATACCCTAAAGGCGTTAAGGACCGTCAGGTCAAGAGATTGCAACACTAAATATATTTAGAGCTTGCACAACTGAAATATTGACTACTCTTCAACTATGCTATCCAATTATCCAACAAGCTAAACATGTACTAATCCAACAGATTAAAAGTGTACTATTCAACAGATCAAATGATATTGACAGATTCAATCTGAAAGGGTTTTGTGGTTTGCGTAACATACAGATAGTTTTTATGTCCCCCCCCCCCAATAAATCCCTCTGTTCTACAATATGATCAAATATAGACCTTTCACAGTAAAATATCGATCATCTTCGTACTATCCTTATGTGTAGAAGAAACTTTATTGCACTTGTAAAGACTTACACTTAATTTCAAATAACTGTCTGGCAAGTCTGAGAATTGAACCTTGTATGGTGCCCTCTTCAGCTGCCTTCTACCACATTCCGACAACGTAAAGAATTATCTTGATTAAATTAAGCATTTTACTTAAAAGTTAAATCGCCCAATAAAGAAAGTGTAATAAAATGTATTGCAAAGTGAGAATTGCTCATCTTTATGTCAATGCTATTTCGTGGACGTCAACGATTTTATTGTTCTGGAGGAGTTTGTCCATCATCATATGTCTATTTTTTGGGATGGGGAGATTTTGAAAGAAGAGGTAGAAATTCGAAAGTATTTCAGTTTGAGTTGGAAATGAACTATTGAAGTGAAGATGGAAGATTCGATCGTCATATGTATTTCCTAAATCTAGAATTCTTGTCAAGTAATACTTAACATCTCTGGAATGGTGGTAAGTCAACATACTTAAGTACTCTTGAGACCTTGGTACAATTTTTACTATTTTTTGAGTAAAATTAACTGTTACATTATACGATTTAGGCGGTAACTAAAATAATCAAATGTACGCGAATCCACTCGCCTTTGTGATCCGTTTTTTTTATTCTTTATTAATTAATTCTATATTTATAATAATCGGAACTAGAATGGAAATAAAATATTAAAAGCAATATTGCTCCAAATTGGCGACAGGTCAGTTTCACCAAAATATTGGATGCATTCGTCCAATTTAGTGGTGACAAACCATCGGGGCATCGAGATCCGCTTTCGGCACACATTTGAGCTAAAGATCGACCTCTATCTGTAGCTAATATAACATATCATCAGGAGCGTATTTAATGGGGAATGGGAGTCTCAAACTTCTCCTCTAAACTAAAAAATTTGAAAATATCCGTAAAATTGTAAATTTCCGTTTTAAGTTACTTTAGGTGAAAATTACTACCTGATGTTTATTAAAAATAATTTAATTTAGAGAGGGGGGGGGTAAGGAGAGAAAGAAATGGAGATAGAGAGTCCATCCTGACTTACTGATTTGAGTGTCATTTGGTGTTAGGTGGTAGTTTGCTTTAGTTTGGTAATGAAAAGTAACTCCTTGTTTTACTTTTACGTTTATCTTTTATTTTTACGTTTTCTTTATCATGACGTCAAACTTTCTATATGTGTAAGTCTGCGGTGTCAGAAATTTTTCTTGGTTCAACTAGCTGCTCTTACCTTGAAAATGGTTGATGCCTTTTATCAATTGATTTCTGTACTTAACACAGGTTTATTTTTAGATACTAAATAAGATATCAAACTAATCATAAAACTCAAGACAAAATCTTTTTACCCTGTGATTTATTCTCAAAATACTTATTTTGAAAATAATGCAATTCTATTGCCTTGGTATGAATTAAACACTAACATTTATTTAAGTGCCTTTACTTCTTTCTATGCGTTGGTGCGTAGGCGCTCCTTCACCACGAGGGAATTAGTACACACACACGTCTATGCGTACATTTATGCTTATCTGACTATGACCATCTCCAGGTGAAAGATCTCACCTCTATCCATAGGTAAAGAAAATATATTGTCTATCTACTAGTCACATTGGAACTTGCTTAATATGCATGTTAAGCAGACGTTGTTTCTCCATATTGGGTACGTCAACGGTTTTATAAATCGGAAGTAGTTTTTTCCTCATCATATGTCTATTTTTCATGATGGGAAGTATTTTGAAGGAAGAGATTGAAACTTCAAAGGATTTCGGTTTCAGGTGAGAGAAAAATGCAATGCGGAAGAAAGAAAGCGGAGATTGACTATCATGTGCATTTTAAAAATTTAGAATTGCAATATTTTGACAATGGAGACAGACGTATGGTACATTTTTATGATACAGAAATGTTCATTTTTTTTTTGTCTTTTGCAATGTTTCTTTGCGATTTTTTGGTCCACACTAAAGTTGTTAAACACAGTTAGTAATTTTGTTGAACTATTTTATTGCATGTACTTAGATTTTGCTACACTATCGAACTTCCCCATTTTACCAAGCTTTTAATACGCAGTAATTCGTAATTTGGGGTCCACGGACCCCTTAGGATCCGTGATAAGAGGGGAGAGGAAGTTCACGAATAACGTAACAATCATATGCTATAACAAATAAAATGTTTGTTAAATACAGGATTTTTTTAATAAAATGTCATCGATCTATAGTCATCAAAAGTCATAAATCTATTGTTCATCGTTTTTCTGAAAAAAGTTTAAGAATATATGTATTTTAAAATATGAAATAAAATCAGTGTTGTTGATAAAGCTTTTTTTTTTAATTTTCAGAAATACACACACCGCAAATGTTTTAACTTTTGCTCTAAAGTAAGGTTTAAATTAGAACCAATTTGGAATTCCATTTAGCATTGCATCATGTTTGGATCCAACCTTTCATCTTAGAGCCTTATTTGTATTTAATCATGTACAAAATCGTTTACATTGTAGCATGGCTGAAATATTCTCTTCCTAGCAAAACATTCCTATAAAGATGTTATTGAGGATGTTAACTTATAACAATGTGCTTTATACTCTGCTTGGCAAAAATATTCAAAGTCTGTAATGTCCGTTTGTCGAAGGGACCAGCCTTTACATTTCAGCAAATGCTGAATTTTTCTCATTTAAATTGTAACATTTTTCTTTGCTATCCATTAAAGCCTGAGAAAACAAAGTCATGCATTGATAACAACATGGATCTACATAAAAAACCCAAAGATATTTATTGTCGCACAAACGCCATTTCGCCAGCACTGTTCTGTGGTAATACAGAGGTACACACAAGACAGTTGTAGGGAGGGGTGTCTCAAAATATTCCATTTTTCAAACCTTTTCTGCAATAGTTTTTCTTTATTCCAACTTTTAAAAGGATCAGAAAAAATATTTTTTGTGTGCGAAGGGGGGAGGTAAAATCAATAATGACGCCCAAGATTTCTCATCCTTAAATCCCTGCAGACAGACTGACACATTTGTTTTGGGGCAGGACAATGGGACACAGGACCATTTTATATCCAGCCAAATGATTTTGGCAGAGCTTGATTTATTCATCTGCGTTTCTTCCTATGGTTGATGGACGCGTAAACTGGTGAAGATTTAGACAATGGTCTTGAAAAGGTGCATATATAGTCTGCATAAATACATACGACACAGAAATCAAGTATAAATATGATGGGGTTTGTATGAGAGAACTGTGGCATTCCATTTCACAATTTTATGATTCTCTTAGCTTATCTTACGATATTCAGCGTGTATATAATGTAGTGGTCTACAAAATAAAACATAGGCCATCCGCGCCCAACTTTTGATTATATTGGATGCGCCCTTAGTACACCAATGTATTGTAATTCAAAATATATTCATCAGTTTTTATAATGCATCCCTCAATCTATTATTATAGGTGTGACATTCATGCATGCAAATCAGTTGTTCATTAAAAATATTTAAAGTCTCACCTTTTATTTTTACATATATTTTATAGTTGGCTGCTTTTATAATAAATTCTAATATTCTTGCGGCCAAACGACCAGCATTTGTCAACTTATCTATATGAGTATACATAATATTAATGCAGAATATGTAACAGTCTATAGTTGGGTGTTATTTCAACAATTACTGTAAGTACCAGAAATTAAAAAATAATTATGCTTATTTATAAGTCAGCACTCCGTGTAAAACTTGATACCAGTTGTCGCTATTAAAATGCCATAGAACTCGTTTTTATCGAACCCGCCTGTAGCGAGATGCTAAATATTACAAAGAAATTGTGAACTTTTAATTGGCACATTACTAATTTTAGCAGGATGCTTTTAACGAGTGTAATTTTTAAATCCCCGAATTGAACGAGCATTCAAAGTAGTAAAATAAAATGACATACTCGTATATAAAAATATAATACATATTAGAGCAAAAGAAAAGCATCAGATGATCGAAGAGGAATGCCTTCACTGGAGAAATACTTTGCACCTACAATCGAGAAAGCATGTGAATAGCAAGCCTGTAGCTATGACAGCAGCAGAGTAGATTTTGGAAATATCGGGGGTAGAGTTCTTGTGTTGTCTTGATCAAAAATGTAAACTAATTTCAAAGGAATGGAAGTAAGTAAAAGATGAAATTACCTGAGTAAAAGATGAGAGATTACCTGATGTAAAAGATGAGACAATATTTCGTAGAATGTGGTAATTGAGCTATTTATTAGCCTGAGCCCAATTTTTTTTTTTTTTTTGAGAAGTGGTGGTTTTCCACTATGTTCGAGGAGGGGGAGGAAATATATAGATTAAACACACTATATTGTTTGATATTACATTTATCACTTCCTGGGAATATGATTCTCTATCGACTTGGGCTAATCCTTACTGACAATTTCTCAAATTATTTAGAATTTTGTTATGCATAATATAATTAACGACCATCTGGATCTAAAGATAAAACTACTGGATCCTTTGTTGCTTGTATTTACCAGGTCTTTCTATACATCTAAATATGATGGTTTGGTTTAAAATTTTTCTTAGAAGAGTACCACTTTATATGTACGAATATAACAGTCGGAGTGATGGATTTGGCGGAAGAAAAATATCTACAAAACTTTCCTGTAATAAAATATATTATCACTTTGTAATTTATCTTTAATAGTTTTTGTGTTGTCAGATTGAGAAATATTGGATACAGCAATAAATACTTTGATATTTAGTTATATGAAAAAAATTATAAAAATATCAGATGTGACCAGTACCTAAATTTTCTTATAGACTTACATTAATTTTTATTTCTCCTTGTTATATATTCAGTGAAATTAGTTTTATTTAGGTGAAACTGCGTGATATTCAATGGAAATCAACTTCTGCCTTAAAATGACAAATAGAAAATAATGAATGCTCAACGTAGGAATTGTTCCTCTAGTTTCAGCATTTATTTAAAAAATATATATACATGTTTTGAAAAGTATTACCGAAAAAAAAATTAATCACATGATATGTTAATATTGTAATGAAAGTTATATTTCAACTAGTATTAATTTTAGATTACAGCTAAAACATATATTGACAGTATACGATTTTAAATATTAGCGTTATTTTTACCAGTGCATTTTAATTCTATTTTCCATTTTATAAATTTATCACAGCAATAAATAAATTTTAAATAGCCTAAGTAATTATTAAAATAATTATTTTAAATAGTAACTATTAAAATAAATTTTAATAGTTACTTATATTGGTAGATATAAAGGAGTTCATGAAGCATGCAATTTATTTTAATAGGAGTAAAATAGTCCAAAAATATATCAAAATGTTACTTACGAAATCCACAGTATCATTGATCTCTTCCAGAAATAATCCAGCCGCCAAAGGTGAAGAAACTCAGAAATCTGAACCTCGACTGCAACTTCTTGCCTCAATTCTCAATGACTGCAATAAAAAAAGACCTCAAACAACCCCATCTACATCGAGAAGCATTCTTATTTAACAATATCCCGCACACGCTCGGGCTCTTACGACTTGGGGGAAAAAAAGAACAAGAACGACGTAACTTAAAGTATGCCAACAAGAAATAGTCTGGGATAAAGACCCCCATAACCGGAACCACAAAACATAAATGATAAAAATGAGCCTTGTTTGAACCGGAGTCAATCTAGTTTATTGGCAAATTGCATCTGTTGAACATATCTTATAAGTAATTAGTGGGCATTTATTTGTTTATCATTTCATTTTTGTCTTTTTAACTATATATACTAAATGCATAGATAAAGTATTGCAACCTTTGTTCAAACTCGGGTTCTTGAGATATATACAGGTTTGGACATTTTAGGACACGTCAATATTAGTTAGAAAACCTGCCGATCGGAAAACTTTTCAAAACACCTGGCAATATTTAACAATGTTTATCAATATAGAAGTTATTTGCTGCTATTAGAGTAAATGAAATTCGGTTCTGATAAGTAAAACCGTGCTAGATCAAGAGCAAAACCGGTAAACTGATGCTGGATACCACAACGACAACATTGCTGCAAATGAATGATACTGACTCTTGTTGACGTTTTTTATGATAATGAACTTGGTAGTTCACCCATTATGCCAAATTTTTGAATAATGCAGTAACAATTTCATGGTATAACTGATTTTTAGTAAGTCATCCCAGAGGTTTGCACATTTGTAGCAAATAACATGCTATCTTGCTATTAATGCAGTAGCGACTAGTGTATACCTTAATGCATACTAACAAAGATGGTCCACTGCCTATGGTGGGAATCATACCGGAAGAACTGTTTTAACGAGTTGTGTGTATTCTCTCAATGTGTGTGTATGCCGTTCTCTGTGTATATCTGTGCATATTGTGTGGTAATGCAATCTACACTTAAGACCCAGTTCAATAAGTATATGTCGCATTTTAATAAAGTGAAAATGCAATGGTATTATAATTTATGCATTACACTTGGGCTAAATAGATTCTTGTGGAAATATAAAAAAAAAATGTTTATTTTAAATGGCCTATGAAAACGGAAGAACATTGAAATAGGAATGTTTTATAACTGAAGCAAAACATTCTTGTTTTGTTAGTAATATTTGAGAAGATAAAATTAATAAAACCATCCTTACAATGTTTGAGTAAACCATGATATATCATGATATTCCTGTTCCGGAATTTGGGCAGTTTGGCGTCATGTCACCAAATTAAAAAAAAATAATAATGGCAAAAGCAGATTATATCCAATTTGAAATATGTTCTGTCTATTTTATTATGTTGTGCGATAAACAATTTACAAACTTACTAATTTTAATAAATTAATGTTCGCTCACTTTTATAGTTCACATCTCATAGACCAACAATTCTTGTGACTTTGTGAGCTACCTTAAAGTCCGACGAAAAATGAACACCATTTTCTTGCATTCCCACTAAAGCAAAAAAATATTGTCCCAGTAGTTAATAAAATAACTGCATACTATAATTACTGTATCTTTATTCGTTCAGTTTTCTCGTAGGTCTAAAAAACCATAATGAAATTTATGCTATGACTGTTACATATTTTAGCAAAAAAGCCTAAAATATTTATATCTAAATGTTACCTAAATTACCCCCTTCAGTTTCATTGACCCCGACACACTTCTCGCAGCCTTCAAAGGTGAAGAAAATCTGAAATCTGAACTACTACTTCCCCTTTTTTTGCTTAACTCCCCAATGAGTGCCTTAGAGGATAAAAAAAAACTCCTCTTTAGACGCATTTTCAGTAGCAATACCTCACACACTTATCCACGTGCGACTTAAAGGCGCAACCCCTTGAAATCTGCCGCCAGGGAAGGAAACACTCTTCAACCCCCCCCTGGTATCACATCTTCTTACTTGGTATAAAATAACTAAAGATAATAAAATATTATGTGGGCAGACAATTGTAAATTTTAATTTTGTTCTTCCCTATGTAAGCAGACAATTATAAATTTTAAGTTTGTCCTGTTATGTGGGCAGATAATTATAAATTTAAACTTTTCCCTATGTAAGCAGACAGTTATAAATTTTAAGTTTGTCCTATTATGTGAGCAGACAAATATAAGTTTTAATTCCGTCCTCCTATGTAGGTAGACACTTATACATTTTAATTTTGTCCACCTATGTGGGCAGACAATTGTAAATTTTAATTTTGTCCTTTCTTTGTTTAGTGTCAGGAACTTGCTTTGCATTACGCGCTTAATCAGAAACACCCTTTACAGTACAATTTATATGCTGGCCTACATTGAATAAAATTTGTTAACTTTTTTCAATATAAAAATATGATGTGGGCAGCACATGACTTTCTACACAGAATCAGATTCCTTTCCAATTTCATAATCCGTTAAGTTGCGTTTAATTGCACAAACTGAAACAGGAAGTTATTTGAAATTATATCTATATTGCCGTTTAATATACGTTTTCATCTGGAAACTTTAAAACGCAGCCAGTTCTTCAAAATCCCCAGAAGTTCAAATATCTTGAGAGCGATTAATCGATAATTATAATATCGTTCGATCGTCAAACATTACGTATGAAACAATATCATTTAATTAATATATTTCAGCATATATTGTTTTTTATTTCATATTTGGACAATTTTTGCGGGACACTTCGTAGAAAAATCCCGATTATATTTTTCCGAATCGAACCCAAATCTAATCAGCACCAGGATATTGCATAAGTGGCTTGCCTACCAAATTTTGTGAAATTTCGTTGAATAGATTTTGAGTTAGAGTGAATACAAACATTGCACAGACACACAGACATACGCCACTCTAAAAATTGTAGATTCGTGTTCTGGAGTTCCCGAAACGTGTAGATCCGTCGAAAACTCGAGTTCCGATTTTCGACACGATTTCAGTTATCCCCTTATACATTACCATGTATTGTAAGGAAAGCAAAAACCTTTCAGATTTAAGCATGGATATGGTGCACATTTTAAAATTCTGTTAACACGTTATATGACTAGATATATTGGATATTATTTCCATGAGCGACAGAATTATTTGTTCTTAAATTCATTTTTTCGTTTGGAAGCATCTTATTTCCACGCGAGAGAAGTATTTAATTATTGTGAAACAAACGATGTTCAACAATTGAAAAAATGATACCGAGTAATATTTATAAATTTCTCATTTTTTTTTTTTTTTTGCAATTTTAATTACTGTCAATGGAAGGATACCAAATTGTTGCTTAATTACCTCTGAGAGGCAATGTGGTGTATGGTTTTTGAAAATCCCTTTGTATTGTTACACTTAATTCGAATTTTTGAAGTTTTCGATTTTTCTATTGATCTGAATGCTGAGAAGGAATGGATGACACAAAAACAAAGATTTTACCTAGCGTGAAAGTACTAAATGATTTTTAATTTTTTCTAGCATATCCATTCGCATGCCTTTAATACGAATGTTTAAAATATTACATTTTCTAGAGTAAAAATGCTGGATAACTAAGCAAAGTTTTTTTTGAGGTTTTTGCTTATTTCTGTGTATCACCGCCTCTCATTCAAGTTTTTTGACATGTTATATTTTTCCGTTGACCTAGAAGATGAGACAGGTCAAATAAGACCAAAACCGATATTATAACTAGTTGGAGTATTTGGTAATTAAGAAAAGTGTTTCTGATTTTTTTATTATTCTATTACGTCCTCACCCTTAATTCGAATTTTCGGGATATTATATTTTTTATTTAAAATGAAAACGAGGAAGAATTGAGTGAGACCCGAACTAAGATTCTAGCTCGAGTGGAAGTGCTGGAGAATTTCGAAAAATAGATTAGAATATTCTGGCTATCTATTCAAACCGTTACCCTTAATTTTAATTTTCAAAATTTTTTTTTCTTGTTCAAAAAGCTGATACAGATCAAAAGACACCAAAACTAAGTTCCAAGCTTTTATGGATTAGATAATTTTAATATATCTTCGATATATCATTTTTAATATATTTTGACATATCTTTGATATATCATTTTTAACATATTTTGATATATCTTTGATATATAATTTTTAATATATTTTGATATATCTTTGATATATAATTTTTAACATATTTTGGTGTATCTTTGATATATAATTTTTAATATATTTTGATATATCTTTGATATATAATTTTTAACACATTTTGATATATCTTTGGTATATAATTTTTAATATATTTTGATATATCTTTGACATATAATTTTGATATATCATTCCCACTGTCAGCCGGCAAGTTCAGTGTATATTATAGATATATAAAATATAATATCTGTGTGCCTGCCTATTTATTTGTATGTTATGCAAATACAGTTTTTGATCAGTTTTTTATTTTGTATTGTTATTCATCATTTTAATACGGGAAACCGTGTCCATTTAATGAGCTTCTAGGCCCAGAGACTCTCAAGATATTAGTATTTTTTTTAAATTTTATTCAAAGAAACCACATCAAAATAGAATGCTTTTATTTTGTAAAAAATGTTTACTAGTGAAATATATTGAAATTAATTGTAATACAAACAATTTCATTTTTTACTTATTTTTCTATCTAAATGTAATAGTTAAAATTTTAGATGGATTCTTTTCTTAAGTGTTATGTTTCGTATTGCGTTTTATAGGTTGTGCTGCAATGGGATGAAATATAATTAAGGGACACCTTTTGAATTTTTGAAGTTACATATTTTATTTTTGACAAAGTATTATCAAATTTAGTGTATATACATTGTGTTTCATTGTGATCATTGCAACAGGGCAAAAATGTTATGGTAATACCTATTGCTATTTATCTCGGTTACCTCAATTTGGACAATGATGATCAAACTTTCAACTCTTTATATGTACGTTCATAAGGGGGACGAAGAATGTTTCTCTTTTATTAAATGTAAAATATGCAAGAATCTAATTTTTAAAACAGCTATTCCTATTTTAAAACTTACTTTTTACACAGAGCAAAGGACATTAGTAAATACAAAAACTAGTAAATTTATCTAATAATATTGCATATAGAATATCAACCCCTATTTTACAACATCCACTTCGTTTTTAATTTTATGAGATTGCTTTTATAAATATTGAAAAATGTGCAATATTTCAAGAACGGTTTATGATAGCTTGTTAAATGTATGTCATTCATTTTGCAATGAAATAATTACGTATAAGATGATTATTTATTTAAATTATTGACGGTAATTTTTTTTAATTTATTGAAAAATTGAGTGCGTGGTGTGTGTGTGTGTGTGTGTGTGGTGGGGGGAGGGGAGTCTTTCGAACATTTAATTGCGTTTAAAGTCAATGGGATTTTAGTGTTCACTGAATGTAATAATCGTACCGAATTTGTTTCGAAACGATTCATTCGTTTGTGAGATATCGCTTCCTCAGACTCTCTGACACACACACACACACATATATATACATACATACATCACACACGTACACAGATATCACTTCAACGTTCGATTCGTGTTCAAGGAATCTTGAAACGTGCTCTTCGGAGAAAAACTCGAATGTGATTTTTCGACCCCTTCACAATACTTTCTCCACACACCGTACTATATATGTAGGGGAAATGGAAAAGGGTCCATACAATTTTGCGATTTATAAGAAAATATAAACAAATTAATATAAATATTAAATAATTTTGATTTGATTTTTTATTTCTATGGTGGGCTATTTCGAAAAGATGACCACTTATACACTTTCCGATTGACATCAAAATCCAATCAGCACGAAGATATACATACATTATTAAAACAAAAACAGTACACCCTACTGCTACATAAACAGTTCTTCAGTTCCATTGACCCCGACATACACTTCTTCCAGCTTTCAAAGGTGAAGAAACTCTGAAATCTGAACTCTTACTTCCACTTTTTTCATTCTCAACTCCCAATAAGTGCATTAAAAAACGACCAAAAACCATCTCCTAGAAGCATTCTCAGTTAACAATGTCCCACGCTTCTCAACACGCGCGGGACTTTAAAAAAAATCACAACCCCCTGTAAACCGTCATCTATGTATCCCCGGAAGAAAGGGGTCCCCCCCTTACCTGGACAGGTGAAGAATGGAATTTCTTTCATAACCCCTCTTCTTTTTCATAACCCCTGTCGCGTGGCATGACGCGTGGGGAGGTTCCTGAACTCTTAAACTATAAAAAATTGTTAAAATTAGGTAGATTCGAGTGCCCCAATGCACTCAACTGTCATCTTTTTTATGGGGGTTCGTCTGTGTGGTTCGATACCCCTGTGGGTCTGAGGGTTTTTTTATTCTTAAAATGTGGGACAGCCGTTATACTGAAGAGTTCGCTGAGTGCAGACACCTATTATAATGTACTGAAATTTGTTGGTCTTGTGGGTAAGTTTTTGTGGATAATTCGCTGTGTATGGTTGATTGCACTTTTACTTGATTTGATGCAATACGTTTTTCTTTCGGTGTGGTGACGTTGAAAAAAAAGTGTAAGCTAAAACACTTTTTTCGTTATTGTTGTAATAATTTCAAGGTCAGCGTGTTAATCACATATATTTGTTTAGGAATTTAATTTGCGTTAGATCTGTAATCCTTGGTGTAAAAAGTTGTTTGGCGGAAAACGTTTAAATTATGAATTGCTGCAATTTGAAATCAAATACGAAGAAAATTACCACTGTCTATTATAATTCATATATATTTTCATTAATGTTAATTAATTTCACATATAAAGCTAAAAATTTTAAAATAGTATTCTTTGAGGTTATTGTGAAGCGATAACTAATAACATTCGTTGCATATAAATAAAAAAGTGCTCAACTGGTCACATCTTCACCACTTTTGATTAGGGCTAAAAATATATCCAATTACAGACACTTAATGATGATTTATGTGCGTTTGATACAGTTGATTTTAAGTAAATATTCATAAATACCATAAATATTTTAAAAAACTTATCTTAATAGTTTGTTCTCTCTCCTTAGTTTCGTCATCTGTTTCTTGTAGCAAAAACTGCGAAGCTTTGTCAAAAATGACAAAAGGTTGAAACCAGTTGAGAAACTTCATGCGGGTGTTCAATGTAAAATATCACCAGAGATAACTGATCGATCTGATGAACCTCTTTTCAGTAAATGCCACCAAGTCCATTCAGAACTCGGGACACAGACCTCCGCTTTCCTTTCAACAGTCCAGACAGAGTCCAGTTACTAAGGCGACAGAGTCCAGACAGTCCAGTTACTAGGGCGATATATTTTTAACCTTTAGTTGAACTTAACCCTACATTTTCGACCTTTAGATTCAATATTGAAGTTTAAACTCCTGATATGTACTACCGTCTCATCTTTCGAATTTACTTTTTATACATAATATCATCCTGTACATGCTAACTTGAAAATTGCTGCTATAAAGAGTGACAATTACTTGTTGTACTTGAAAATTGCTGCTATATGAGTCTTTGGAAGAACTGAACTCAATAGAGTGGTGACTTATTTTAGAATTCAGGCATCAGCTGCTAAGGATCCTGTGTTCAGGTCTTAATTAAGATTCAAACAATTGATCTCCCTGGATTGTGGTCAATATATTATTAATCACAGATATTTGATTTATTATTATTTTTTAAGGAAGATGAATTCTATAACTCCTTTTCGGGTATTTTCTTATGAAATATTTTTCAAAATATTTGAATCCTCCAGTGGTTGTCATAAATTATGAATATTTGATTATTTGTTGACTGACGACTAAAAGTTTGATCTTAGTAATTTTAGAAATCTAGTCAATTTATTAACTATTATCATACATTCATTTTAACAATTCTGGTTTAAATTTTTAATAAAGTATAACCAATATTATTTTTAACACTTTACAACATAGTTGAAAAGTGTTTATGACTTTGTTCATTCTGTCTGCCTGTCTGTCCGTTAGCACGATAACTGCCGTAAAAATGACTTTATCAAACTGAAATTTTAGTATGTTTTTCAGACGGTCTGTGGGATCTATGGGAATATAAATAAATAATATCATCTAATTAGTTTTTTACTGAACCCGGGTTGAAAAAATGAAATACATTGAACCCTATGGGACCTCATTTTTCAAACATTTTTTAAGCAAATTTAAAATTAACAAATTGCTTCGAAATTTTTAAGAAATATTCACATTATCCCATAAATTATATAAAAAAATTTCAGTAAAATATGTTAAGTAGTTTTTTAATTAGAAATTATTTAATATAGGGAAAAAACAAATTCAATTAAATTCTGACTTTTGGGATATCCTCCAGAAAGAGATATATTATATAATAAATATATTTCCAAAATTTAATCATTTTGTATATGAGAGAGGCTTCACATTTTAAAATAAATTTGGTAGATAACAATTTTTCAATTTTTGTTTTAATTTTATATATCTCTACATGATATACTTATTTGATGGCATTTTAAATGCACTTTCCTATGTCTTAGAGAGTTAAAATTTGGTACACAGCTTAAATTTGTTGAACATTTTATTTTACAAAAATTTGGTGGATCTTTAAATATAGATCAAACATTTTTTTCGAAATGGCCTGCAAATAATCCCCGTTCACTTCTATAAATCATTGTTGTAATATTGTTAAAAATTCTGATGTGGGCAGCACATGTCTTTCCCTGCAGACTCATATTCACGTTTTCTTTATTTCTTCAATAATAATTTGAGTTTATCTGCACAAAATAACAGCCATACGTATTTTAAATGACATTGAATTAGCACGTTAAACTTAAATTTGGTTCTCATTTGATAACTGGACTTATTGTCAAAGGTGGCGTAGCGAAAACGCGAAAAAACTAGAATATCTCAAGAACGGCTAGTCCTAGCGTAATGGGGTTAGTCTTATTCTTTTTGTTGTCAAAAATCACGTATAAAATAGGAATTTAATTGATACAATTGAGCACACGCAGTCTTTTATTTTTATATTTAACGATTTTTGCGGGCCATTCCGCAAAAATAACCCGTTCCTGTTTCCCGAATCGTACTAGAATAATCTACAAATTATTTATATACCAAATTTTGTTAAATTTGGTTTATAAATCACTTGTAGGTTATTGAAATATTATACACCAAATTTTGTTAAATTTGTTTCATTAGAGTTTAGCTAGAGTGGATAAAGGCAATTTCTGCCGGCCGTTTCGCAAAGAAGGCAGATTCTTTTATTACGAATCGTACTATAATCTAATGAACATCAGGATTTCCCACAAAAAACATACCTACCAAATTTTATGAAATTCGGTCCATTAGTTTTTCAATTAGAGTGGATGTAATATCCTCACAGACACACAGAAACATACACAGATACACCCTTACACACACAGACGTCTTCCTAAAAATAGTTTTTTCGTGTTCTAGAAGTCCCAAAACGTGTAGATCCTTCGAAAATTCGAGTTCCGATCTTCGGCCGATTCCAATACTTTGAATACACACACATATATTACCTGTGCATCTGTGTATTATCTGTGTATCTAAATTCCGTGCCTATGCAATTACAATAGTTGTGATTTTAAATGATCCCTAAACTTTTATTATTTCTTCAACGAAGCCTAATTTTAACAAATGCAGAATGCAAATATCTCAAACGATTGTAAGGTGAGTTACATAAGAATTGCTGAATTTTTTTCACACAAAATTATTTAGCTCTGGAGTCTGGAATACAAGTTATATGAATGAAATATTCTTTGATTTTGCATAAAAAATCAGATGATTTATATTTCGATACAGTTTTAAATATTTAAGTATAATAAATTACTGTAGTACTGTGATAATGTAAAAGATATCACTAATGAATGTATCACATTTTAGAAATTTTTAAATGAAATTGCATTTCAGTTGGAAAGTGTTTCATAATCAATGCTTATGCATGATTGATTTTTCTTGTTAAAAACATAATATTTCAAGCCATGTTTCGAGTCTAGTGGTCACACCAATATGACACCTACACTCTTAATAGGTGAAACAATATTTTATTTTTGATCACAGCATGCTGTCATTTTTTTTAACTTTTTTATACAAAGTAATTAATTATAATATTATTTTTCAATTATTTGGTTTAAAGAATAAACAGCAAGCGATTTCTGTATTTGAAACATAACTCGGTAGTCATAGTTACTACAAATGATCACAAAACTATGTATAAGTTCATTGATAAAGTATAAAACATATATCTGCTGTAACTATAAATTAAAATATCTCAAGAACAGTTGATTGTACACCAATAGAGTTAATTAAGGATAGATAAGATATTTTTTCTGCATCTAATAGCATAAAAACAAATTTCGTGCGTCTAGCTGTCCGCGAGTTATAGCTCAAAGGGTGTTAGAATAAAAAATTCCGTAATTATGAAATTACAACATTCCAGGATTCAAAAATTTTCTCATTGCTTATACGTACCATTACTCTCCCACAGTCTCTCACTCAGGGCATTAATCAGAGACGAAATAGGAGAAGGACTGGAGGCAAATTCAAGGGCGCCCCAACAGTTTTAAAGGAGGAGCTCACTAAAAACATAATTAATCATTAGCATTAATAAACCATTATAGTTTTACTATTATATATTTCAATTCATATAAATTATTAAAAAATAATTTCATATTCATATTTGCAAACTTAGAGCTGATTATTAATATCCATATAGCTACTATACATCAATATTAATTTATAATAAATAGAATCGATTTTAATGTAATTTGTAGAAACATTCTGAAAGTTAATACAACTTAATGCTTCTTACCTGCTTATCAGTTGATTTTAACTCTATAATGTACAGGGTCTTTATAATTTAAGTTCCACTTTGAAATGGCCATAAAGGGAAAACTACTGGACAGAATGTTATCAAACTGGGTAACAGTTTACAGGAGGTCATGGGATTTTATTTTCCGCAAAAAAAAAAAAAAAAAGTTCAAAAACTCACCGCCAGCGGGGAATGGCGCTGTATGCAATATTGTTAAACCTAATAAGACATGAAGACATCGGTTTAAAAAGTTTTCACTCGTTATATAACAGTGAATCACACAATAATACAGAAGTATCCGAATATTGTTATAATTTTTAAATATTTTAAATCAAATATGTAAATAAATTGATCATTAGTATAATTACAAATTCAGCTAAATTAAAAAAAATCTTTAAAACGAAGTAATTTATAAAAAAAAACCCCTCAAAGAAATATTTTGCATACAAAATTTGAATAACATTTTATATAAAATTTCATATCACTATTAAAAATTTAATATTTTTATCGGGGGGCTGAGTATACCTCTTGAGAGGGGGGCTTAGACCCTTTCTTGGCTACGGCCCAGCAATCGCTTACTCTCACCGGTATGCAAAGTATCAAGTGTCTACATTTTGCAGTTTAGGCTATGTAATTCAATGATCAGACTTCACACTTAGCTGTTTTAAATAGGAAAAAAAAACCCGCAATTTATAAATATTTTGAACAAAATTCCAAAATTTTAGATTTGTATTATTATCTATAGGTCAAGTTCCACCTGCATGCAAAGTTCTAAGTTTCTAGGTTTAGTAGTTTGGGATGTGTAAGTTTCCTTTAGTCAATCAGTCTCAGTCGGCTGTATGTATATGATGCAGCACGTATAAAATTGCGAGTTTCAAATTAAAGTGTTTGTTGTCAAATAGTGGTTATGCAGCTATGGTTATTTAGCTATGTTTATGCTTGCTTCATATGGTGAAATTTTGTTCTATTTGGATAAACTTATAAGTGAATCATTATATAAAGTTATATAAAATTTTAAAACTAGTTTTAAATAAATCTAAAAAGTGAAAAATATGGGAAAGCCACTTGAAAAAAAAAATGAAAAGTCGTTTAAAACAAAGCAAAACTTTTCTTGTAAACCACTTCAGGAGCTTTAGATTACCTTAATTTAAAAAAAAAAAAATCTGATGTGGGCAACACATGACTTTCCTTATATAAGCTTATATATTTCCTTATATATTTCCTTATGACTTTCCTTATTCCTTATATAATGCAATGAATTTACAACTTTTACAGTAAAAAAAATGTTATTCTTATAGTAGATACTTATATTCTTACCAAGATATTGAATTTTCGTCAATAAGTCGTCATTTTCATTGATTTAGCGTCATTTTAATCCATTTGGCGAGTTTTTCATTAATTTAGCAACATTTAAAAATGGCGACATTCCACCAAATTCGTTGCCAAAATCTCGCCAAGCGTTATGGACGGAAAAATAAGTTATTCTTACAGCAGATAAATGACTATTGGCGTTCAAATACAAAAGTATTACTCAAAGTATCTTTTTACTTTCCTCATATACATAATGTATAAGGAAAGTATTGTGACGGGGTCGAAAATTCGAATTCGTGTGTCTGTGTGTGTCGATGTGTGTCTGTGTGTGTGTCTGTGTGTGTGTGAAAGTATGTGTGTGTGTGTGTCAGTGAGTCTGTGGAGACGATAACTGACGAACGAATGGACCGATTTAAACCAAATTTGGTACAAAAATCACAATCCGTAAACACTGGAAGCCTATTGTTTTTATACGCAATCGAATGTTCGGAACCCCCCTAAATTTTCGAATGAAATTTTGAAAAAATCGTCAAAAAATCAAAACCACTAATAAAGTTACGCAAATAGACATTTCTTATGTAATTTTTTATTAGAAAACGATTGACGTAAATTTCAGAACGCTAATATGAACCGTTCTCGAGATATTGCACATTTTTCATAAAAATTATCAAAAAGTCATATAAAATAAAAAAAAAATTCCTATTGAGAAACATGTTAACTTTTCACATGTAATACCATGCGATAAATTGGATGACATCATTCTCGTGGATCTAGCTCGTTCCATTCATGAAAAATATACTTTGAGTAATGCTTTTGTATTTGAACTCCAATAGTCATTTATCTGCTGAAAGAATAACTTATTTCTTCGTCCA
The DNA here is from genome assembly GCA_951213105.1 of Amaurobius ferox. Lineage (NCBI taxonomy): Eukaryota > Metazoa > Arthropoda > Arachnida > Araneae > Amaurobiidae > Amaurobius > Amaurobius ferox. The sequence goes on along the minus strand of OX578149.1, from coordinate 76,420,647 downwards.
TAACGCTTGTCGAGATCTTGGCGACGAATTTGGCGGAATGTTGCCAACTTGGCGACTTTTTGAAATGTTGCCAAATTAACGAAAATCTCGCCGAATGGATAAAAATGACGCTAAATCAATGAAAATGACGACTAATTGTTGAAAATTCAATATCTTGGAAAGAATATTAGTATCTACTATAAGAAAAACCTATTTACTTTACTGTAAAAATAGTAAATTCATTACATTATATAAGGAAAGTCATGTGTTGCCCACATCAGATTTTTTCATGAATGAAACGAGCTAGATCCACGAGAATGATATCACCAAATTTATCGCATGGTATTACATATGAAAAGTGAACATGTTTCTCAAAAGGAAATACATTTTTTTATTTTATATGATTTTTTGTTAATTTTTTTGAAAAATGGGCAATATCTCGAGGACGGTTCATGTTAGCGTTCTAAAATTTATGTCAATCGTTTTCAAATGAAAATTTACATAAGACATGTCTATTTGCGTAACTTTATTAGAGGTTTTGATGTTTTCACGATTTTTTCAAAATTTCACTCGAAAATTTAGGGTGGTCCTGAACATCCGATTGCTTATAAAAATAGGCTTCCAGTGTTTACGGATTGTAATTTTTGTACCAAATTTCGTTCGAATCCGTCTATTCGTTCGTCAGTTATCGTCTCCATAGACTCACTGACAGACTCACTGACACACACACTCACACACACACAGACATCACTTTAAAAATATTCGATTCGTGATCAGGGATGCTTGAAACGTGTTCTCCCGTCGAAAACTCGAATTCGAATTTTCGACCCCGTCACAATACTTTCCTTATACATTATTGTATATATGGAAAGTAATAAAGTATTGGGATTTATGTGCTTTCAACATATAAATTACATTCTGCTACAGATTTAATTAAAACAAATACTGTAATAGACTGATTTGTTTTCATTCAGAAATACCTCACTATATTGTCGAATTATACTCTATTTACACAGCTACAAACAGCATATTAGCAAATTTAGCTCTATAGTATTTTTCCAGTTTCTATATGGAATGTAGAAACTGGAAAAATACTGTATGAGTTTACATGATTGGTACTCAATTAAATTATAGTTATATTTCCATCAAGTTAAAAGCTGAGAGTTAATAATATAATAATAATTTGCTGCTCGATTTTAATTTATTCAAAAGTGCTAAGTTATATAAAACATAAAACTTAAAATTATTTTTCGAACAATTACATAAAGTGCAAACTGCATAAAAAAAGCTACGAGAAAGACAATTTGAAAATCGTTTTAACGTAAGTAATACTTTCTTTGGAAACCACTTTAAAAGTTTTGAATATTGTTAAATTTATCGAAATGCATTTTGTAAGCAAAATATTGACCATTATGCAGCAAATTTAATAAAAAATGCTATAATATACTTGAGTTTTGTATTAAAACTGGTTTTTCCACAAATACCAAGGTATTTTACCCAATTATAGTCCATTTACATCGTTATCAACAACATGTTAGGAAATTTAGCTCTGCAATGTTTTGCCAGTGTGTACATAGATGATTGGAAAAAAGCTGTTAAGAATTTCATTTCTGCTATAAGGTACCATACAGTGAGAGGGGAGAAAATTACATCACGTTTGCAATGTTTGAATTTTCCGTCCAAACAAGCTTTTGCTCTCGACCTTTAAATTACACTCGGAGTAATCGTCTACGGGGCCGGATGCGTAGAAACTTTAAACAAAATTACTCTTCATGAATTGTATACAAACTTTCTCCAGGTCTGAGAAAACCATTCCGGATAATGCGAAATTTCCGCTTGCAAACCTCGGACCGGGTAAAACGTAGAAAGAACAAAAAATAATACAAACGAGTTGACGTAAACATCACCATGAATTATTTATACTCCAAGAGCCATACCGAATGTTTATTCAAGCAAGATTCCAATTTTGCTTTTCCAACCCCCCCTCCCCCTTCAGAAAGTTCCATTATTATGAAAGGCCAACAAATGGAACCTTTTTCTCATCAGTTTCTCGAAGAAAATGAAGATTCTGCGGACAACAGCGAAGAGGCGTTACTTTCTGCGGCGCCACTTGAACGAAAAACTGAAATAAGAACAAGAAATGAAAGAGGAATTTCGTACCAGTCAAATTGCAAATTCTGAGGAGCGATATTTTGAGCGAGTGAGCTTCAAGATGGATCCCCCTCCCCCATTTTGAGATTTTTGTTTTGAGGTAAAAAGCGCGCGAAATGATGAACGACGCGAGTTTAGATTTTGGCGTTAGTTCTCTACCTTTCTTTTCGCCAATGATAGTTGGGATTTAGCATACATGATTCATACATTGATATATACAACGTGGATTAAAGATTCCGTTTGAGCCTCCTCGAATCTATGATTAGCTTTCTCTATGCATCTCAAATGGAATACGGTTTTGAAGATTCAACATGATTAGAACTATTCATGAATTCTAAATCATCTAAAGATTTACATAATAACAATACAAGTTGTTTTACTGTACATGTATGATTTTAAACTGCAGTAAATTTAAATATTCCCATGATTGAAGTACATAGTAAATTACATATTAAAGCTGTAATTTCATTGTGTTTTGTGCATTAATATTGCTGAATTTATGTTAAATATTGTTACATGAATTCTAAATCGTCTTAATGTTTACATAATAACAATACATATAATGTACATGTGTGATTTTAAACTACAGTAATTTTAAATGTCCACATGAAGAAGTACATAGTAAATCACATAATGAAGATGCAATTTCAATGTGTTTTGTGCATTAATGTTGCCAAATTTATGTTAAATACTGTATCATATCTTCAAGTATTCAAACAGTTTAAAACCACCAAGGGCACAAAAAAAAAAAAAAAAAACTCAACTGTTTGTAAACTGTTATGTGTAAACTAATAATATTGTATTCTTTTGTGATCTATTAGAAATAAGCACAAATGCGATAATAAAATTGCTGGATAGTCAATTTTGCATAGACTGGAAAATAAAAAAAATAGTTTGAAATTAGAACATTCAGTTTAAGAGAAAAATATCCAGTTACTTTCTTTTCAGACTCAAGATTTAAGCTTTGACTGAAGCGAAGCGAGCACAATTCCCTCCTTGAGTCATTTCAATGGCAAAATGTTTGTAAAAGTCTCACTTTAGAATGGTAAAAAAAATAAATTTATATATATAATAATAATAATAATAATAATAATAATAGTTTGAAAGTTCAATGAAAGAAAAGTGAGAAGCTGTAACTCGAAAAACCTAACTTTCTAACAAGCCTAAAAAAGTAAAAGTATAAATCTGCAAATCTTCAATCAAATGGAAAAAATATAAATTTTGAATCATCAAGTTAAAGAAAATTATCAAAAATCAATGGTATTGAATCGATAAATAAACAAATGAAATCCAAGCATTAATGCTATCTATAAACGTGGACAAGGGCTATTCCTAAATCATAGATTTGTTCACTTCTCCAAAACTCTTCCTCGGGTCCAAGTATTTTGTCGAAGCAAACACAAAAAATGTATGTTTCTGAAGAAATAGATAGATTATATCTATAAACTATTTCCACTTGGACAGCATACATAAAGAAGAAAAAATAAAAGGAAACAAATATACCTGGAAAATAACACTACAAATGGACGAACTTGTCGAACCAGGGAACCCAGAATGAAGAGACCAGTGTTGCCATTAGCAAAGGAAAAAGAAATGATCTACTGTTGCCATTCGTAAGAAATAGATAAAAGTAATTCGAAAAGGCAAGAAGAAGTGATAATATACAAACAGAGGTACTAAAAGGAGGGGCTAATAATAGAAAGGCTAATGTTTAAGTGGATGCAAAAATAAAAATATTATGAATACAAGAGAATAGAGATGTAAGGCTAATATAAAAAACTATGAATAGAAACTATGAAAACTATGAATAAAACTTGATGTACTATGTCGTGTATAGTGGCCATTTGATAGGACTATATTCATTTACTTCTTAAAAGACACACAATCCATAAAGAACTAACTAAATTCATGCTAAAACCAAAATCTACATAAATGATAATTTTGATTAAGAGTATTACTATATATGTTTTAAAGCTGATGACTAATTTTTAATTTATTTTTACTTAGAGATGCTACTTAACCACACGCACCCTACACATCAATTTTCATTTATCAACGGTCCCCCGTTTTCACCGCTGGCCACTACCTCTTACGATCCCTGAAGAGCAAAAAAATATATATATATGTCGGTAGGGAAAAGGGAAAAAGAGCAGTTGACTCAATCTCTGAACTTTAGAGATCGTAAAAATCCACCCTCCTCCATCACAATTGGCCTCAAGATCCTGTGGCCCGTCCGTCCATCAGTCTGGCCGCTGACCCTTTCCAGTTGGTGAAAAGAATATTGTGGGTTTTTTTTTTTTTTTTTGAATGAAAGGAAAGACGGATTGGACGTTTACGTGGACGGATGTTCAATTGTTGTGTGGCAGCGATGTGATAGCGTTTAAGAATTTGGTAAATTATAATCTTGGTGATTTAGATGCTTTATAAATATACTGTTTGGGGAATTAATATCCATATATTAAAAAAGTAATACTCGTATCGCAAAATGGTGCAGCTAGATCATATTATCTGAATTACACTGTTGCCCAAAATTGCAGTATGAAATTTATTTTGGAGAAAATGTAGTCATTTAACAGAATTTTATGAAATTGCGTATGTGTAATTGCATAATCAAGAGGAAAAAATATATTACTAAATTATTAGAATGTTACGAATATTATATACATTCAAATTATTATTTTATGTTAAAAAACTTTCTATATATACGCATGTGTTGGATTTTCTAAAGAATGAATTGACTTTTGGTAAGTTCCATAGACCCATATAGCACGATCATCCCGATCCAATTTTTAGGAAGTTCAAAAGATGCGTGTATTTTGAAAGAAATTCTTCAACATAAATTGAATTTATAGTTAAATAGAATTATTGACAGTTATATAAATTTTTTAATATTCTTATGATTTTATAATAGATTTGGTTTTCTCGCGGTTATCTGTTTGTAGTAGCATCGTTCGAAAAATTTAGGTATATGCATTCCTCCTTGGCGTCACCACTGTCTCTTTTTACACGTCCATTTGTTTTAACAGTTACCTTACACCTTTCTGGTAGGTCGGACGGTCTGGGTTTCAACAACAACAACAACGTCCATTTGTTTTAAGTTCTTTAAGTTGTTTTTAAGTCATTTTCTATCTAAAAATTCTCTGTAAGTCATTTTTTATCCAAACTCTTTCTGTAAGTCGTTATTTTTTTTTGTCGAAAAATGACTTCGGATTTAATTAATTATTAAATTAATTATTAAATTAATGATTAAAAAAATCAGTAATGTCGGACACCAATTTATAAAATATTTTTTGAAATTTCGTCGTTACGGATAATACTGAAATAAAATGACGTGTTGCTAATTAAAAAAAAAAAATAATAATAATATACAGGGTGCCCCAAAAACATTGACCTCGGCTTTTATTCCCTAAATATTGATCCTTGATATATATAATAAATTACAAAGTTGCGTAAAAAAATGTATAGAATTTTATGAAATCGATTAAAATTTTCAAGGGAATTAAATTTTAAGAAATACAAAATTTAAATTTTTATACGGCTCCCGTATGGAAACATTTCCAATGAGTGAAATTGGCCCCATACACTAATAAGGTGATGTACAAAATTTCAGCATTTTATCATAAAAAGTCCCAGAGATATGAAAAGACAAAATCCCTGAAAGGCATATCGCATTTCAGGGGTCATACACAAATTACGAAAGAAAACAATGATTACATAAATAAATAATAATTTTGCTATTTGTTGGTACAAAAGTATCTACACTGTGTAGAAATAATAACTTTACACAAAGATTACAAAGCTTGTTAAAAATGTTTTCCGTCAATGCCAAAGTTCCATTAAAGATAAGAGGCAGATATTATTTGTTTATGATGCATTTCTGCGTTGCGTCATTTGCACTCTTGCTGTAAGCATTTACATTTTAATTTGTGATTAATCCCTCACCAACTTTGCTTAAACTCAAGGACTTTTTATGATAAAATGCTGAAGTTTTGTACATTACCTTATTAGTGTATGGGGCACATTTTACTGATTGGAAATATCTTTGTACGGGGGCGGTATAAAAATTTAAATTTTGTATTTCTTCAAATTTAATCCCCTGAAAATGTTTATCGATTTCATAAAATTCTGTACCTATTTTTACGCAACTTTGTAATTTATTATATATGTCTAAGATCAATATTTAAGGAATAAAAGCCGAGGTCAATGTTTTTCGGACACCTTGTATATAGTTCCTATTCATCTTAACCAGTAAAGAAAAAGTAAATTCATTGAGACGTTTTTGAATTATAAGTGGTCAGAACCTGCCAACGAAACAACATGCATTCTAATTACCCTTGTTCCACACATAGGTGCAGGAGGATAAAAATAATTTTCAAATAATCCCTGGTACTGATCTTGTTGCTGAAAAAAATTTCACCAAAATAAATTGCGTATTTCAGGAGATATTTTTGATGGATCGTATTTTGAAATTTTAACATATATATATATATATATATATATATATATATATAAATAATTAGAACAAACTTGGAAATATTTTAGCTATGAATCTGCTACTTATGAATCTTAAGAAATTAGTGAAGAATGTGTGTAAATCCAGTCGTTCTAGAGTTATAAGCAGTCATCATAGGCAGACCGACAAACCGAAATATATTTTTAATTCTAGTTATTCCATACTTTGCTGTAGAATGATAAAGCTTTCGTCAAACTATTTTCTGGATTTAAGCCCATTGCCTGAAATAAAATGTTATCAAAATACATCGAGTGGTCCATGTGAAATTTAAAGTAGAAGCTTGTATTAAAGATTTTCGTTTTATACTTTGGATATTTTATAAAACTTTTATTATAAAAACACTTATCACTTCTGTATTGTATTTTCTTCCCAACAACTTGTTGATTTTTTCGAAACAACTTTTGTGATTTTGAGAGCGCAATAGAGGAAATGAAAATAAATTTGTTAAGACCGAGACGTGTCGATCTTGTGCATAGGCAGAAAATACATCTGAGGTTTCCATTCGAGCCAAGATTGAACTCAATTAAAGATGTAGGCAGATTCAAATCAAAACAATGCTATATTATCATTGTCCAAAATTAATATTATTCAAGATTGTCAAAGGGACATGAGGGTATAGGCAGACAGAATAGCTTTGAGAATTTTGCATAATATAAATTTTGCATTATATGATCGGTTGAGATTAGGTCTCGAAATCCAAAGATCAGAGGATTAAGTACCTCCCTTGTAAAACTCCAGGATCGCCTTGATTAACTAGCCTTTTAATCCATCCGGGATATTTTTACTCTATAAACCGAATTACATGTGTTATACTATTATCTATTTCAACAAGTATACCCATTCTACAGAAATTGTGAAAAGTACACTAGATTTTGATGTATATAACATATACATTTAACTACTCATGATACATATAATTTTGAGATGATAAATTTAATATCAACCTCAAAATTTCACTCAACTATTATTTCTGTTTTAGAAAAGGTTTTAAGATAGATCTTTCTGGAATCACCTTTAAACCGCCAGGGATTTTTTTTACTCTACAAACAAAACTACACCTATTATACGACTACCTGTTTCAACAAGTACCCATTCTATGAAAATTATGAATATTGCACTAGATTTTTATGTGTTTAACTCATATATTTAACTACTCATGATACACATAATTTTGAGATGAGAAATTCAGTAACAACCTCAAAATGTCATCCAACAACTATTTCTGTTTTAGAAAATACTTTAACAGAAATCTCTAGACCAGAAATTCTGGGACCACGTTAATCGATATGCGCCATCAATTGATGCAAAACGATGTTATCAAAATATGACTACCTGACAAACATCAATATGCGTATCTACACCCCTATCGGTGCATTATGCGCGTGCTTCTGGAAGTATCCACGTTTCCAGCCATTAAAATACAAGCCAGCGTAGCACCCTTTGCCTATAGCGTTCTATGGGATGGGTTGTCGGTTTGATAAACAATGCATTTATCATGATTATTGATGCACAAACTGTGTACCTAAGGCAGTGCAGTATACAATGGATGTTCATATCTGCCTATAATATATCGATATTCGACATGAATGAACATACTGTGCATTCAATCACTTTATATTTATGAGTCATACATATAGTATGTTGAGGGACAGTATTCATGAGTCATAGATGTCGTTTGTTGGGGGACCGTATCAATTTTTAATATACTTATAGTTTTTAATGAAACCGATGGAGCTAATTGAATAAGCTTCTTATTCTTGATTTGGATGTGAGTTGCTCTCATCTTTCTGAATGATGTTTAGGCCATTGCAGCACACAATGGTTGTTTATATCTGTGTATAATATACTGGTTTTAATGAGCATATTTTAATAAATAATCATTTTACATGGGTCATATATCTCGTATGTTTAAGGACAGTACTCATATTTAAGATATTTAATTTTTTAATTAAGGTGAGGGAACGGATAAAATAAACCTCTTAATTTTATTTTTGCATACAAAATATAAAGTGCTGTTTTCTCGAAAATTTTCGATTTCGAGATTTTGATGTCACTGTATGTTTTACGACCTCCTGAACACATTTTTACTATTTTTAAAGTGATGTTCATCTATCTGTCTGTCTGTGATCGATTTTTTGTGTATGCGATAGCAGCATACGTATATTAGTGGATTTTTTACAATACTCTATATTCGGCTTTGATACCGAAAAATCTAGAACTGGATATAATTTTTTTTTAAATCGAACAAAAACTGTTTTTCTAAATATGGCAGCATAGGGCAAAATTTTGATATAACTATGCATAAAAATGATTATTTATGGCTCAAAAAATAGCCGTGATATAATGTTTGTGCCCGTGACGTCATTAGTCCCGCCGGGAGGAGGGTCAATTCCCCCCCCCCCACCCCACCGAGTATATTGTCAAAATTGGTATCAATCGAAAAATTAAAATGAATTTGGGCAACATGCTATAATTGGGATCTGTTAAACCAACAATACAGATTTTTTAAATTTTTTGTCTTGTAAAATTTGCAAAATGAACAAAAAAAGATAAGTTATTTAAAAATCGATTCTTGTGTGAGAAAGTCGAGTGGCGCTACACTTTAGTCAATTTAGTTGGAGTTGATATGTTTTTCTTTCCTATGTTTGTCTGTCCGTCTCTCCAACTATTTGCTGTGTATGGCAATAGCTTTACGAAATTTTGATTTGGTATAGATAAATGCACTATAGGCTGGGTTAGTTTCGGAACCTGGTCGGATTAAGAATGTGCGTGCTGTACCCCTCATCGCTGGTATATATTGTCGGGTCATCATTCGTCTGAAATATACGATTTTTTAAAAGTTGGATACTTAATGTACAGAGAACCTTGCTGCACCAACCGGGTATCGAACCCTGGATCTTCGAACTGGCCGACGCTCTACCGTTGAGCTACTGGGACGAAATTACAAGCTCTTGTCAAAGTGGACTCTGCATTCTCCACTCTCTAATGTCAGGTTGGCGTGCAAGTGACGACCTGACTGACCACACCCTGCTATTTTTACCCAGGTTAGACGTCTGATGTTATTTTCATCCTCTAGGTTAGTTTCCTACGTGGCCGTTACTCTCTCGATTTGAAATCGGCGCTCAATATTTCAGACTCCAATGAATGAGTGCTAGTCGTACTAGGATCACTTTCAGACCTCCGACATCTAAGCTTATGAGTAGATTCTGCTCTCAATTAATTTTGATCAATGAATCCCTTTATTTCATTCTTATTAACTTATATGAACTTTTTGTGTTCCCTCCATATTTTCTTTAAAAAAAAAGCTATGTTAACTGTTCTTATTTTCTTGGATCTTTCTTTGGACCCTTTTTATTTGCATTTTTTCTTATTTTTCTTCTCTATATTTTATTCTAAATTTCTGTTTTTGTTTTCATACGCCTAATTATTTTCCTTTTCATATATTTTCTTTTTATATATTTTCTAAATTTTACTTTTAAAATTTTATTATTTTCTTTCATTTTAATCTATATTTCATTATGTTATTATACCTCACTCTAAATTTTATTTTTTAATTATCTTTTTATCTATATTCGCAATAACCCTTTTCCCATTTTTGTAAAATGGACGTACTTGTCAAGTTCAAATATAACGTAAACCTGTCTGTTTAATCACAATATTTTTCATAAATTGTTATATTTTTAGACCTAAATAAAAGTTCGTTTGGCGGGATGGTCGACCTTGAGTGCCTCCTGAATGCAGGAGATATCCTTTATCAGCCGTGCAGATAGCTACTCTAAACCCACTATGTGAGTCGCACGGTCTGGGGTCTTCAGACTTCCGACATCTTTGCACTAACCTACAGGGTTGATTTGTTCAGACGCCATTGTAGAGAGCCTTGCTGCCCCAACCGGGAATCGAACCCTGGATTTTCGAAAAGGCTCGCCGGCGCTCTAGCGTTGAGCTACTGGGGCGAAATTGCAAGCTGTTATTGCCGAAGAGAACTCTGCAAGTGTAGATAAATATTCGACATGCCGAGTTCGTTTCTGAATGTGAACGAATAACACTTCAGAGTGTTATTCGTTACATATCGTTTTCGTGTGTGTTATTCGTGTTATTCGTTACATAGCTCATCACATATTGTTCAAAAATAGCTCATTTAACTAATTTAATGAAATTGATTGTAATTTGGATATGTAGTATATTTTAATATTTTACGGACAATGTTCGTTGCTCAGCGTTGTCGGATAGAAATTTATGCGAACGTTTCCCCTAACAGAGTTTTTTTTATTAATTTTTACTTTCCCTGCAAAACATGGTAATGTACAGGGAAAGTATTGGAATTATGCCAAAAATCTCAACTCGAGTTTTCGACGGATCTACACGTTTCGAGACCTCTTGAATACGAACAAACCATTTTTAGCGTGACATCTGTGTGTGTGTCTGTCTCTCTGTGTGTCTGTCTGTGTGTATGTGCAATGTATGTATCCACTCTAACTCAAAAGCTAATGTACCGAATTTTAAAAATTTTGGTTGGTAAGACTCTTGGGAGTGACCCTGATGCAGATTAGTTTTTGGTGTAATTCGGAAAAAAAGAATCCGCCTGTTTTTGCGAAATGGCCTGCAAATACCTCATGTATCCACGCTAGCTGAAATACTAATTGACCAAATTTCACAAAATTCGGTAGATAAATCACTTGTGGGTACTCTGGTGCTGATTAGATTTTGGTACGATTCGGAAAAGAACAACCTGCCCTTTTTTACGAAATGGCCCGCAAAAATCGCCAATATCTAAAAAAAAGACTACGTATGTTAAAATGTATCATTTAAATATTTGTTTTATGCGTAATTTTTGACGAGGGAAAGAATGAGAACAACTCTATTATTCTAGGACTAACCGTTCTCGAGATATTTGAGATTTTTTGCATTTTTGTTATGTCCAATTACCAAATAAAAGCAGAAACTGAGTTAAAAATGAAAATTTTGTGTTATTTTGTACAATTAAATTCAATTTAATGAGTTCAGAATAAAGAAATATAGAAAGAATGAATTCGTGTCTGCAGGGAAAGTCATGTGCTGCCCACATCAGATTTTTTTTATTACTATATGCTAATTATTATTATTATTATTTTATGGAAAACATCAATATAAGTTTGTGTATGATTTTCTTTTGTAAATGATACTAAATAGTAAGATGGAAGTAGCATGCTTATGCACATGACTTTATATAAATGATATATGCATGGCTTTGCATACCTGACATTGCATAAAAGATATATGCATGATTTTATATCAGTGGTGCGCAACCTTGGGGTTGCTACCCTTTTCGGAGTCGCAAGGGTATATTAAGGGGGTCACCGTTTTTCTTAATAGAAAACGTAAAGGATACGGCTAAAACATTGTTGATTTTTCATTTCTATGTATAGATTTAAGATAAAATTTAACATTAGAACTATCAATAATTGATGTAATCATTTTTATTAACACTTTACAACAAAGTTGAAAAGTGTTTATGACTTTGTTCATTCTGTCTGCCTGTCTGTCTGTCCGTTAGCACGATAACTGCCGTAAAAATGACTTAATCAAAATGAAATTTTAGTATGTTGTTCAGACGGTCTGTAGGACTTATGGGAATATAAATGAATAATATCACCCAATTAGTTTTGGATTGAACCCGGGTTGAAAAAATGAAATACATTGAGCCCTGAGGGACCTAATTTTTCAAACATTTTTTAAGCGGATTTAAAATTCACAAATTGCTACGAACATTTTAGATAATATTCAAATTGTTCCATAAAATATATAAAAAAAATTCAGCGAAATATATTCAGTAGTTTTTTAAATAAAAATTAAAATAATAATTACACCCCTTATATGAAACGATCACGTGATCATGATATGAAAAGATCACATGACCCACTTCAAAATTATATATAGCATCCATCTTGTTTCAAAATCGTGATTTTTTTAAGTTCTTTTTAATTCATATTGAGTGTTGTATCCGTCCTAAAACCACTTTATTTTTGCTTAAATTCTGTGCACCTACATACTGAAACAACGCAAATACAATATATTTGAGTTGGAGTCTGCATGGCTGATATGAATGAAACATTAATTGATTTTAGAAAGAGAAGGACGATTTTTTTCGATGCAGTTTTAAGCATAGAGTTTAATTTCTTGTAGCTCCATGGTCTTAATTTTTAAATAAAATAAATTAGTATAGTATTGTGATGAATGAAATGAATGGGAGAAAGTTATGAATGAAATGCTGTTTTTATAGAGAGATCCAGGCGTGTTATTTTTTCTATGACGTCATTTGAATTAATTTCAGTTGTTTTCGATGAAGTTTTCAAATATAATAAATTATCGTAGTATTATGATAGTTTTAAAAATATTACCGTGGAATGCATCGCATTTTAGAGATATTTAAACCAGGCAAATTATATTTCAATGCCGTCATTTGAATGAAGTTCATTTTTTTCAATGAAGGTTTTAGTTTTCAAATATAATAAATTAATGTAGTATTGTGATAAGTTTTAATATATTATCGAGGAATGTATTGCATTTTGGACTTTTTAAAATAAAAATGCATCGAAGTTGGAAAGTGTTTCATAATCAATGATTTAAGCATGATTGATCTTTCTTGTTAATAGTGTGTCCTTGTTTCAAAAGAATTATACATAATATTTCTTGCTGAATGGAACATTTTGACATTATTAATTGCTAAATGTAAGTATTGTTGAATGTAAAACAAATACTTTTTTTAAATTGTATATTTACTAAAAATTTTAACCTCTTATTTTGTTCGCATGGTGACATGGAGTCTTTTAAATAGTAATATTTCAGTGGGGTTTCACTCCTCCAAACAGACGCCTCCAAATAGGGAAAGTTATTTTATGGCCACTCTGTATATATATATATATATATATATATATATAATAATATACATATATATATATGTATATATATATATATATATATATATATATATAATAATATACATATATATATATATGTATATATATATATATATATATAATATTATATATATATATATATATATATATATAAGCTTTTTTGCATACATGCAAGATTATATACACATATCTAAATTTCTGCATAATAATAAAACATTCTACTTAGTTTTATATAATCAAGCATCATTACAAGAATATTTAAATTTGGATATTCTTCGTACAGCTCAAACTGCTGTTAAAGTATAAAATTCAAGTAAATTTATCAAAAGCAGCATAAAAAACATAAAATGAAAAATCAAAAGTATCCAAAGTAAAGTATTCAATGTAGTTTTTTAATATCCTTTACAAAACCTATGTAACTAGATAATAAAACTGCATTCACTAGGTTTTTGCATTTTATAATTTAATACGCATTCTTTTGCCTAACAATATTCTTACGACGGATAACAATATTGTGTTTCAGCATTGGACCTGGAATGTACCAGCACACGTGTATTTATAACAAGGTTGTTTTCCTTCTGCAATTCTCTTTGAAATCATCCAATTTAGAATTTTCTCCGAAATTCTTCAAATCAGCTACAATGTTTTTATTTCTCAGTCCTAATGCTAAGGCATTGCATTAGGCTAAAAAAGGAAAACTTTTCAGAAGCTCTCAGAAAAATGCATATTCATTCCCAGCGAGGTTTTCCCCCCGAGTTAACAATGCAAACAAAAGCCTTGGCGAGATAAAATGAAATGATTCATAAATCTTAATGCACAAAAATGCAAAGACGCAGATATTTTTTTTTTCCAGTTTTGCTTTTAATATTTTTAGCATCTTGTGTTTGGAAGATAAAAAGGATAAAAACCGTCCAGAAATAGTTTTAGGGATTTGAATTTTTGAGTAGCTATGGAAATAAATAAAGTGCATTTTGGTTTCATAAATTTTATGCTTGAAATACAAGTTTAATTTGCAGGGCCCACTTCGACAATAAGAGCTTGCAATTCCGCCCCAGTAGCTCAAAGGTAGAGCGTTGGATGGCCTGTACGAATATCCGTGGTTTGATTCCCGGCTGGTTCTTTACAATTGCACCCGAACAAAACAACCCTGTAGGTTAGTGCAAAGATGTTGGTGGTCTGAAAGAGACCCTAGTAAGACTAGCACGAATTCAGTGGTATCTGGGATATTGAGCGATGATTTTAAATCGAGAGGTCAACGACAACGTAGGAAGTTAACCTGGAGGATAAAAAGAGCAACAGAAGGCTAATCTGAGGCAAAAATAGCAGGAGGTGGCCAGTCATATTGTTTGTTGCACGCCAATCTGACATCAGAAGTTGGAAAATGCAGAGTCCATTTCGACAATAAGAGTTTGCAATTCCGTCCTAGAAGCTCAACGTAGAGCGTCGGTTGACCAGTATCTAAGGTTCGATTCCGATTGGGGTAGCCAGGTTCTTTACAAATTTCATAATAAATAATTATCGCAATTATACCTTTGAAATGAATAAAAAAATATACTGGTATATATGGTTCCCTTTGGGAATATATAGTTCCATTTGATATAGAGTATATAATAGACGATAAAAACTTGGTTAAACTTATATGATTTTATGGATTTTTAAACGCTATTACCCAACCATATGTTGATATCAATTTTAAACATGAATCAATATGGTCCCCATATTACATGTATCCCCGTAGCCTCATGTATTGATGGTATTGATATAACAATGGCTTTATCTATGCCAACAATGAACAATGTTTGTTCACCTGCAAAGATTTATTAAATAACACGAAAGTTAGTTTTTCACATGGTAACACCATTGTAACACCATGGAGATAAAACTTACGTGGATAAAAACTTAAATATAACACAATTCTTTAATAATTAAATCTAGGAATCATTAGTTTTAGTAACGGTTCTTCAATACTCATTTGATACAAAAGAAAAGTATAGTGTTTAGTAAATGCATTATTGATTATTTTCAAAAAAAAATTATTTAGTTATGAGTAAAATCAATAAGCATTAAATACTTATTGAGTTACAAGGTACATTATATATGGAGATAAGAATAACTTTTAAAGATAAAACGAATTTGAATACGTAGGAATATACTTTCCTGTTTGAGTTCTAATTGTCATTATAGCACTTATAATTTGTTTCTGCAGAATTAACAGTTCAAATAATTATTAACTAATTCAACATGGTTTTATTGCCATAGAAATATACAATGCGGTGTGGCATATTTTACCCCAGCGCCACCTGAATTATTGTCTCACACGATTATGGTGTTGTCAAAACATGGAGTTTTAACTCTTTCCTTTTGCCCATTGAAGTAAAAGAAAGGAATTAAAACTTCATATTAAAAAATCTGATGTAGGCAGCACATGACTTTCCTTATATAATGTAATGAATTTACTACTTTTACAGTTAAAAAAAATTTATTCTTATAGTAAATACTTATATTCTTTCCAGGATATTGAATTTTCTTCAATTAGTCGTCATTTTTATCCATTTGGCGAGATTTTCGTTAATTTGGCAGCATTTAAAAATGTCGCCAAGTTGGCGACATTTCGCTAAATTCGTCGCCAAAATCTCGCCAAGCGTTATGGATGGAAAAAAGAGTTATTCTTACAGCATATAAATGACTATTTGCGTTCAAATAGAAAGGTATTACTCAAAGTATCTTTTGTCGTGGATGAAACGAGTTAGATCTACGAGAATGATGTCACCAAATTTATCGCATGATATTACATATAAAAAGTGAACATGTTTCTCAACAGTTAATATATTTTTTTTAATTTATGGGATTATTTGATAAATTTATTTGAAAAATGCGCAATATCTCGAGAACGGTTCATGCCAGCATTCTAAAGTTTATGTCAATCGTTTTCTAATGGGAAATTACGTAAGAAATGTTTATTTGCGTAACTTTATGAAAGGTTTTGATGTTTTGATGATTTTTTCAAAATTTCACTCGAAACTTTAGGGGGGTTCTGAACATTCGAATGTGTTTTAAAACAATAGGCTTCCAGTATTCACGGATTGTGATTTTTGTACCAAATTTCATTCGAATCGCTCCATTTGTTCGTGAGATATCGTCTCCAAAGTCTCACTACACACACACACACACACACAGATATCACTTCAAAAATGTTCGATTCGTGAGCAGGGATGATTGAAACGTGCTCTTCCGTCGAAAGCTCGAATTCGAATTTTCGACCTCGTCACAATAATTTCCTTATACATTATGTATATAAGGAAAATAAAAAACGCCAATAACTTTTGAGACAATAATTCAGGTGGCGCTGGGATAAGATAAGTAGTCCTGCATTGAGTGCATTTCTATGGCGAAAGGCATAAAATATTTTCTTAAACTGCCAATTTTGTAAAAATAAATTATTAGTGCAATACAAAGTAGAACTGAAACAATAAAGAATATTCCTACATATTTAAAACTATTTTACCTTTCAATTTATTTTTATCTCCATGTATTGTGTACTCAATACTACAACTATGAAAAAATACTGATTAATTATACTCATAATTAGGGAACCTTTAATTTAAAAATAATCAAAAATGCATATACTAAATGCTAAGCCTCTCTGTTGTGCGAATTAACAGTAGCAGCTACTTTACTAACACTAGTGACATCTAGATATAATTCTCAAAGCATTGTGGCGTTTTCAAGAGTTTCATCTATAGAAGTTTCATCTCCTTCTTCCAAACTCCATGCTTTTGCCTATCTGGGTAATAACATTCAGGAAGGATTATTGGTTGAAACACCACAAAACTGTGGCCATTCAGAGGCAAAATGATGTAAAAATACTCAAAATCTAAATAAAAATCCAACTCGAAGTCCCATAAAAAAACAAATGCATCATGTATATCTACAGGCCGCTTCTTTCAATTTGACATACATTTTATATTTTTACTTCTCGCTTATATTTGCTTCTATTATTAGCCTTAGCCGAAGTTGAGATCCACACACACACAAAAAAAAAGCAAGAAAATTTTGTACAAAATATAATTAAATCTTAAAAATTATACAATTAATTTTAAATAGATAAATATATTAAGTATCAAATCCAATAAATTAAATATTTATTGCCCAAATTAACGTTAATTCTGTAGATTCTAAACTACTAGAACCTATACACCCAAAATATATATTAAGTGTCGTACAGTTCAAACTCTTGTTCATAATATTAATAAAGATAATACAAGAAAGATCAATCATGCATAAAGCATTGATTATGAAACACATTCCAACTGAAATGCAATTTTATTTAAGCATCTCTAAAATGCGATGATATTTTTAAAATTATCACAATACTACAATATCTACAACAATTTATTATATTTGAAAACTTTATCGAAAACAAATGAACTTTATTCAAATAATGTCATCGAAATGCCATCGAGTCAATCTCCTCGCTCTCTTTATAAAAACAGTGAATATTTCATTCATAACATTTTTTCGTTCCTTTCATTCAGCGACGGCATTTTTTAAATTATTACAATACTACAATAATTTATTTTACTTAAAAATGTAAAACCTGGCGGTAAAATTACTTTCTAACTCCATGCTTAAAATTTCATCAGAAAAACGATGATATGGAATCGTCTGCTTCTCTATAAAAATCAATGAATGTTCCATTCATATCAGCTATATTGCAGATTCCAGAGCTAAATAATTTTCCGTTAAAGAAATTCAGCAATTCTCATAAAACTCATCTTACAGCTTGATGTGTTTACATTCTCCATACGTGAAAGTTAGGCTTCATTGTAGAAATGATCAAAGTTCGATGATCATTTAAACTCCAAAATATTGTAATTGTGTTGGCGCAGTATATAGATGCACAGAAAAAAAAATAATAAAGTGTTTTTAGGATGGATGCAACACTAAATATAAATTAAATTTAAAAATCACGATTTTAACACAAGATGGATGCCATATTTGATTTTGAAGTGGGTTATGTGATCTTTTCATATAATATGGGTGCGATTACTATTTTAATTTAAAAAACTACCGAACATATTTTGATGAATTTTTTTTATATATTTTATGGGATAATTTGAATATTTCCTAAAACTTTCGAAGCAATTTGTGAATTTTAAATTTTCTTAAAAAATGTTTAAAAAATTAGATCCCATAGGGTCCAATTTATTTCATTTTTTCAATCCGGGTTCAATCCAAAACTAATTGGGTGATATTATTTATTTACATTCCCATATGTCCCACAGACCGTCTCAACAACATACTGAAATTTCATTTTGATAAAGTCATTTTTACGGCAGTTATCGTGCGAACGGACAGACAGACAGAATGAATGAATGAACAAAGTCATAAACACTTTTCAAATATGTTGTAAAGTGTTAAAAACTGAATCAACTTTGTGAAAATAGGCATGCAAAGTCAAATTAATAGGATCGAGCGATTTCGAAGGCGAGAAACTGCCTTCTTTGTGATGACACACAACACACACCAAGATTTCACACTGACGCCTTTAAAGTCATACTTTCTTGCTAAACCGAACCGTATGACTTCAGAACTGTCGGTAATCTTATTAGTCAGAATCTAATTATTTTGTCTTTCCTGGTAAAATTTATAACCCTGCACAAGAGATTGAAATCAAAACTATGGCTAAGTATTATATCATGACTTAACAAATGTGCCATTTTTAGTCATACTAAAGTTATACTCCAGTGCTAAACAAAACCATAGCACTGTCGGTAATCTTATTATTTAGAATCTAAATACATTTCCGGGCTATATTCATAACCCTAGTTAAGAAAATAAATTATAACTAGGACTACATGTTATATCATGACTTTTTTTACGCACTTTTTAAGCCACACTTTACTGCTAAACAAAACTGTAGTACACCAGGACTCTCAGCAAACTTGTAAGTTAGAGTATAAATATACTATCTGAGCATTCATAACCCCTGCACAAGAGGTTGATATCAAAAATAGGGTTAAATATTACATCACAACTTCAGTAACCCATTTTTACTTTCCCTGCAATACATAGTAATGTATAGGGAAAGTATGGGAATCATGTCGAAAATCGCAACTCGAGTTTTCGACGGATCTACAAGTTTCGATACCTCTAGAATACGAAAACACTATTTTTAGCGTGACGTCTGTGTGTGTGTCTCTGTGTCTGTGTGTCTGTATGTGTGTGTGTCTGTCTGTCTGTCTGTGCAATGTATGCATCCATTTTAATTCAAAAACTATTGGACCGCAATTCATAAAATTTGGGAGATAAGTCACTTGGGTGTGACCCTGGTGCTGATTAGATGTTAGTACGATTCGGAATAAAAGAAACCGCCTTTGTTTTGCGAAATGGCCCGCAAATATTGCCTGTATCACTAGCTGAAAAACTAATGGACCGAATGTCACAAAATTTAGGTAACCCACAATTGGTCACTTAAATTGGTCGCTTAGCCCACAACTGCTCGCTTAGCCCCCAACTGGTCATTATAAGTCGCTTGTGGGCTACCCTGGTGCTGATTAGATTTTGGTACGATTCGGAAAAAAATAACCTGCTTTTTTCCTTCGGAAAAAAATAACCTGCCTACGTATGCTCAAATATATCCATTAAATGCTTATTTTATACGTAAATTTTAACGAAGAAAAGAGTAAGACCAACCCCATTACATTATTAGGACTAGCCTTTCTCGAGATATTTTAGTTGTTTCGTATTTTCTCTACACCATCTTTGAAAATAAGTACAGTTACCAAATGAGAAATAAAAGTGAATTAATAGTGAATTAAATTTAATTAAAATAAAGAGAACGTGGATATAAGTTTGCAGGGAAAGTCATGTATTGTCCACATCAGCTTTTTTGTTTTTAAAGTCATATTCTCTTGTTTGTTAAACAAAACCGTAAAAAATCCAGAACTGTCGGTAATCATATTAGTTAGAATACAAAATTGATATCTTGTAAAACATATACAGTCTGATTTTTGTAAAACATATACAGTCATCTTTACTATTCATTTTACAACTCTTAGACTGTCATTAAAGAAACCTCTAAATTTCCGTTGGCGCCTTTTCATATTATCTGATGTCTTTCAGAGCGATTCAGGATATGTAAGGTTATCTAGGATTAAATGAAACCATAGAGCAACAGAATTGTCGTAACTTCATTAGGTAACACTTCGAAGATTTCGATTTCGTCAGAGATTACTTGAAGGCGTGCTTCTGAGATCAGAATGATAACTAACATTCCCTCGGAGAAAGCACTAAGGATATAATGAAACGGTGAAATAGAGAAGCCTATGAGGGTAAAATTCTTTAATTGTTCTTTTCATGAGTCTAATACAAAAATTTAGGAGAATAAAATATCGTGCTGAATTTAAAAAAAAAAAAATAATTTTGCACATTTTGTAGATTAAATTGGCAGAAGTGGTTAGCATTTTTACTTTCCCTATATATATATTTTCCATATAATATGCTTTCCTTACAATGCATATTATACAGTTATACTATCTCTGCAATGTATATTACATATATTTATACTTCCCCCCACAATATATAAGGAATATATTGTGACGGGGTTGAAAATTGTGACGAAAGAACACGTTTTAAGCCTCGCTGAACTCGAAAGCTTTTGAGGTGATGTCTCTGTGCACGTGTGTATGTATGTGTGTGTGTGTGTGTGTGGACGTGAGTCTGTGGATGCGATATCTGGCTAACGAATGGAGCGTTTCGAACATAATTTAGTACGACTATTACAGTCCGTGAATACTAGAATTCTATTGATTTTAAAAGCTGTCGATCGTTCGAAGGACAGCCAAAATTTCGAATGAATTTTTAAAATATTCATGAAATCAGGACACTTAAAGATGTTAAATAATGAATTGTTTTATACGTATTTTTTTTTTCTAAGCGAATAACACAAATTTTAGAATGCTAGCTTAAACTTTTCCCGAGATATTGCAAGTTTTCCAAATAAATCTATCTAAAACATTACATAAAAAGGATCAATAGCAAATATCATCAAATATACAGCATTTGGGGATAAATTTGACGACCTTGGTGACCCTAATTTGGTGAAATATCGCAAACTTGGGAACTTTTTTTATGAGAGGCTAAACTGATGGAAATGCCATTAAATTGACAAAAATGACACTAAATTAGTAAAAATGACGCCAAATTGATTCATTAATAATTAACATATTTTAATATAATGGGATATATTGCATAGCAGACGTTATACACTATGCCATCCAGAAAGCGCTAAATATCAGTGTACACATGATACCGCAAGTTTCAGTGTAATATGCGACACACGTGACATTCTAAATATCAGTGTAACACGGTGAAACCTGCAATGTTTGTCAAAGTACGCGGCCATATTATTAATGTAAGTCAAATACGTAATGTCTCTGAAGGATTGTAAACAGGATTATAAACTGATCATTGTAAACATTACATTATTGTGCATGTGAGTGTTATTTATTTTAGTATTCCTGAATAGAACAGTCATTTGCAAATAATTGTGTGATTGAATTCCTTCTGTAACAGTTTTATTGTCCATTCCTATTTGCAAGACCATGCTCTATAGCTTTGTAATGACGGGCGCTACAATCACTTTTATTCGATCAGTCATGGCCATTTTACTATAGATGTACCTAATGTGAATGCTCATGAACCTTTCTTTACAAAGTTATTAGGGTGTTTGAAAGCTAACCTTGGAAACTTGCATAATATATATTTTTTAAATATTTTATTGAATTCGTCATGATTGATGGTTGTCTGTTTGTCTCAACTTCTTTGATGGCATATTTAAGAAAATTTTCTGCGTTCTCAAGATCTGAAATTTGGTGCAAAGCTTAGTCCGGTAGAACATTTTAATCTATTAAAATTTGACGAATCCTCAAAAACAGAACCGGCAATTTTTTTTTCAAAATAGTCCGCGAAAACTCTCCCATTGTTTATATATAAAAATATATAATCCACTTGTGGCAAGACAGTTAAAAAGGAGTCCAATATGCAGTTTCGTCTCTGCATATTGGACTCTCTCTCTATATATACAGGGTGTCCCAAAAACATTGACCTCGTTCATTCCTTAAATATTAATCTTAGACATATATAATAAATTACAAAATTGCGTAAAAAAGGTACAGAATTTTATGCAATCGATTAAAATTTTCAGGCGATTAAATTTGAAGAAATACAAAATGTAAAATTTTATATGGCCTCCGTACAAAAACATTTCCAATAAGCAAAATGTGCCCCATACACTAATAAGGTGATGTATAAAATTTCAACATTTTATCATAAAATGTCCCAGAGATATGTTTAAGCAAAGTTGGTGAGGGATTAATCAGAAATGAAAATGTAAATGTTTACAGAAAGAGTGCAAATGACGCAACTCAGAAATGCATCATAGGCAAACAATATCTGCCTCTTATCTTTCATGAATCTGTGGCATGGATGGAAAACATTTTAAACCAGCTTTGTAATCTTTGTGTAAAATTATTATTTCTACACAGTGTAGAAACTTTTGTACCAATAAATAGCAAATTTATTATTTATTTATGTAATCATTGTTTTCTTTCGTAATTTGTGTATGACCCCTGAAGCGCGATCCACCGACACGATTTTTCCCCTCTGAGAACCCATGTCGATGCATCGAAAAGTGGCTTAAGTCAGTATTTTTGTCTTTCATATCTCTGGGACTTTTTATGATAAAATGCTGGAATTTTATACATCACCTTATTAGAGTATGGAGCATATTTTACTCATTGGAAATGTTTTTGTACGGGGACCGTATAAAAATTTAAATTTTGTACTTCTTAAAATTTAATTTCCTTGAAAATTTTAATCGATTTCACAAAATTCTGCCCCTTTTATTACGCAACTTTGTAACTTATTATATAAGGCAAAGATCAATATTTAAGGAATAAAAGCGGAGGTCAATGTTTTTGGGACACCCTGTATAATCCAATTGTTGTAAGATGACTAAAAATAAGTCCAATATGCAGCTTCGCTTCTATATATATAAAAGAGAAAAAATTTAACACGTGATACTACTCATGCGCGAGCTACTCGTATGAATAAAATATTTTAACCAAAAAACGAAGTTTTATATTTACTTGTTAAGAATCTAACTAGCCAGTGCGACAAAGAGGATTGTTAATTGGAAAACTATGTAAAATGAGGATGAAATAAAAACAGCATGGCCTATACAGTAGAAAGTGCATATAATACAAATATATTCTCCCAGAGAAGCCTGCAAAGTACTGGCCTTACTCAAGAGACCATAAACTGCCGGAAAAAAACGATTATAAATGAAATAGTTCTGTTTTTCCTCTTTTTAATATTTTCGGGGCAGTGTCTCTTGGGACTGCAAGTGAGAATAGACAGCAACTGAAGAATATATATGTGTAGATCTATTTTATATAGATGCAATACTGATTGTGTTTATTCTAGTATGTCATTTATCAGGCAAATAGCTCGAGAAGTATTGGAGTTTTATAATCCTATGTCTGGACTGTTCTTCATGGTGCTTTCTGAATGGCTATCTCTTAATCGAAGTCTTGGATATATGTAATCCCCTTGCTTCTTTCTTACCCGCTCAGTCCTATTTTGAACTTCGGATCTGTTGGTTATCTTACACAGACGAAGAAGATCCAGTGTATTTTCGAAACAGCTGTATGCTGTATTATTGTGCCATTTGTGCTTATTTACGTTTGTTATTACTTTCACAGATCGTTTAAAAGAACGTTCTTTGGTCTTTCTGATGATGTCAAGATGGAAACTCTAATAATACTTTCGATCGCTAAAGAACCGATTTATCGCTTAAAATCGTGTTTTAACATAAAATAACTAAAACCTAATTCAAATTAAAAAAATCTGATGTGGGCAACACATGACTTTCCTTATATAATGTAATAAATTTACTACTTTTACAGTAAAAAAATAGGTTTCTCTTATAGTAGATACTTATATTCTTTCTAAGATATTGAATTTTCGACAATTAGTCGTCATTTTCATTGATTTAGCGTCATTTTTATCCATTTGGCGAGTTGTTCGTTAATTTGGCAACATTTCAAAAAGTCGCCAAGTTGGCGACATTCCGCCAAAATCATCGCCAAAATCTCGCCAAGCGTTATGGGCGAAGAAATTAGTTATTCTTACAACAGATAAATGACTATTGCCGATCAAATAAAAAGTATTTCTCAAAGTATCTTTTTTCATGAATGGAACGAGCTAGATCCACGAGAATGATGTCACTCAATTTATCGCATGGTATTACATATGAAAAGTGAACATGTTTCTCAATAGGAATTTTTTTTTTATTTTATATGACTTTTTATTAATTTTTTTCAAAAATGTGCAATATCTCGAGAACAGTTCATGTTAGCGTTCTAAAATTTATGTCAA
Source organism: Amaurobius ferox (assembly GCA_951213105.1). NCBI lineage: Eukaryota > Metazoa > Arthropoda > Arachnida > Araneae > Amaurobiidae > Amaurobius > Amaurobius ferox. The sequence continues at coordinate 76,395,666 of OX578149.1, read as the reverse complement.
TCGTTTTCTAATGAAAAATTACATAAGAAATGTCTATTTACGTAACTTTATTAGAGGTTTTGATTTTTTGACGATTTTTTCAAAATTTCACTCGAAATTTTAGGGGGGGTTCTGGACATTCGAATACATATAAAAACAATAGGCTTCCAGTGTTTATGGATTGTAAATTTTGTACCAAATTTCGTTCTAATCGGTCCATTCATTCGTCAGTTATCGTCTCTACAGACTCACTGACACACACACACACACACACACACAGACATCACTTCAAAAATGATTGATTCGTGATCAGGGATGCTTGAAACGTGCTCTCCCGTCGAAAACTCGAATTCGAATTTTCGACTCCGTCACAATACTTTCCGTATACATTATGTATTTAAGGAAAGTAAAAAAATACTCAACAAGGTCCGTTGTACCGGCAATTCAGCTAAACCAGTGCTGAATTTAGTGGTTGTTCAAAGCTTGGATTTTCTGCTACAGAAAGCTGACACAGAGACAGCCATCTTGATTTATTATGTAAAAAGGCTTAATAGAGTGATAAATAATTCAGCTAAACCAGTGCTGAATTTAGTGGTTGTTCGAAGCTTGGATTTTCTGCTACAGAAAGCTGACACAGAGACAGCCATCTTGATTTATTATGTAAAAAGGCTTAATAGAGTGATAAATAATTCAGCTAAACCAGTGCTGAATTTAGTGGTTGTTCGAAGCTTGGATTTTCTGCTACAGAAAGCTGACACAGAGACAGCCATCTTGATTTATTATGTAAAAAGGCTTAATAGAGTGATAAATAATTCAGCTAAACCAGTGCTGAATTTAGTGGTTGTTCGAAGCTTGGATTTTCTGCTACAGAAAGCTGACACAGAGACAGCCATCTTGATTTATTATGTAAAAAGGCTTAATAGAGTGATAAATAATTCAGCTAAACCAGTGCTGAATTTAGTGGTTGTTCGAAGCTTGGATTTTCTGCTACAGAAAGCTGACACAGAGACAGCCATCTTGATTTATTATGTAAAAAGGCTTAATAGAGTGATAAATAATTCAGCTAAACCAGTGCTGAATTTAGTGGTTGTTCGAAGCTTGGATTTTCTGCTACAGAAAGCTGACACAGAGACAGCCATCTTGATTTATTATGTAAAAAGGCTTAATAGAGTGATAAATAATTCAGCTAAACCAGTGCTGAATTTAGTGGTTGTTCGAAGCTTGGATTTTCTGCTACAGAAAGCTGACACAGAGACAGCCATCTTGATTTATTATGTAAAAAGGCTTAATAGAGTGATAAATAATTCAGCTAAACCAGTGCTGAATTTAGTGGTTGTTCGAAGCTTGGATTTTCTGCTACAGAAAGCTGACACAGAGTCAGCCATCTTGATTTATTATGTAAAAAGGCTTAATAGAGTGATAAATAATTCAGCTAAACCAGTGCTGAATTTAGTGGTTGTTCGAAGCTTGGATTTTCTGCTACAGAAAGCTGACACAGAGACAGCCATCTTGATTTATTATGTAAAAAGGCTTAATAGAGTGATAAATAATTCAGCTAAACCAGTGCTGAATTTAGTGGTTGTTCGAAGCTTGGATTTTCTGCTACAGAAAGCTGACACAGAGACAGCCATCTTGATTTATTATGTAAAAAGGCTTAATAGAGTGATAAATAATTCAGCTAAACCAGTGCTGAATTTAGTGGTTGTTCGAAGCTTGGATTTTCTGCTACAGAAAGCTGACACAGAGACAGCCATCTTGATTTATTATGTAAAAAGGCTTAATAGAGTGATAAATAATTCAGCTAAACCAGTGCTGAATTTAGTGGTTGTTCGAAGCTTGGATTTTCTGCTACAGAAAGCTGACACAGAGACAGCCATCTTGATTTATTATGTAAAAAGGCTTAATAGAGTGATAAATAATTCAGCTAAACCAGTGCTGAATTTAGTGGTTGTTCGAAGCTTGGATTTTCTGCTACAGAAAGCTGACACAGAGACAGCCATCTTGATTTATTATGTAAAAAGGCTTAATAGAGTGATAAATAATACGAAATCTGTTTCGCAGATATCGGTTGTTCAAATTCCAGCGCTGGTTAAACTCCTTTACAAAGTGTGAAAAAAAAGGCTTTTTCAATCACAAAACGAAGCAAAGAAAAACCAACACTGCTATACGGTACAAATTTTATATAATACATATACAAAGAAATATTTTCAAAGCGAAGTCTTCAAAGTGCTGTCTTTACTGGAGAGACCTTAAACTATGGAGGAAACGATTATAAATGAAAGCGCTCAGTTTTATTTTTATTATTATTTTTTACCATATCCCGGGCAGTTTCCCTTGAGACTGCAAGCGAGGCTAGAGTAACTGAAAAATATATATTTGTCTATTTATTTTAGAGAGAGAATAGTGATTATATGTGTTAGATTCCCAGAAAGTTGCCAAAACTTTCTATAGATGTGAGTTTCTGTGCGATTATTAGGGATATTCATGACTTGGCAGCTGTAATTGTATTTGTTGTTTGAGTATTAGGTACTCATTATTCTATGCGTTTGCACCTTTTCACCACTTACGATCGCTTACAGTCTTCAAAAATTATTGGCGAGCACTATATAAAGAACATATTATTTACATACTTACATATACATAAACATGAAAACATACATATATGAATACATGTATACAAGATACATATATGCATATTTAGATTTCGGGTGTTTTAAATTTGCTAATAAACGAATTTGAACAGGGAAAACTATGTCGATATACACTAACATCAAATTGAATACAGAACATAAACTTAAGTAAATGAAATCCAATTTTAGAAACCTACATATAGTGAAGCAAACAACACCATTGGGTCGGCTCTGTAACAAATAAAGTTGAGAAACAACGAATGGCCATTAATTAAGGTAACATAGAAATATATGTACCGCAAAATATCATCATTGACGTGGTTTGTCTGATTTGTGCAGTTCGTAAAGCCTTCGTTAACTCTTCCACAGTTTTATTTTCTACAGTGTTATATTCTACAGTGTTATTTTCTACAGTGTTATTTTCTACAGTGTTGTTTTACGATCGCTTACGAAGATTCCTTTAAGAAGCTGTGATAAAGAAAACACTGATAATATGATCTAAACATTTCGGAAAACTGGTTTAGGAGGATACTCAGATGTACAAAATAAAACTGCTCTGATTATAGGTATATTTTCTTACCTATTCCTTACATTTAAAAAACAAATATTTTTTCTTATTAACATATCTGTATATATTTAAAAATTATGGGATTTTAATGCAGTGTATATAGCTAAAATTTTGAGTTAATTTTAGATATATTTGAAGCATAATTAATATTTATTTTGACATACATTTTCTCAAAGGGAATGAAAGTATTTAATTGTCTGCTGTGTGCATAAAATGATATAGCAAAAGAAATAAACAATTAGTTTTTAATTATATGTGTGTAGATAATAGAGAAACACAATAGGCGTAGAGTAAAGCCTTCTTTAGTTTCTTGTCACTTTCTATAATATTGATACATCTGTAAACAATGTGTTATATATACTCTCTAATGACTATCAAAGAGGCCTTTTACTTTTGTATATGAGCTCACGCAAGAGCACTACGGTCCTGCCTCCTATAAAATATTACGCAATTATGCGGATTTTTTAATGATCTTGTTGCATTAAAAATAAAAATTTTCTGATTGACCAAATTTGTCTAAGGGGGTCGTATAAAAATTTAAAAAGTGTAAGTTTTTGAAAATGAATAAAGGATTATTTCATTAACGTAGTCTTATTTCCTACCTTACTTTCAACATTTTTGCAATTTACATTGCCCACTAATCTCCAACAGGTAAAGAATTAAAGCGTGTTTCAATCTTTTTGGGACAAGCCTGTATATTGGTTGGTTATGAGGAGGTGATTCGCGCGGAATGAAAATCTCTATGTTGGTAGGGTTACTTAAAATTTCGCTTCTTAAGTGACATTTTCGTCAATTTGGCAACATTTAAAAAGTCATCAAGTTCAAGCTTTTCCGAAAAATTCGTCACCAAAATTTTATCCAAACGTTAATGACGGAAAAATAGGTTAGTTTATAGTGCTGGTAGATTCTTATATTCTTAACAAAATATTAAATTTTCATCTATTAGCATCATTTTCATTGATTCAGCCTCATTTTTATCAATTTGGCGATATTTTCGCTAATTTGGCAAAATTTAAAAAAGTCGAAATTAGGTCAACATTTAAAATTTTTGACATTACGTCAAAATCTCGCCAAACGTTATGGACAGAGAAACAAATTTATTCTCATAGCAGATAAATGACTATTGGCGCCCAACTATAAAAGTATTACCCAAAGTATCTCTTCCCATGAATGGAACGAGCTTGATCTACGAGAATGATGTCACCAAATTTATCGCATGTTATTTTATATGAAAAGTGAACACATTTCACAGCAGTTAATAATTTGTTTTTTATTTTATGTGCCATTTTGATAAATTTATTTAAAAAATGTGAAACGTCTTGAAAATAGTTCATGCTAGCGTTCCAAAATTTATGTCAATCCTTTTCTAATGAAAAATTACATAAGAAATGACTAATTGCGCAACTTTAGGTTTTGATTTTTTAATGATTTTTTTTAATTTTCACTCGAAAATTTAGTGGGGTTCTGAATATTCGATTGCGTTCAAAAACAGTAGGATTCCAGTATTTACGGATTGTAATTTTTATACCAAATTTCGTTCGTGAGATATCGTCTTCACAGGCTCACTGACACACACACACACACACACATGTCACCTCAAAAACGTTTGATGCGTGTTCAGGGATGCTTGAAACGTGCTTTCCCCGTCACAATACTCTCCTTATACATTATACTATGTATATAAGGAAAGTAATAACCATTGTTGCATGATAGGATTATTGCAAGATACGTTCTCGTGCAACTCCGGGTACGTATTCTAGTCTATAAAATAATGGTGATTCTTAAATATTACATTACACTAAATTCGTACAGCTCTGCGTTTTGCAAGTGTTAACCATTTTGTAGAACACTATTAAAAATATTATATAAGGATTATTATTATTAAGGATTGTTTGCTTATCATTATATCGCGACATTACTTTATAAAGCAATGGTGGTTCTTAAATATTATATTTACACTAACTGTAATAATCACGCAAAATTTTCGTTTAAATAGCTTAATTTGTTTTAAAGATAATATTTTTCAGGTACTCCACACAAATACATTTCCCCAAAAAACATTCAGTTTGTGTTCAAGCGTGAACAAAATATGTTTCATTCACAGAAAATCTTAAATTATGACATTTAACCACGTCATACCATTCTTTCTACATATATATCATACATGTATAGAAGGTTAAATCGATGTTTCTTTGAAAGTTGTTTTTTCCTATGATGCTCCTGATAATAACTTCCTTACAAATCAGTGGTGATTTTCATCATATTTTAGACTACGCAGATGACAAAATATTATTACCTGCTTTTATTTTTGCCCAAAAAGAAATAAAATTATCATATATTTCTTATATCATATAATTGTCATATATTTCATAGGAAATACGTCATACCTCACTAATATATTATTCGTATCTTTAGAGAGTAAATATTGAACACGTGCTTTAAAATACAGTTTTCACTATTCATCACGAAAATGTGAATTTAAAATACTATAATATCAAACAGCATGTTTGTTTTAGTTCTGCACCAGTTTCTTTTCGATATTAATAAATTTAAAACTTACAAAATGTGTCCTTGAAAGCGGTTTTTAGCACGGAAAATTTAATTTCTCATTGCAAATGAAAATTGAAAAGATAAAAGTGAAACTCATCAAAAAATTATCATAGCGTAGAAATAATAACTTCACACAAAGATTACAAAGTTTGTTCAAAATGTTTTCCATCCATGCCAAATATTCATTAAGGACAAGGGCAGGTATTATTTGCTTATGATGCATTTCTGCATTGCGTCATTTGTACTTTTGCTGTAAACATTTACATTTTAATTTGTGATTAAATTTTTTTGAACTTTGTTTAAACATATCTCTGGGATGATAAAATGCTGAAATTTTGTACATTATCTTATTAGTGTATGGGGCACATTTTACTCATTGGAAATGTTTTTGTACGGGGGCTGTATAAAAATTTAAATTTTGTATTTCTTCAAATTTAATGCTATTGAAATTTTTTTTCGATTTCATAAAATTCTGTACCTTTTTTTACGCAACTTTGTAATTTATTATATATGTCTAAGATCAATATTTAAGGAATGAAAACAGAGGTCAATATTTTTGGGACACCCTGTATATATATATATATGTGTGTGTGTGTGTGTGTGTGTGTGTGTGAGCAGTAATAAAACACTGAAAGGTTGAAATTTATGGAATCTCTTCACACCCTCTCAGTTTAAATCAAGGTTAATAGAATATTAATATACATAAGATATTGTACGGGCCTTGCGTTTAAATGTGGTATCTGTTCTGCATAACGCTGCTGTTTCTTCTCTTTATATCTATGCAGGTTATGCTATAAATTATAGAATATAGAATTTCCTATAAAATATAGAAAATTGATTATAATTTATTGTATAAAATGGACTATAATATACGAATGTAAATACTATATAGATATTTTTCTTGCTTATTTTAAGCAGAGAAAAGATATTGCTCACATGAAAATATATAAAATCTGCTATTATATTACAGAACGCAAAATAGGCTCTACAACGGAAGTTACTACCCTATGCGATAGATGGCGGTAGTCAAATTCATGCTGAGTTTCTGCCGAGGAAAAAAAAATAGATTTTCCTACCAAATGGGCAGGTTTATTTATTAAACTACTCTCTACCGTACAAGAGCAATTGATGGGTTTTTGTTTTAAATGCTATATATATGAAGATTAAAGTAATAAATGAACTAATATAAGTAAAAAATTATATTTATAGCATTTTTAGAAAGAATTAAAAATAATGTAGAAAAAAAATCACATTTGTGAGGATACTATGCATTTTAAATAAACTGAAATAGCATATTAAATCTTAATTTAAATATCTAAAAACAATGTAAGCAATTATCTATATGAAAAATTCATTAATGTCATCGCCCTATTTCCTCAAGGCATGCTATGGATTTAGAGATGGATGAATAGGACTTTTCTTGAATTTAACCTTTTGCTTACGGGTGGGACAGCGTCAATCTCAAATGAAGAACCCCTCAAAAAGACAGGTATTTGACATACACTAAGAACCTCCCAAAGAGATCGGTATTTGATATACCCTAAGAACCTCCCAAAAAGACAGGTATTCGACATACACTATGAACTTCCCAAAGAGATAGGTATTTGACATACCCTAAGAACCTCCCCAAAAGACAGGTATTTGACATACCCTATCCCAAACAGTTCAATACCCCCTTTGCAGACATTGGCGTCCATCTTTATAAACTAATATATCTTTATAAACTAACTGTTTCATTACATGGATAATGTGTCTTTTTTCAACTTTCAGGTAAACGAAATGATTTAAATTTTATACAGTTCTAGAATATATAGAAGTGCCCACCATAATATCAAAAGCATGATAGGAATGTTCCTTAATATTGATATTGATAAAAACGAAATATTAAGAAGAATTTCTGTTTTCATCGTAATACATCTTAAATCAATTTGCGTGTCCAATTTGAATATTTATGGTTTTCTTTACTTCCAAAACCCAGTCAGTCTTTTTTATGCGTCAGATTGTGGTCGAGTAGGGACAGCCACTGAACACAGAAAGACTCAGAAGTATCTATACAGGTCTAAGGGTCTAATCCGAGCCGTGACCTTGGGCACGGCTCGGATGAGAGCTACGTTTCGATTTGGATGAGAGCTAGGTTTCGCCTAGGATGACAGCTACGTTTAGACTAGGATGAGAGCTAGGTTTAGACTAGGATGCAAGTTAGGTTTGGACTAGGATGAGAGCTACATTTAGACTAGGAAGACAGCTAGATTTAGACTAGGATGAAAGCTAGGTTTAGAGCTGGGTTTAGACTAAGATGAAAGCTAGGTTTAGACTAAGATGAAAGCTAGGTTTATAGCTGGATTTAGACTAAGATGAAAGCTAGGTTTAGCCTAGGATGAGAGTAAGAAATGAATTTAGCTATCATTTGGGCCTGGTTCTGATGATTGTTAGGCCCGAATGAGAGTTAGACCACAGACCAAGATCTCGGTCGAAGTGTTCGAGCAATGAATAAGAAATTCAGAGATTCCAGAAATAAGTCTGTTTAACAAATATTCTTTGAGCAGCATTTCACGTTGTGATCTATTTATCTCTCTCTATTAAATAAAAGTAGCTGACTCAGCCGCTGTTTGACAAATTTCGCATCTCTGGAGATTCTCTGCCTCATACCGCAAAAACCATAGCATGCAAAAGTATGAAATCTAGTGTATTTGTAAAGGAATGTTAATTAAACATGCTGAAATAAATCGATTTTCAATATAAACTTTAGTTTAAAATATATTTAATGTCAAAAGAACAGCACTTCAGCTGCGAGTTCGCGACCTGGACAGGTTAACAATAGCAAGGCGACGAATTTTTGAAAACATAGTTTGTACCTTCATAGTTAATTTTTGCAAAACTAAGTTCCTTTTTAGAAATGATTGATTTGTAAAAACTTACTTTTGATTACTTTTGATTTAGTTTATGAGTTATTTTATTTTTTATGCATTTTTGTAGTGAATTTTTTTTTTCAGTATGGGCAAAGATTCATTTGGTCGAGCCGATTGGGAGCACGAGGGCGGACGTAGGCGCCGGCGAGGTTGAAAGTGCTCGCGAAAAGGTAGGTCTCTAAACGGAGATTGGTGAGTGTCAGTCTACAAAGGGAGGATTCTCAACAGGCGCATTACTCCTGAATACAGATGGCAACGAAGAGCTCGCGAAGCCGTCTCATTGAGCGCTTGCGAGTCACAGGGAGTGGCGAGCAGGGCACGGAGTCACTAGTCACATATAAAGAATTATTGCTAATTTTAGGCATGGGACTATTGCTAAGTTTAGGAGAAAAGCTTGCTAAATTTAAGAAAATTATTACTTAGTTTAGGAGAGAAAAAGCTTAGACACCTATGTATATAATTCTCAGGATGTGAAGGACTTCGATTTATGATTTTAGATGTATCTGAAAAAATAAAATAAATAAATAAAATACAAATAAATAAACGCAGGCATATGTTGGAGCTAGTTTCAAATTTTTTAATCCTTGAACCTTTTATGCATATTAATGTTACTTTTAATTAAGTAGTTCTAAACTTACTCTGTTACCTGCTAGCAGAAATAATATTTTTCTTTTAAATTCGTCAGATGTGAAAGTGAAGTTACTATTGTTATTCAAGCAGCAGTATTTAAGCAAACTTAATGTAATATGCATAATTCGAATATTTTCTAATGGCTGCAGTCTAAAAACCCGGAATTTATAATAAACACAAGGTCAATTAAAAAGAGGATTTCTTCTTTTTATTTTTAACATGTAGAACATATTACCTCCAGGTATACAAGCAGTAGCATATAAATAATTTTTAAATATTCAAATATTTATATATTATATTACATTACAATATTTCAGATATAAAACAAATTATTTTAGTGTTTATTATATAAAACTGAAAAAAATATTTTTCAATTTTAAAAAATATTTTCAATTTTGTTATTTTAAATTATTTCATTTTTTTTCTTTTTGACTGCTTTTAATCAATTAAAAACATTCACAATAATTTTTAAATATTTAGATACTTCAATTTGTATAAAATTATATAATTAAAAAAATAAAAATTATTTTAAACGTTTAACGATTTTTAAACTAAACGATTTCAACACATGATTGTCAAAAACGTTGTATTACATTTATTGATGAGAAAGTACTTAAATACGCATTAAATACACTCACAAAACTCGCATGACTCAACTTTATCACACATATTTTAATCACAACAGGAAGAAAACTCAGGAGTTTACTCAAGTACAAGGTCAAGAAACCTACCTTACCGGAAATCAAGTCTGATTTTTTTTCCTTTACCAAACTTGCGCAACAAATTCCCCCTCCTCTATAAAAAAAAATCAGCCCTTTCTATCTATCCTCTGCACCTTTCTTCAAGAAACAGGGAAGAATCTTGAATTGAACGCACCCAGGCCACCCCTCCCCCCCTCGTCGACACCTCCGTACTTCAAGGTCGGTCGTATATATTCTCTTTTCTTCTCATAGCTCTTCAAGGCTCCAGACCTTGGTAGGTGCTCTTTTAAGCATCTCTTTTAAGATCGAAACCTTGTAACTTCCGGGTGGTACTTTTTATTTCCGGATCCGTAAATATCAAAATTTATCTGCGAAAAAAAAAATTCGTTTTGCTTTGATAGTGTGGGAATGTGAGGGATAGTCTCAAGTACATATGAATGCTTTGCTAGAAAGTTGCATTTTCTTCTATCTTTCTTGGTGATATCTCATTCGGAATGTTGGTAGTGTATCAAATAAAAGTGTTATCTCTTCCAAAATGATGGCATTTATATCGTTTATCCCTTAAGCTTGTTGCTACATCAGAGGTGAAACGTAATAAGATTATGCCTTATAGATTTATTGAATTTATTTTTAACTTTTGTGGAGGAAAATGTATTTTTTAAGTAACTTTGGAAGTACATTTTCACCGATATGTTGTCAATTATAAGACATTGTCATGACACATCACGTTGTGTATTGTTTGAATGAGAATTTTTTTTTCCCCCAATGCCCAGGCACTAGACTTACGTTTTTTTGCTCTATGTACGGCCGAAATCGTGAACCATTTAGCCGCCCAAGGACGTTGCCCCAGGCGCACCAGCGGGGGCGGAACACACTGCGCCCACAACACAATATTCATGTCTTATGTGGTACTCGAACCCACAACGTGGAGGCCAATCAATCGCTGGAAACGCTCGCCTTGACCGTTCGGCCACCACGTCGACTGAAATGAGCCAACAGTACGCGGTGTTCCCAGGTGGTCACCCACCCAAGTACTAACCGCGCCCGATGCTGCTTAACTTCGGTGATCTAACGAGAACCGGTGTTTTCAGCACGGTAGAGCCGTTGGCTGAATTTTTATATCAAATAAAGAATTGATAAAATTAAAGTATCTTTTGCTGGTATATCTGACTGCAAAAACTTAGAGACTGACACAAACTTAGAAAGCATACTATCCCAAACATACAGAAGCTATTTATTTTCGGAAAAGCATCGGTTTCAAAAAATGCTGTCTGAGGTCGCTTCAGCACAAAATGATATGAACACAGGTAACATTTCCATCCGGCGCAACCTTCCGATGAAAAATTTGCGAATTTATGTTTCTCTATTTTTACAAGAAGTATATTGGCTCACATATTGCAGAAATTGTTTTGCTTAAGAGGCTGTAAATTAAAAAGAATGACAATTATGCTATTGTGTTGGAAAAACCTTCTCCGATAAACAGAAATTATTACTGGTCATAAGTTAGACTTTAAGTCTATTTCTCATGTTTGTGGAATTTTTTATTAGATCGTATATTTTCAATGCATTTTACCAACTTCAGCATTAAATTGCGTTTGGTGGTGATTTTTTTAACTATCATTTTCATAAAATCTCTTCTGCATTTTTGAATGAGCATTTCTACATAGTTTGGTTGACTTTATATATATATATATATATATACTTCTGCAGGACTAGAAATATATAATTCTGCAGGACTGGAAATATATATTTCTGCTGGACTGGAAATATATATTTCTGCAGGAGACTTTGAATAAGAAGACAATTCATAATAAACATTTACATCTGTACTTTACTAATTTGAACAATAAAAATTTACTAATAGAATATTTTTATTTAAAATGTTAAAAATTAAAAAGGGCTTCACATTCTGTTTTGGTACGTCCATTAGCACCAATCATCGATGTGGTCCACATTAAAATTTCAAAAGCAAAAAGAAAAAATGGTATTTTATTTTCGCCAGTTTGCTTACAATTTGCTAGTTTTTCCAAATCAATATTGAAATGGATCTGCATAACGCATCTGTTGCTTGATCTTAAATGGTCATACATACAGGCCACCTCAGTGAGACAGACCTATGCTTACCTTTTACATTCAATTGAAGAATTCTAGAGCTTCAGAAGCAGGGTCTACTAATAAGAAAGCAACTATGCATCGATTAGGAAGGTTTGCTGTGCTTCTGATGAATTGAAGAAGTTAGAAATCCAGTCTCAAACACGGAGCAAAATAGGAGAAAATTTTCAATCACAAAGTTGTATAGCGTTTTTTGTTTAGTATGAAAAGCGATGCGGTTTGCAAATAATATTTATGCAAATGATAAATTCTGTGCTGATGAGGTCATAAAAAGAACAAAACCGGTCCATGCATATTGAGCTCATGAAAAAAAAAACCGATCCATGAATATCGAGCTCATGAAAAGAACAAAACCGGTATATGGATATTCAGTTCATGGAAAGAACAAAACCGGTCTATAAATATTAAACTCCTGAAAAGAACAAAACCGGTCCATGGATATTGAACTCATGAAAAGAACAGAACAGCTCCATGGATATTGAGCTCATGAAAAGAACAAAACCGGTCCACGGATATTGAACTCATGAAAAGAACAAAACCGGTTCATGGATATTTAACTTATGAAAAGAACAAAACCGGTCCACGGATATTGAACTCATGAAAAGAACAAAACCGGTTCATGGATATTTAGCTCATGAAAAGAACAAAACCGGTCCATGGATATTGAGCTCATGGAAAAAACAAAACCAGTCTATGGATATTGATCTCATGGAAAGAACAAAACCGATCCATGGGTATTGAGCTGACGGGAAGACAAAACCGGCCCATGGATTTTGAGGTTATAAAAAGAATAAAAGTGGCCCATGGATATTAAGCTCATGAAAAGAACAAAATCGGCAAATGGATATTGAGCTCATGAAAAGAACAAAATTGGCTCATGGATATTAAGCTCATGAAAAGAACAAAACCGCCCCATGGATACTGCTATCTGCAATGGGAGTACGATCCTGTGTTTAATATATTTCATTTCAGATTTACCAAATTGTTACATAATCGCATTTTTAATCTTAATGAGTTTTCATTCACTACAAGATATGTTGAGACTTTGCAATTTTTAAAATTTAAATTATATTATAGTTATATTCTTTACACAGTAAAAATAAACTCTTTTGATGGAGTCAAAAATTCAGCTCTTGAATACAGATGAATTTACATGTATTGAGCATCCTCTAATACGAATTAAGCATTTTATAACTTTTTAAAGGGTTGTCAAGAGGAAAACACTTTATTTTGCAAACACTTTATTTCAAAACTCGAAAAAAATATATTTATCATATATAATTATATAATACATATTAAAAAAAAATAAAATGTTAAAATTTATAAACAAATAGTGATTTTGCTTGTGATTTTAGTATATAAAGAGACTCATTTATGGGATACTAAAGTGAAGCGTTCTTGAGATGTTGCTTGTTTTTGAAGTGAAGAATCTTAAGGTATCTTGGTTATGCGAAGAAATATTGCCAACTTTGCAACTTTTCACGAGTTCTGGTAATTTTCTTAATTTTGCAGATTGGCTAAAAATTTCACGAGTTACGTGATTTTTTTCAAAACATTTTCGCAAAATTTGTAATAAGTTCATCGTTCATTTGTGTTGTTGACGAGTAAAATTGATTTCCGTAAAAGTGTTGATAAAAGTATTTTCCAAACTCAACATAGAACATAATGTGTAATTTTCTTCTGACTATATATACTCTTGAAGTTGTATCATAAAGTATTCCTGATACAGAAGTGTAAAAACATTACATTTATGTTTTACGGCAACTGCGCATCCACATCTGCGCTTATGGCTTCACCGACTACATACTCGAATGATGATGTAACATCCAAACGTTTCATCGGTCGTCGTTTGTAATTCTGACCCCGTTCAGGTTTTGAGTTATGCTTGGCGACTCATTCTCGACTCCATGCAATTCAAGTCTCTTCATAGTTATCTTTGACGTCATCCTCTCGGGGATTGGACCCGATTGCCCCCATTTTTTAAAATTTTTTGAATTTGAAAATTCTGTAATAAAATTGTAAATTTTTACTGTTCTTTTCGTGATTTATGCTCGATTTTTTTGCAAAATGTTTTGTATTTTTGGATTCTCCTTAGATAAACGTAAGTTTATTGAGAATTGTATTTATGCAAATTTGTCACCTTTTCTGGTCTATATATGAACGATCATTCCTATTTCCATGTAGCCACTGATGAAGAGCGTATTTACGCTCGAAAGGGCTCTGGCCGTTTTAAGTTTTGTACGTCTTAAAGAAGTGAATCAAAGACCTTCTATTACAGTTGTGATCTTGTTGTTTCTGCTGGTTGAAATCAGACGTGATGCCAAATTTTATCTATAACTTCATATTATTAAAATTATCAATTCTATAATTTAAATTTATAATTTCATGTTATCATTTAAGTATAATTAATATTTTCTAAAGCTGGATATTTTCAAAGTACCATTTATTAAAAACGAACAGAACGAGCTTTTAGTGATATATTTGTCATTCCTCTTGCCATAAATTCTTATAATATTTTTTAAACGGTAAAGAACTTGGGATGCGAGTTATATCTGTATAAATCTATTAGCTTCTCTATCTTTAAATTTTGCTCCCTCTCTCTCTCTCTCTCTCTATATATATATATATATATATGTATATATATATACATATACATACAGAGAGAGGGAGAAAAGCTAAAAGATAGAGAAGCTAATAGATTTATACAGATATAACTCGCATCCCAAGTTCATTACCGTTTAAAAAAAATATTATAAGAATTTATGACAAGAGGAATGGCTCTCTCTCTCTCTCTCTCTCTCTCTCTATATATATATATATATATATATATATATATATATATATATATATATAAAATATATATTAACTTACTATTGCCAATTCTGAAACAAGCATGTGTTTGGGTTAATTATAGTTAGATGCACAGGCTTGAAAATGTGAGTCTATTCTAGATAATCTTCAAAATTAAGCCAGTACTGTATATTTCTTTTTTCAGCATTGTGGCCGTGGTTTAACTGTTTTGTTGATTTTATTATTTCGTTATTATTTGATTTGGTTATTATATCGTTCAACATATATACATTATATGTATATATAATATATATATGTACTTACATACATACATAATTCATGCTTAGTATTTTACATTTAAATTATTTTTAATATATATATATATATATATATATATATATATATATATATATATATATATATATATATATATATATATATATATATATATATATATATATATATATATATATATATATATATATATATACTTGTTATTTTCGTTATTTTACACCCGTCATGGAAAGCTTGGTGTCTCCTGAAAGAATAGTTCGTGCAAATTCAAAGTGCAAATTCAGTGTAATTATAAATAATTATCCACATTATATGTAATTGAACTCAATTTAATGAATTATTAAAGAAATGAAGAGGAAGTGAATTTGAGTCTGTAGGAAGAGTCATGTTCTGTACGCATCAGGAATTTTTATATAATAATAAACAATCTGATAGATAATCATCTTTTATAGTCACAAAAATCGCACCTAATAGCATAATTTACGTCATACAACAAATACAATTATGTATCAAATACATTTCATTAGTGAGAAAAATAAAACAATTTAGATGGGTTATGTATATTTATAAATACACATTAATTTATTATTCAGATTAATACACATTTCGAGCTAAGTAGTTCATTAAAAAGTTCGCCTAATACTAGTCGTATTAATTATGTAAAAATATCAAGATCAACTACGAAAACACAAGGGGAAAATTGCATTGTTTAATATGACTGTTCAAATTATAAATATGTTCAAATAATTTGAGTAAATTAAATAAAAATGAGTTGTGTGATATTTACTTCCGTGTACTATTTTAATTTTTATAACTTTAATTTTTTTCATATACAGAATTGTGTTTTTTCATATAGTAAAACATAACATTTCCGAGGGATTTGGAAGTATTGAAATAAAGCTTATGGATTCGTATTCATGCTAGTATTACTATATATATAATGTTACTAAATACGTATATAATGTGTCGAATTTCTTCTAATCATCAATAGAGGGCGATACTGTCGATACGCTATTGCTGGAGGAAATCGAAATTCAAAGATGTCTCGAGTTTTAGTAACAAGATTCAGATGTGTTCATTACATGATTTTTCCTACAATTTAACAATTTATAATTTTTTATAAAAATAATAACAAATAGTTGCAGTTTTGTCCACATAACGCTCTCATACAGTCATATTTCGAATTTTCTACTTTTATTTCTATCACAATCAAAAACGACAAATCAAATCAAAAAATGTATATATTTTTTATAACCTTTGGTTTGCAAGTTATTTTTTTAATTTTTTTTAATTTTTTAGTTGGCAGCAAAGTAGGTCACTAATGCCAAATAGTAAGGTGAATTCAACAGATTTTAAATAAATACATACACTTTTTATACAACTAATCAGTTTCCTGTATTAATTACACTAATATGATTGTTTAAAAAAAATTATCGTCGTTCATGAGGTGAAGTACAGCTGAGAAAATCTTTAATTGCGTTTAAAATACGTTTTATAATCGTGAGAATTACTGAAATTCTGTGTAGTATGTTTTTGTACAATTTACCAATGCAATTTTCGTACCGAAACATTCATTGGAGGCAAATATTTCTCAATGCAATTGCATTTGGGAAAAATTTTTCTTTGAAACATCAATTTCTTAGTCTGTAGATAGAGGTTAGGTAATGACTGATATGGATTCAGCATCAATATCTGGAGAGGATAGAATTTTTTTTTTTTAAGGATTTCTACTACCGTTTTTTTTTTCCATGTCCGGTTCAAAATATTTCATTTTAATTTAAACATCAATTTCTCAAGATTAGCTATAGATAGAACTTGGATGATAACATATATGGATTCAGCATTAAATTCTAAAGGTAGTTAAGATGTTAACTAAGGATTTCCATTTCCAGTTATTTCGCATCTGAAAACTCGTATGACTGTACCAAATAAATATGCAAAAGAAAAAAATCTGATGTGGGCAGCACATGACTTTTCCTCCAGACTCAAATTCATTTTTTCTTTATTTCTTTAATATAATTCATTGAATTGAGTTGATTTGCACAAAATAACACTACATTTGCATTTTTAATTCAATTTCTGTTTTTATTTGGTCATTGGACATTTTCCCAAAAGCAGCATAACTAAATGCGAAAAATCTCAAATATCTCGAGAACGGTTAGTCCTAGAATAATAGAGTTGTTTTTATTATTTTACTCATCAAAAATTACGTATAAAACAAGCATTTAATTAATATATTTGAACATACGTAGCTTTTTGTCAGATTTTTGCGAGTTATTTCGTAAAAAAAGGCAGGCTGTTCTTTTCCGAATCGTACCAAAATCTAATCGGCACCAGAGTACCCTATAAGTAACTTATCTACCAAATTTTGTGAAATTTGGTCAATTAGTATTTTAGCTAGGGTGGATACATGACATTTTTGCGGGCTACTACGTAAAAAAGGCAAGTTATTCTTTTCCGAATCGTACTAAAATCTAACAGCACCAGAGTATCCTACAAGTAACTGATCTACCAAATTTTGTGAAATTTGGTCAATTAGTATTTTAGCTAGAGTGGAAACATGAAATTTTTACTGGCCATCTCGCAAAAAAAGGCGGGTTCTGTTTTTACGAATCCTACTAAAAACTAATCACCACCAGGGTCTCACCCAAGTGACTTATCTACCAAATTGTATGGAATTCGGTCCATTAGTTTTTTAGTTAGGGTGGATACATACATTGCACAGACAGACATACAGACACACAGACAGACACACGCACACACAGACGTTAAAAATAGTTTTTTCGTATTCTAGAGGTCTCGAAACATATAGATCCGTTGAAAACTCGAGGTGTGATTTTTGGTATGATTCCAATACTTTCCCTATACATTACCATGTATTGCAGGGAAAGTTATAAAAATGCTTAATAGTTTCGACAAAAATGAAGTGCAACTGTACACCATTTGCCCCCATACGAAGAAACCTTCATAATTTTGTTTTCCGTTCTTCAATTTTTGTGCAAATACAATATGTGTGTCACACGCACGCATATATAAACATTTTTGAAATGCTTTTAAAAAACATTAATTTTTGAGTCAAAATATCAATTCTAATAGTATGAGAGAGCAAAAATATGTATTTAAATAATATTAAAAGAATGGAGAATTCGTAAGCAGTTTTCGGCATTTGATACCACTACTTGCTTGAGTACATTCAACAGTGGAATACAGGTAATAAATGATTTAGTGTTAAAAGTCATTTATTATACAATTCAAATTTTTAATAAAATTAAGCTGAACTAAGTGCCAAAAGAAAGTTGCTTACGAGCCATTCCAAATAATGAAAACTATTATAATAAAAATACTATCTGTGTCCAAACTTGAAGAAATAATCTCTAGGTAATCAATTATGAATGTCAATAAAGGCTGAGTAATGATTCCCGTCATGTTCTACATCGTATAATTTAAATAAAGTTCAAATTCTACTAAAATTCTACCAAATTCTACTGAAAAAACTTCTACTAAAAATTCTACCAAATTCTACTAATAAAAACTTAACTAAGCGTCCGCAGAAACTTAACTAAGCGTCAGTTGAAAATGATTTTGAAAATTACCAACTACAGCAATTGAGATACCGTTTGCAATAGACGTTCATAAATAGAGCCACCAAGCAATCAATTATAAATTACAGTAAAATATTTATAGTAATATAAATAATATCTGCACATACAGCAATTCTTTTTTGTTAGCTAAACGTATAAATTACAGTAAAATATTTATAGTAATATAAGAAATATCTGCACATACAGCAATTCCTTTTTGTTAGCTAAGCGTCCACAGAAACTTAACTAAGCGTCAGCTGAAACTGGTTTTCAAAATTACCAACTATGGCAATTGAGATATTGTTTGCTACACACGTTCATAAATAGAGCCACCAAGCAATCAATTATAAATTACAGTAAAATATTTATAGAAATATATATAATAGATGCACATACAGCAATTCCTTTTTGTTAGCTAAGCATCCGCA
Source organism: Amaurobius ferox (assembly GCA_951213105.1). Taxonomy (NCBI): domain Eukaryota; kingdom Metazoa; phylum Arthropoda; class Arachnida; order Araneae; family Amaurobiidae; genus Amaurobius; species Amaurobius ferox. The sequence continues at coordinate 76,376,494 of OX578149.1, read as the reverse complement.
GAAACTTAACTAAGCGTTAACTGAAACTGATTTTTAAAATTACCAACTATAATAATTGAGATACTGTTTACCACAGACGTTCATAAATAGAGCCACCAAGCAATCAATTATAAATTACAGTAAAATATTTATAGTAATATAAGAAATATCTGCACATACAGCAATTCCTTTTTGTTAGCTAAGCGTCCACAGAAACTTAACTAAGCGTCAGCTGAAACTGGTTTTCAAAATTACCAACTATGGCAATTGAGATATTGTTTGCTACACACGTTCATAAATAGAGCCACCAAGCAATCAATTATAAATTACAGTAAAATATTTATAGAAATATATATAATATCTGCACATACAGCAATTCCTTTTTGTTAGCTAAGCGTCCGCAGAAACTTAACTGAGCGTCAACTGAAACTGATTTTTAAAATTACCAACTATAACAATTGAGATACTGTTTACCATAGACGTTCATAAATAGAGCCACCAAGCAGTCAATTATAAATTACAGTAAAATATTTATAGTAATATAAGTAATATCTGCACATACAGCAATTCCTTTTATCAACATAACTTTTCCTCACTATCAACTATAATATCGTAGATACTATATGCAACAGACCTAAGGAAACAGTCACCAAGCAATTAATTATGAATTCTAAAAAGTTATAACCCTTCTGTAATTTCTGCCATGTTCTGCAACGACGATGAACAGCACTTTCATTTTATTACCACCATAATCTAGAACATCAACATCCTTTTAATGAGTGCCGTTCCTTTCAATCTTGCACTATAAAAACGGTTTTATCCCATATTTCTACATAGTAGATAATTAGCCTCCCTTGATCTGGAGCTTTGGCGCCTAGGGTCTTCGTCCTGAACAAAGACTTCTATTGTGGAGCATCTCCTCCTTCCAGAAACACCTTTGAACAGTACCATGCACTACATTGTCAATCTTTCCGACAACAATGGTACTCTTATCTTCTTTTCTTACCTAATCTTATGGAATTTTTTTCCGCCATTTTTCTTTTCAGAATCCCGTAATGCACTTGAATTTCATTCTTTTGTCGTCGTCGCGCATATAATAGCAATTTTTTAACCTCTCAGCTTGATGAAGATTTTCCGCAGCCATAATTTTCATCTCTGTGATGGAATGCAGCGTTTTTTATATATATATATATATATATATTTTGCCTCCCATGGCAACAGTTCATTTGAATGGGCGTCTTTTATGCTTCTTCATAGTAGCACAGTTTTAAGAATTTTAAATCCTTTTGGGAGAAATAAATGTCATTGAAGTCGTGCTGATTGTAAATAAATTTAAGGAAGATTGAACAAAACATGGTTCAAAGTTAGTTACAATCTGTCGTCATAACTACCGATAATAATCAATTTGAACAATTCTTAATTTATATGGAATGATTAAAAAATCTTTCAGGACACCATGCGTCTATAAGACCAAGAAAATGTATAAAATATTTGCCATATTCAACAATTTATTTTTCACAAATTGCAATACTAAATATCAAAAATATTTTTTCACGGAAATAAAAAGAGTCTCTTTTCTGAAAAATTTTATTGCAATATAATATCAATAATATTTAAGGAAATGTTGCAAATAGTCAATCATATTAGATAGGGTAGTGCTAAGTAGGATAGGGTAGTGCTAGGGTAGTGCTAGGGTAGTGCTAAGGGTAGTGCAGGATAACTGGCGTAGCTTTACATCTAAAACTAGAATTTTATTTTTACTTTCCATATATACATATAATGTATAAGGAAAGTATAGTTACAGGGTTTAAAATTCGAATTCGAGTTTTCGACGGAAGAGTATGTTTCAAGCATCCCTGAAGGCGAATCAGACGTTTTTGAGGTGATGTGTGTGTGTGTGTGAGTGTGTGAAAGTATGTGTGTGTTAATGAGTCTATGGAGACGATAACTCACGAACGAATGGAGCGATTCGAATGAAATTTTATACAAAATTACAATTCGTGCATACTGGAAGCCTATTGTTTTTAAGCACAATCAAATGTTCAAAACCCCCTAAATTTTCGACTGAAAATTTGTAAAAATCATCGAAAAATCAAAACCTATAATAAAGTTACGCAAATAGGCATTTTATATGTAATTTTTCCATAGAAAACGATTGAAATGAACTTTAGAACGCTAGCATCAACCGTTCTTGAGATATCGCACATTTTTCAAGTAAATTATCAAAAAATCCCATAAATTAAATATTAACTGTTGAGAAACATGTTCACTTTTTATATGTAATATAATGCGATGAATTGGGGGACATCATTCTCGTGGATCTAGTTCGTTCCATTAATGAGAAAAGATACTTTGAATAATACTTTTGTATTTGAATTCCAATAGTCATTTAACTGCTATAAGAATAATTTATTTCTCCGTCCATAACGCTTGGCGAGATTTTGGTGACGAATTTGGCGGAATATCGCCAACTTGGTGACTTTTTTAAATGTTGCCAAAATAACGAAAATCTCGCCAAATGGATAAAAATGACGCTAAATCAAAGAAAATGACGACTAATTGACGAAAATTCAATATCTTGAAGAACATAAGTATCTACTATAAGAATAACCTATTTTTTTACTGTAAAGTAGTAAATTCATTGTATTATATAAGGAAAGGCATGTGCTGCCCACATGAGATTTTTTAAATATCATTTAGATCTTAAATCTTAATAAGTATATTTCTTCGATGTATCCTTTGGAATCGTGGGGGTACTCTCAGGATACAATAATGAGTCCAAATTTCTGGATAACTAACACGTTTGTTTACAAGTACAGCATAAACATAAACAATATACAGCAAATACCTCGATAACTAGATCACAAGGTCACATATATCGCTAAATCAGATAACTCTGCTGCGATAGTCCAGATATGGCAGCCTTATATTCTCGTCATAGGAATGGCTACCTGTAAAGGTATTTTTTCCTTCTGGTTTTCAAAAGAGCCTCCAGTGCTGGAATCTTACATGTTCGTAACAATATCAATTTAATTTCGAGAAAGATATTTCTTAATAATCTAAAATAGGTATGGTGAGTAAAAACGTGCGTTTACTGTTTTAAGATTTTTGTTATGTAATTATGGGAAAATTATGTTAGTGAACATAGAAAGCATAGGATTGACGCCTCTTTAGTATTTAATATTTTAGTATGGAATACAAAGGCATCTAAATATTAATATGTTTTTTTAATTTACTGCTATATATATTAGTTACATTAAACTAAATTCATAATTATTCTAATTTTATCTATGTCACAAAATCTACCCGAAAATGAAACTATTCAGAGATTATTCATTTAAGGATCAATACTGTTCGACAGGTCTAACGAATTTATCGTTACAAGTACTATCCGAAATACACCTTGAGATTTTGCAACCAATGCCAGTGGAAATTCAATATTATATTGAGTCTTCATGGAGCAACTTTAATTTGTGTAGATTTTTTTACCATTTACGGATTCATTTAGTGTGCTTACATTAATGCAAAATTTATATGATTATACAGTATTGTGGCAATTAATTGAGAAATGCAGTTTTTTTATAAAATTCAGTTTTATTCAAGTTTTCTATGGATACATTTAAAACTAATAAGTGATATGACCTCCGCGAGACTTTATAACATCACAGACACGTTTCGGCATGGAATGTACTAGACTAGCACATGTAGTTTTAATTTCAACGTCTCTGAACCATATGTCAATAACGGCCGAAATAAGCTTGTCCATCGTCGTACAGTCAAATTTGTGAAGCCGTTTTTTGACAATAGCCCACAAATTTTCTATGGGATTCAAGTCTGGTGAATTCCCGGGCCAATCCAGTACGGTAATATTTTTTTTTGAGCAGAAATTTTTGATTCGCTTCGAAGTGTGACATGGCGGGCTGTCTTGTTGGAAAATGCAATCTCCGTTCGGCCACAGTTTAGCCATGGTTGGAAGCACTTTTCGGGTCAATATGACTTCGTAACTGGCACTGTTCATTATTCCTTCTACGGGAACAAGAGATTCTGTCCCCAAAACGCTGAAACAACCCCAAAACATCTTTTTGGGCGGATGCTTGGGTGTTTGATTGATGTGGTGCTGATTGAGAGGTTCTCCTTGGCTCCTTCTCACGAACATAGATCTAAATCCCTGAACCACAAAATGTGTTTGTCAGAAAAGAGAACTTTCTCCCAGTCCTTCTCAGTCCATGTTTTGTATTTTCGTGCCCATTCCACCCTTTTTTTCTTCATGCGAAGCGTCAGAAGCTGCTTCTTGTACGGTCGACGTGCTCTCCGTCCGCGTTCTAACAGCCTGTATCGCACTGTTGAAGGTGCAATATCAACACCAGCTGCCGCCATGGACTTAGGCAGGTCAAAACTGGTTAATCGAGGATTTTTAACACTCATTCGATGTAAAGTTTTGTCGTCACGAGTCGAAGTTGATCTTTTTCGGCCGCATCTTCCAGAGCGGTTGGTTCCAGCATTTCCTGTTTCCTGAAACTGCTTCCAGATCCTCCCGACACTTGCTGTACTCACTCTACATATTTTACCTATTTCCTCGAACGTCTTAGAAGTGTGTTCTCTAAGCGCAATCACTTTAGCACGTGTTTCCGCGCTGATATCCATGACGCTGAGACTGAGAAACTACCGCAACAACTGAGAAACTACCACTGCGGAATACCTGCCACCTGGCGGAGGAATTTGAACACCTGCTACTTACCAGGTGCATACGAACACCTGTTACTTTGATAATAACTGCAATTTGAACTCTGAGCTAATTTCGAGTGCTTCTTCCTAAGCTTACGTGTGATAAAACGAAAAAAATGACATTTCTCAATTAATTGCCACAATACTGTATATAAGTAATTCCAAATCAATTTTGTCTGAAGGAACTCTTAAAATATTTTGTGAATTCTCGAGGAACCCTTAATTACCTGTCATATGTCACAAAATTGACGTGCAATGCAGTAGAGATCATAAATAATGACTTGCTTTTAAATTAAAGACTAGAAATATTACAAGAGTATTCATTTTTCATTTCTGTATTTGAATGACTGATAATAAAATAAAAGTTATAAACATTATGTTTTACATTCTGCATTACTAGTTACAATAAAATATCGTGCATATGCTTTGTAATTATTTTGCGTTAATATAACTGTTTTTCATAAAACTGTTACGAAAAATTAAGTTGCATTTTGTTTTGTGACATATACATATCAAGATACATACATTTTCATGTGATGGGATGTAATTAATAAAGTTTATTTTAACTCATCTAGCATTTTTCTATTAATTCTTGGCTTTTCAATTTTTTTTTATCTAGAAACTCTATGAGTAATTTGGCGGAAGTGCTGGTAATGTTCATTAATACCAAATGAATTCTTTGTCATTTCAAAAATCCCCCGCAATAGCACAATTTTTCTTCCAAGTAAAACGTTTCTTTTTAAATTTGAACTTTCAAAATGCTTCATTGTTTTATTAATATATCCCTTGAAAGCTTTAATAATTTATTATATTATTAAAGGTTTGATAATATATTAATATTTTCTACTCAATTATAAAATGGTGGCTAATAGCACTTTTTTTATCGGAAGCTTTTGCAACTTCTTGCGGACCTTTGTTGGTATGTTATATCATTTGTTGACTATTTCGAGTGTTACGTTTACATGTTCGGGAAGTTTATCAATACGAATAAAACAATTTTTATACTAACCTTATGTCATTCCTGGTTCTATTAGATAAGATTTTGTTCTTTCAGCAGAGTGGATTAGCTTTTCACAGGGCGGAGTTATAGCATCACTTGTAAATTATTAACTTGAAAATTATCAACTTGGAGTACTTGGAAATTATCAACTTGGAGTACTTAGAATTTTTCAACGAGATGATGCGCAAAATATTTTATAAATACTCTACTATTTGTTGCTTCATATTAGAGATAAGAAAATGATATTTGTTTCGAATTTGAATATTACCAGATCTCGAATATTCGAATAAATAATATTTACATCTATTAAATATTATTAATTATTAATTCAGAAATATTAAAATGAAATAAAATATTTAACGTGTGGTAAAACGTCATTTATTTAGAAATGTCAATGTTTATTTTTCAATTTCACAGAAGTTTTTTATAATTATAATTTTAAGTACTCTTAACTACGATAATTGAGTAATTGCAAATGTTATTCATGTACTGCAGATTTTTACTTAAGAAAACAAGAAATGTTCAATCTAACCTTTTCTTTTTGCCGCAAATTCAACCAGAAGTGATGGATAGTCTTTCTTAAAAAACGGTTGACTTGTCGTCTGCGTGATTAAATACTTTAAAAATAATTTCATCAAGCACGGATTCAGAATGTTCTTTATCCAGCAGACGAAAATGTTTTAATTTGATGTAAGTACATTTTCTTCTGGGTATATTCGAATTTCTTCGTCTATAATATCCTGACATTTTATTCCAGAACTTGATGTTAATCATGAAACGATATTGTAAGTATTCATATGATGCTGTAATTGATATCTAGAATCTCGTATACATTCTAATATTCAAGGTATTCCAGTATTCGCCCATCTGTACTTTATACGAACAATGCATACTGGTAACGGTGAAGATGTGACTAAAAGGCCTTACAATGAAATATTCAAAATACGGAATTCAGTAGTTGTTAATTTTAATTTTTGAAAAATCTCATCTTGCAAGCATAACCTTTCAACCGCCTCCTCCTTCCAAAATTCACCCCCCGCTCCCCGTTTCGTTTCATTCACACAGGCACACTTTTACAAGTATTTTTTACAACCCCACCGCTAATATCCTGCTGATAGAGAATAACATATGGGTAAAAAAAGGGGGGCCCCCATAAAAAAAAAAGATTCCCGGCCCTAAAAAAAGGTGTCAAGAAAGAAAAACTACAAGAGGACTTTTCACCGATATTTATACGAGTGCGGGGTTGCAACACTTCTGGCAGAAATATCCTTCTTAACGGTCGTTGACCGTGGTAAAATATATCATCTATCATGTGGCGTGTGCCTTCCGACAAATAATAATATAATAATATATTCGGGATATATATATATATATATATATATATATATATATATATATATATATATATATATATATATATATATATATATATATATATATATATATATATATATATATATATATATTGAGAGAAATAATTTAAGATGTACAAACGCTAAATTTAGAAATATAAATTATTTATTTTAAATTATTCTCATCCATAGTATTTTGATGATTTTTGCGCAAAAGCCTTTCCCCATACCTTTATAAAAATTTTAGGTGTTACTTTTTATCAATATATAGGTCTTACAATTCATCTCTATTCTATCTTTGGAATTTCATAAACTATTTCCATTATATATATATATATATATATATATATATATATATATATATATATATATATAATATATAATATATATATTAATATATAATATATATATATATATATATATATATATATATATATATATATATATATATATATATATATATATATATATATATATATATACGTGTGTGTGTGTGTATAAATTGAAAACAAATATCATCATTTGGAATATGATAACATTATCGGTGTTCGAAAAATTTAAATACTTCGATACCTTTTTATCTACGAAAATGACAGTGGTTTCATACATTTAGTTAACAAAAATTATGAATATAATAGGAAGTTAAACAAACTATGTAAGCGTGTTTATTTTAGATTTTTTATAATCAATTTCGATAAACATGATCAGTTATTTATTTATTTATTTATCAGTTTGTCATTTATTTATTAATTTGGTTCATTTTAAAATACCGTCAATCCGACAAAATTACAAAAAAATTGAAATTTGTTGATAATTATGGAAGTGAGAGTGATTATCTTATGGAAGTGAGAGTGATTTCATTCGTTTTGTTAGTAAAATTACGAATGAAACACGAATTTAATTCAACTGTGCTAACGTATTTATTCTCTTATTTTAGTGTTATTTATTATTATTTATTTATTTATTTTTATTTTTTTAATTTTTTTGCAATTATTTTCAAAAATAGGGTCCGTTAAATATTTTATATTTGATGACTTGGCGAATTTAAAACTGGGGCAAAGTCGCCAAAATTACCACAAGAAATATTTCCGATAGATGCAGCGATATTTTTAGAAACCAAGGACAGCTTGCTCTTGGGAAAATATAAAAAAATATTAACTGTACATATTTATGAAAATATAGTTTATATACGGGAGTATATTCAATATTGGTAAAATAATTTATTTTGTGGAATATTTGACCAATATTGAATAAATGAATATTTTTGAAATTGAATATTTTTAAGGAATATCAGTAAAACATTTTAAAATATATACTGGCAGTACCCAGTTTAAAAATTTTCTATTATCTAATAAATTTTTTGAATATTTTAAATGAATTGTTAATGTAGAATATTTTTCTATATTTACGGATATGAAATAATTAAAAAATGTTCTATTTTCTATCATTCAAATCCTTCTATTCTATTGCAGACAAAAATCCATGATTGAATTAGCATGTAGATTTACGGAAAGTTTTCATTAAAAGTCGCTCACAGTGTGACTTTTCGCTGTCGGCTATTTAAAAACAGCTTAATCTTTCCATTCGTATTTTTTGTAACTCCCACTTCTTTTCTCGTTGATATTATATTGATAATAAAGAATATTGATTTTCTTAGTTTTTATGAAAAGTGTGAAAAATAACATTGTTGATGCGACAATGATAAGGTCGATTGCAGGTGTTTCAAAATAAGCGAAGATTTTTATGGTATCACTTTCAACTCAATGGATTTTTTTCTCTAAGTTTATTAAATTTGACATTTTTTTTTATAACTTTATCAAAAATCTATTTTTTTTGTCTCTGGCGTCAGCCATAAACTCCAAACTTCTATCTTGATTTACAATTGAAGTTTGACACTGTAAAGAAAAATACGGGGTGCTCCTAAAAAGTTGCACGGCTAAATCTCTTGAACGAGATTGGTCGATGATCCACAGTTCCAATTTAACAAATATGATGTGAGCAACACATGACTTTCCCAACAGATTAAAATCCATTTTCCCTTTCTTTTTTCATAATTCATTAAATTGAGTTTAATAACACGAAAAATTATTTGAAATTATACGAAATAACTAAAATATCTCGGCATGGTTAGTTCTGGAGTTATGGGGTTGTTCTTATTACTTTCGTTGTTAAACATTACGTTCAAAACAAATAATTAATTAGAACATTTGAGCATACGCAGTCCTTTATTTTAGATTTTGTCAATTTTTGTTGGCCATTTTGCAAATTAAGTCAAGTTACTTTTTTTCGAATCGTACCAAAATCTAACCAGCAGAGTATCCCACTGGTGATTTATCTATTAAATTTTGTGAAATGTGGTCAATTAGTCTATAAGCTAGAGTGGATACAACATACATTGCACAGATAGACAGGCAGCCAAACAGACACACACACACACACACACAGACGTTACGCTAAAAATAGTTTTTCTGTGTTCTATGGTGCTCGTAACGTGTAGATCCGTCGAAATATGAGCTGTGATTTTCGACACGATTCCAATACTTTTCCTATACATAACCATGCATTGTAGGGAAAGTAAAAATGCTTTAATTGAGTTAAACTATCATCGTATGCAAATTTTGATTATGTCACGCATATTAGTAAGAAAATATGAAGTGTAACCTTCTATATTCATAGTCATAAGATTAAAAGTACCCGAGATATCACAAATTAAAAGTCTTCTACGGATAATCGGGGATTTTATAAAAATTTTACTAAAGATAGATGCATATGTAAATTTCGCCGTTTTGTTGGATTGCGTCAAAGTGGTTTGAGTCCTATGACAATATTTTCCAGGTCAATTTTGCATATTAAAGAACCGATTTTTTTTTTCAAAATATCTTTTAATGAATAAAGAACAATTCATTAATGGGAACGTCCTTTGCAGTGGTCCCCTATAAAAAATTAAATTTTGTACTTAACTTTTAATAAAACGGGTCACGTGGCCAAAACTGTCGCAGTCTGAAGGTCTAATTTACGGCTGTAAAGTAAATCGGTGCGGGCAGATTCACTGTTTCCAGATTAGCTGAAATATCATTCAAAAAATAAAATATATTTTATTGAAACTGAGCATTTAATGTTGAGCCCATACATATGTCTGTTTATATTTAAAAGATTTACTTTGGACTAATTTAAACTTTTAATTATATAACAACACATGGGATTATTTAAATGTATAAAAAAAACCTGTTCCTGGAATGACATAAACTTTAAAGTGTAACTTAAAGCGATTTAGAGAACATGTTACGAGCTCTGATATAACAATACAGCCATCTCAGAAAAGAGATTTTTCAATTTCAACTGAGAGCGCATTTCGAACTAACATTTTAGAATGAGAATATTTTTTTATTGTTTTTTGTTTACTGTAGGCATTTGCCTAAAATTAACTATACAAATAACTAAATATACAAATCTAAAATAACTAAATATACAAATCTAAAATAACTAAATATACAAATCTAAAATAACTAAATATAATTAACATTTGCTTTCCTTTTTTATTACCGCTGAATACTTTAATCTTCCCTTTTTCTAAGTACATCTGGCTACCTTCATAAGAGGATATATTTCATCTGCTTGTTTTATTTTCTACCTAATTAACCTATGAAAAGAAGTCCCTCCCCTAAAGTTCGTTCAATTTTTAGAATTTTTTCTCGAAGTTTTTTGTCGAGCAAATATGCTAAAAATAGTAATGTTTGTGCATTTAAAAAAAATGAAACAGTTAGAAGTTTTCTAATATTTTTGTGAAATAAATGCACATTTTTTCGAAAAATATTAAAATACATTTAACTATCACCCAAGTTATTACCTTGCATAATCGGTGGCTTCCTGATTCGATTGGCTTCCAGATTTGGTTGATCTCCCAATTCCACTGAGTTCTTACCAGTCGTTCTAAGGTCACTTACATCCCCCCCTCCCCCCAACATCACTGCACCAACCTGCAGGTTAAAATCGTTAGGGCTCCGTTGTAAAGAACCTTGCTGCTTCAACTAGGAATAGAACCACAAATTTTCGCACTGGCCACCATTGAGCTAATGGAATGACATTGTCGTATCTTGCCGTCGAAGTGAACTCTGCAAGTTATTGCCGCAAGTGTCTTAATAGGCAAAATTTAATTATGAATGGTAAGTGATAATATAATACGATCATTATAACGATCCAGTTGTTTCAAATATACTTTATATACCGGGTGGTCAGAATTAAAACACCCCTACTCTGAGCTCTCTATAGATCGAACTACTCAGGCTCCAAAATTGTTGAACATACTATTCAAGACATGGGTAAAGGGATTACGCGAAAAAAAATTAGTTCCAGAAACACCGATAGATGGCGCTGTACAACAGAAAATGTGCTGAAAAGACACAAAATACACATTTGTAACACATTTTATTTGAACGTACCAAACATTCATATCACAAGGACCTTATAGATGCAGGGAATGCTGCGTATAACGTTATCCATTGATTGTTCAACAATAGCGGTGGCAACATCGTCAACGACATCTGAACGAGTCGATTTGCATCCTCGATCCGGCTGAACTCCAAGATGTCCAGTTTTCTCGAATTGAGCGATCATTCTCCTGAGAGCTTGTGGAAGTAATAGTCCTTTGCGCAAATTCTTAAGACGACGAAACTTTCGAAGTGCAGCTGCAGCATGTCCTTTGTTTTCATAAAACAGCTTCACAAGCAAAGCGCGTTCTGGCAGTGTGACAGCCATCGCTGATAAGAATGAAAATTTCCCAGTTTTATGCCCAGAACATAGTAGCTGCAAATCAAGGGTTTATGCAAATTTTTCTGCTTACAGTGCGAAATTGCAGTTACAATGACAGTTTAAGTTTCTTCACCTTTTTATCTTCTTTTTTTTCATATCAGCAAAAGAAATTAAAAAGAAAAAATCCCATATCACATGTTTTTTTTTGTGTGTGATTATTTTGTGTCTTTTCAGCATATTTTCTGTTGTATAGCGCCACCTATCGGTGTTTCTGGAACTAATTTTTTTTTCGCGTAATCCCTTTCCCCATGTCTTGAATAGTATGTTCAACAATTTTGGAGCCTTTACACTGAGTAGTTAGATCTATAGAGAGCTCAGAGTAGGGGTGCTTTAATTCTGACCACCCTGTATTATACAAATTGCAAAATATGCTTTTTAATAACACATGTTTGCATAAAATTTAAACATACTTAATTTGAGGTTGACTTTTGAATTTTAAAGATGTTCATATGTGTTAAATAGATATTGTATTTTTTAAATTTCCTTTTCGTCAGCTTTCTCTCTAAATTTTAACTGTTTACTTATTAAATTCCTTAAATATTCATTTAAGTTAATGTTTGGACGTCTAAATATATTATCCTAATCTGAAAATGCGTTTCCCACTTAAGTTTATAAAAGTTTTGAATAAATAAAAATCCTCTAAAATAAAAAATAGTAATGCTTGAAATATAATAGAAAATTTATTTGCAAATCTGACTAAAATTTCATTTGAAATTTCTTGCTTTATAAAAAATGTTACTTTGACTACATTTCCAAATTCATTTTCGTATCCAATTACATATGGCTTGCATTGCCCAGCGTTTAATATACAATCTGCATTTTAAATATTGAATTACATATAAATAAAACAATCTCTACCCAGTATTAGACAACTTAAATTAAATTTATCTAACGCAATTTTTAAACTATGCTTTCTTATGAAACCTACTCTTATAAATATATTAAATTATCCATTATTAAATTTCTTCATGAAATGCAGCAATGATCAAAAACACTTTCCTCCTTCACCTTTAAGAAATATGTTTTTAACTTACTTCATAATTTATATTAGCCAGCGCAAAATCCTCGATATTCCTTCCAAAGCATTACTTTATGAAAAATTTATGGCATACTCTTTCCCCCTATAAACTACGGCTAGAAAAAAAAGACACTTTGGTCACTTTAATGCAAAAATAGGTCCGAAAAATATGGCTTCTATTATGGAATAGCTCCCGCTTTGTTTGGAAGGCATATATTTACCGGTATCAAGCAATAACGGTAAGTGCTTCCCAAGAATATCAAAACTAATGAATGTTTTGCACTGCGGAGTGCGTAACTACCACTTTTTGCCAAGAATTTATTTTCCCTCTATTTTCTCTTCAAACTGCCGCCTCCAAATTTAATTTATAGATGTTTGAAACGCAGAATCGGATAATGAACTGTTTTCGCTTCTTTAAAGAAAAGTTGTTGAATTATTCAGGGCTTGCACATAGGTAAATAGTGGGGGATTTTCTTTCTGCTGTTTTAAGCCAAAATGCTTTTAAAGTTATTTGAAATGCGTCATGAAGATTCAGCGAAAAATAACGAACCCGATTTCAAAGTTTAAGGACAAAAGAATTAAGCTGAAATTCACTTTTGGTGCTATTCAGTTTGTTTTATGTTTAAATAATTGAAATACGTTTTTTAGATGTAGTATTGCAGTGTTTTTTAAAATGTGTTCCGTGGAACCTTTGAGGTTCCGCGACGTGGTACTTTCGTATAAATTTGCAAAATTTTAACGCATAATGTGGACCATAAAGGACTTTTTCTCATTTTGGGGATCCGCTATTAAATTAAATTTTAAAAGGATTCCACTTCCAAAAATAAATTCGATAAATACTGCATTACTAGTAGTCTAAAAATAGATATTTAGTACTTGATATTTAATTGTTTGAAATAAATGGTTGCAGAAAGCTGAGCAATTTTTGAAGATACGTTATTTCATCTGTAATTTTCCCCTTTAGTTGATTATTTCCATATTTTATCATCCACTTAAATAATGCAGATGCGGCTTTGATACGCCTTAAATAAGCTTTTTAACACTTTCCAACATAATAGTTACCTTACACCTTTCTGGTAGGTTGAACGGTCTGGGTCTCAACAACAACACTTTCCAACAGAGTTGATAAGTGTTTATGACTTCATTTTGTCTGTCTGTATGTCCGTTTGCACGATGACTACCGTAAAAATGACTTTATCAAAACGAAATTTTAGTATGTTGTTGAGATGGTCTGCGGGACATATGGGAATGTAACTCAATAATAGCACCCAATTAGTTTTGTATTGAACCCGAGTTGGAAAAGTGAAATACATTGAACCATATTTGACCTAATTTTTCAAATATTTTTTAAACGAAAAAATTCACAAATTGCTTCGAACATTTCAGGAAATATTCAAATTATTAAACAAAATACATAAAAAAATTTCAGCAAAATATGTTCGGTAGTTTTTTAAATAAAAATTAAAATAATAATTACACCCATATTATATGAAGAGATCACGTGACCCACTTCAAAATAAAATATGGCATCCATCTTTTTTTTCCAGAGAAAAAATTGTGATTTTAAAAGTTCTTTTAAATTTTAAATTAGTGTTGCATCCGTACTAAAACCGCATTACTTTTTGCGTTTTTTCTGTGCATCTATATTCTGCGCCAACGCAATTACAATATTTTTGAGTTTAAATGGTCATCAGATTTTGATTGTTCTTACAACGAAGGAAAATAATTAATAATTAAAATAGTTTTAATGGATGCAGAATGTAAACAAGCGATTGTAAGATGAGTTATTGCTAAATTTTCTCATGCAAAATTATTTAGCTCTGGAGTCTGGAATATAAATGATATGAATTCACTGCTTTTACATAGAGAGTCAGACGATTTATATTTCGATGACGTCATTTGAATAAAGTTTATTTTTTTCGATGAAATTTTAAGTTTTCAAATATAATAAATTACTGTAGTACTGTGATAATTTAAAATATATCAGCAGTGAATGTATTGCATTTTAGAGATGTTTAAATAAAATTGCATTTGAGTTGGAAAGTGTTTCATAATCAGTGATTTATGTGTGATAGATTTTCCTTGTTTAGATACGTCCTAAACAAACATGAAGCAGTTCGAAAGCCTATAAATAGAGCAAAGAGACCCCCCCCTCTAAAAAAAAGTTCCTTTTACTGAAGTTACTGTTTCCATGCGAGGAAAAATCAGCAAAATTAATTGCCGTTTCCACGAGTTTTCATCCGTTTTAAGTCTCATTTTCAGATCGCACTTGTAATATTGGAATAAGTCTATGTTCAAAAATTGAAAATTTATCTTTTAACTTGGCAAATTTAGAAAAGAGCATTATTCATTACAGTTCACATCTAAACTGAAAGTCTGAAACGCAAGAACGTAATATCATCTGGATATGGGACCGATAAATAAATGTTGTTGTTGAGACCCAGACCGTCCGACCTACCAGAAAGGTGTAAGGTAACTGCGATAAATAAATGTGACGAAATTTCTTAAAATGGGCTATATTCGGCTTTAAAATTTCGTATATTCTTAACTAATGTGAATTGTAATAAAAAATCTCGCCGATCCTTATTGTCCGAGGGCCTGAAGCACCTCTGTACCAAATTTCGCTGTTGGCCGAAACTTCGATTTACCAATATAGACGACACATACTAATAGACACGCAGACAGTCGTATTTCTTTATTATGTAAGCTATAGATGCTTGGAAAGCAAAATCAGATAATGGACCGCTTTATGTTCTTCAAAGAAAAGTTGGTGAATAATTCAAGGCTATGGTTCAAGTTGGTTAATTAAAATATCTTTGATAAAAACACCATTAAAAACGTACATAAAATTACACAGCGCTTTCGGACATTATTACGTTCTTCATGAGTGACAAACTATGACACTGATGAAGGACGTGCCAACGGCCCTACCGTGCTGAAAACACTGGTTCTAGTTAGATCACCTAAGTCAAGCAGCATCGGGAGCGGTTAGTACTTGATTGGGTGACCACCTGGGAACACAGCGTGCTGTTGGCGCATTTCGGGCGTTGTAGCCCGGTGGTTTGCGCGCTGGATTTGCATGCTGCCACAAATGCCGCCGTGTTCATGCGGAGTACGATCACGTTAAACATGCGGGTCCTTAAGTCCTTCCTAGAGGTGGGTGGTAGGGGAAGGAGGGTACGGTCCCTGTGGATGCCTCCCGCCACTGGGTTCCGGTCCAAATTGCGTGGCACTTCCCGGCCGTCCAAACAGTTACCTTACACCTTTCTGGTAGGTCGGACGGTCTGGGTCTCAACAACAACTGATGAAGGACGCAATAATGCCGGTGTGTTATTTTATGTACGCCATTAATGGTGTTTTTAAAGACATTTTAACTAACCAACTTTGGTCGTCATTATTTTAAAGGTTTTGTTAAATTGACGTGTTTTCCATACAATTTTACTATGATGTAAGAACTGACAAATCGACTAAATTATAATGCAAAAACTTACTACGTTACTAATATATGTTTTAGCAACTTACTACACCATTACAATATCACATAATGCAATTACTATCATGATTGTCCTGTTTGATGTTATGAAAAATGTAGTAACCCTATAAACCTTTTAAGACTGTGGGAAATGCCATGTGTTGGTTACATCAAATTTCCTAGAGTTGAAACCTGTATCAAATCCGTTGTTCTCTAAACAGCGAAATCTCCAATCTTGAATAGCATAACAGCATAAATCTTCAGCTTTCATTCATGCATCA
>OX578149.1:76067358-76354858 GCA_951213105.1 Amaurobius ferox | reverse complement strand
TGGGATGTTACAATAAATTTTCCTTGTTACGCAAGGTTTTCTCATTTCGTATTTCATTTCTTCTTAAAGGATAACAATCCCTATCAAGGGAAGAACGGGAGGGCAGTGAGGAAAAAAAAATAACTAAAGCATGCAAAACGCCGTTCTGCCTATGTGTAGGAAGAAAGAGAGAGAGAGAAAGAAAGAGAGAGAGAAGGAATGGAGAGAACGGGTCAGTAAAGATTGACAGCTCCTTTCCCATTCTATTTACAATCCAGAAAAACGCAATTTTCTCGCAGTACACGCTTATGCTAGGTATTTCCAAGGTTCACTGTTAAAAAGCAGCGGTCGGTTCTCGCAGATATTTATTCTTACTTTAATCTGTTTTCCCCAGCGGCGGGAATTTTTTCCCTTTTGCATTTTTTGGTTTTTTTGACAAGTATTATGAATAAACCAGTTTCGCAGGGAATTACTTGGGATGCGGATTTAGCTGATTTCATGATTTTCGTATTTGGAATTTTTATTTTACTTATTTATATTCGATTAACTAGGGATGCTTTTACCCGCAGATTGAGATGGAGGTGGCGCAATGCGCATGCGCTAGATTTCATTAAAGCAGGATATCGACTTCTGCGCGAGTTGAGAGGAGTGAAGGAAATTGCTTTGCATAATTAGGTAGGAGGGTTATATACATAGTGGCAATGTAAACAGATACAGTACCGCAGGCATTATATATTTTTAATAAACCGCACTTAAGAATTTGTGTTTCAATCCAAATATATTAATTAATTTATTCAATATTGAAATCATCGCTTCTTTTATAAATTTGCGACATAAAAACTTACCTAGAGTGTAAAATGAAAAGTTTAGCGATTGGATGAATTAAAATTTTATCCAAATCAAGATATTTGGATAGGATAAGGGATCACTTATAACCATTATTGCAATAATAAATAATTATAATTTTCTTTGCAGTTGTTAGATAATCGTAACTCATTTATATTCTTAATTTTAACACAAAATTACGGTTAGTGTTGTGACAGTATTTAGAAAATATAATTCGTTTAGAATCTTAATTGCAATAACAAATAATATACGTTTTTTTGTCGTTTTATATAATAATAAAATATGTTTCTCTGTGCCTTATGTAGCTAAAAATCTAAGCTTCGGTATAACAGACATCTAAGCTTCGGTATAACAGATCAGTTTTTAAAATGTGAATTAGTTTTATAATTATTTTATATTAAAGAACGATTTTGAACGATTTTTACAGAAATCGATTCCTTCAGTAATTGAAAATATTACAGCAGAGCTTCTATTTTGACATCTTCAGGGAGATCGAAGAATTGCCTTTCAAACGAGATGTTAACAGAATTCGAAATATATTTCCATTATATTTATTTAATTATTTTTACAAACATCGAAATTTATTTCTTATTTTCTCATTTTGCCCCATCCGAAAAATTTAGATTAGCACAATTCTATTGTTTGGCAATAATATAGGTGTATATCTTCACATTCTATTTGTCTTAGTATTTCAATAAACTGAAGGTATAGGAAAGATTTAATCATTTTTTGAAAATAACGCCTGCGTAATTATGTAAGTATTAGTCAGTTTAAAGTTTAATTCGTCAATAGGATATTAATGTATAAATTTGCCGTCTAGCTACAAATGTGATGCTTTAATCAAATTGTATCAAAATTTACTTTAACATATATTAAATTTCGTGGTAATTGGTTAAAAATAATATATTAGAAATCGTGTGTGCGAATACTGCACATGACACAGCAACTGTTCACAAACCCAAAACACCGTTTTCACATATACATGAAAATTATATTACTTTCCCTACAATATATGCTAATGTATAGGGACAGTATTGGAATTGCACCAAAAATAACAACTCGAGTTTTCGACGCACTCTAGAACTTAACAAAACTATTTTTAGCACGATGTCTGTGTGTCTGTGTCTATGTTTCCGTGTATCTGTCTGTTTATACAATGTATGTATCGACTCTAGCTCAAAAACTATTAGACCAAACTTTATAAAATGCAGTAAAAATGTCACTTGTGGGTGGCCCTAGTGTTGATTAGATTTTGATACGATTTGGAAAATGAATCTGCCTTTATTTCGCGAAATGGCATATTATTGTTAAAAGCGAAATATATATCATTGTTTAAAACGAAATATATATTATTGTTAAAAACGAAAAGTTTGGAGAAGTCAGTTTCTCATTTTACAGAACTAAGAACACAGCCCCCTGCTAGCTGACTCTCGTCAAACTCCGTAACTATTTTGTTCGTAATTCGCCCGTTTGGGGCCGTTCCTTGTTCGCTGACACTCACCAACCTCGGATCTTGCTTCGCGAGCTCTTTCAGCACGGCCGGTGTACATGACCGCTTTTCGGTTCCTTGTTTGCAGACCCTCTTCAACTTCCAGTGCTTGGGGATTCCGCTCCCTGTTCGCTGCCATTCGAAGTTTGCTTTGCCAGAACGCTTATTGCACCCGTTGGGGTTTCTCCCCTTGTTTTCTGACGCTCATCAGCCCTCGGAACTCGCTTCGTGGGTTCTTTCACACCAGCTGTCCCCCAGGATCTCAGCTCGCTAATACTCGCCAAATCTTGGAGCTTGAAGACTCCTCCCCCTCTTCACTGCCGTTCACTAACCACCGACGCTCGCTGCGCGAGCTCTTTTGATCAGCCTGCTACGCAAGCGTAATACTCCCATTGATATTCGTATCTTGTTCGCTGACACTCTGCAGTCCACGTTCTACTTCGCGAACTGTTTAACTTCGCCCGCAAAATGTAAATATTAGTAAGGTTAATAAGGCATATCAATATAAAAATTGCTCCAAGCGTATAAACTGACGACGTGGCTTACCCTTTTTCTGACGTAAACGTGAGGTTTTAGCCATAAACCAATCACATAGAAGTTGGAAATTGGCTCGACCAATGAAATGTTTGCTAATACTGGGAATGCAAAATGTAAATTTTTAACTTTTAATTTACCAAAATCAAGTTTCTAAGTCTGAGAACCCAGACAGCCCAGCTCACTCGAGGGTATGGAGCAGTTGAATGAACGGCTGGCAAAAAAATTTCTAAGCCTGTTTTGCATATATACGAGTTCATATGTACATTTTTAGATGACGCTAATCAACCCCCGGAACTCGCTTTGCGAGCTCTATCGTCCCACCAGACCCCCCGTACTTACAGCTAACTAATGGCCGCCATCTGTCTGAGGTCAAGAGCTACGCTCCTGCTCCATGTAGTTCACTCACCGCCGGCATTCGCTTAGTGAGCTGTTTCTCTCCGCTTGCTACGCAGGCGCAATACCCCCTTTGGGCTCCGCCCTTTGTTCGCTGGCGCTCTTCAACCACCGGATCTCGCTCTCCGAGCTCGTTCACCCCATTCGAAGTTTTAATATTAATAAGATCAATAAGGTCATTGCCTACATTTCTTCAAGTGTACTGACTAACGTTGTTGTCTACCTTTTCTTGAGGAAGACATGAGATCTTAGCCATAAACCCACAAAATGACAAAATATCGTCTTTCGTTCTTTTAAATTAATAATTGAAATATTACTTCTTTTAAGATGGTAACAGAGTTTTCAACAATGAAAGATTAGATTTTAAAGATAAATGAAAGAAAATAAAATTTTCACTCCAAAAATTCACAGCTTTTTAAACAATAAATGTTAAATCACTTAAACATATTACTTCATTTGATATGCCAGTGTTTCAACAATGAATAATTAGATTTTGAAGATGAATGAAATAAAATAAAACTTTTACTTCAAAAATACTGCAAATCACTTCAAAAGTGTGTAAAAATAGAAAATTTTATCTGATTATAGCCAAATTGGAAGGGGACACATGGAAAAGTATTCTAAATAATCATGCAAAATTGCAAATAATTTGCTGGCATAGGTCTGGCACTAACCTGGGCAGAAAATCTCTCTATTTTATAAAGATTTTTCTCTGGGTCAAAATAGATATCGTGCTTACTAAAGGAATTGTATACCGCCAAAATAATTCAAACTCAGATCTACACTGCTTACAACTGAAATCGCAACACCATGAAGAAATTGATGTATCCTTATGAAATTTACAGAATATAATTGTAACATAGAGATGTTCAAATAAACAAAAAATCATATCTGGAAAATGAAAGCATGGAACGTTATTGACATTAGATCAATATGGAATATGTCCACCGCGAACGGCTATGCAGGATTGAATACGGCGAGGCATCCAGTCAATGAGATGGTCAATGGTACCCTGAGGGATGACATTCCACACAGCATGCAATTGGGCATGTAACTGAACATGGTTTGCTGGAATTGGGAGTTCTCTTAATCGGCGACACATATGTCCCAGATATGCTCAATTGGCGACAAAGCCAGAGAATATGCTGGCCAACGCAGGATATCAAAAGCTTGTAGACCCATAGTTACCCGTGCAGTATGTGACCAGGCATTGTCCTGCTGAAAAAGCAATCCAGGCGTGGTTGACAGATATGGCTGTACCACAGGTCTCACAATGTCAGAGACGTATTGTTGTGCTGTGATACTGCCAGGAACGTGGACCAAAGGTATTCGTCCACCAAATGTTATACCACCCCAAACCATAGTGCCACTTAGGGGGACTGTGTGGCGACTGATAGAAAAAGCTTCCTAGTGGCGTTGTTGAAAGCGCCGCCATACGCATGTCCGGCCATCTGGCATGCCAAAACAGAATCGTGATTCATGCGGACAGAATGTTCCGCCATTCTGTCGACCAATTGTGTCTCATTTGACACCACTGGAGGCGACGGAACCGGTGAAAACGTTGAAACGATAGGTGTTGAAATGGTCGTCTACCTCGGAGTCCTGCGTCATGCAAACGGTTTCGAATTGTTTGCGTCGAAACCACGTTACCTGTAGTGTGGGATAAATGTCGTTGGACACGGCTGCTGTGGTAAACGGCTCCCGCGCAAAGCTTCTCAGAAGCATACGATCTTCACGTGGTGCGGTGCACCAGGAAGCTCTACTACCTGATCTTCGTGTCGTTTCGTTGTCTCTTACGAATCGTAACACACATCGTTGAACTGTGGTCACATCACAACCCAATAGTTAGCGATCCTTCGAAGGCTCGATCCATCTTCATGTAAAACAATGATTTGTTGCCATTCCGTTGACGACAACTGAACGTATGCGGTAGGTCGACATAATCTAGGCATACCGTGAAGATTTTTACAACCTGAAACCAATGACGCTACAATTTAGTTGTGATATCGCTCCTCCTTGACCTAACGCTATTTATGCTGCTCGGCAAGGTGTTACGTCACTATGCTTAACGAAACTGCGATCATTTGCATATCTCGCCTTGCTGTTTCCATTGTCTGATTTACATAAAGCTACACCTACAACTTTACGGTGTTGCGATTTCGGTTTTGAGCAGTAAATCATTAACCAAAGACATTTTTGTTGTTAAATTTATTATTGAATAAAAAATCTTCCTGATTCGAACAGGAAGCTGAATTCCTTTATCCTACGGCCAAGTGCATACTTTTTTCAGTGTGGTTTAGCACGATTGTTGATTTAACTGTCCATTCGTTCATCCAGGCAGATGATCAAATAAACGAGAATCCGTATCTATAACATTTTTAGCAATTTAATAACCAATACATGTATCAACTACTTAGAAACTGCTTCCAATGAAATCTCCACTTTAATAAAATAAATTTAAATAACATATTTGAAGCACATTTCTTGGAAAGCCAAGTGAATACGTCCCTGGATAAGTAATTTGCGAACGTCTAACACAGTCGGAACGAGCCCCCCGAGCTCTAAGCATTTGCATGCGGATTCCGAAAATTGTCAATTTCTTCTCGGGGGATTAAATTGGTGTCGGAGGGAAAATATGCCTCCTCCTTCAAAAACATAAGCTACATGCACGGAATAACACGGGTAAAAGAACCCGGATGTGCGACAGAGGGGAAGAGAAAGTGTATATCCACTATCTATGCTCAACGAAATGAAATGCGCAAGTCTCAGGAAAGTGCCAGTGCAATAGGAACCCGAGTAATGCTGATTTGATTTGAAATCTCAGCTGGCAGTGCGAAAGGACAGCTCGTCTCTGTAATAAACTAAGTCTTCAAAGCGGAAATATGATCTACACGTGGCACTGACGGGTGCTCCTTCGTCCCTCCCCCTTTCCCCCCATTTCGAAGTTTCTTGAATATTGGTTAGAATATGCCCGGGGACGTAACCCGTTTGCTCGTTCTAAGAAACACTCCTCTGTCAAGCAGGAGAAAGACAACTCCACTCCACCGACGCGACATGTTTTTTAATATCTTTGTACTGCTCGCCCCCTCTTTTTTTTCTTTTCCGTTTCCTTTCGTCCCCTTTTTTTAGTTTTCGTCATTTCGTTTTGCTCCTTGGTGTGCAATGTACAGAAATGTATGGGGGTATCAATCCATTATTTTCTGCATTTATCCATGCATTTTTATGTGTGAGAGTGATTTTGTATATATTTGCTTTTCGAAATACAGTTGATCAACAACAAATTTAAAATACACTGAAAATTCCCTGTTTTAATTGCCTGATCGAAGCAGTTTATCTGGCAATATTCTTAATTCCATGGACTGTACGTGATCGGTATGTCTACAATGTCATTATATATTTTCGAATTTTGAAAAACAAAATTACGGTTAGTATTCAACTAATACTAGTATAAACTGGCCAATTTGCAATTTTTTGCGTTCATAGCAAAAATTATTTAACGTCCCAATTGTGCCATATATTTGAAAACGCAACATTATTTAAGCAGCGTGATAAACTCAATTATTGAAATCAAAATTTTGTACATTTACAAGAGCTAAAGATGAAGTGGAAAAAGTGTGATGAAGATCATTTTAAAACGTGATGGGAATAGGCAAATATTTAGTTATGTGCTTAGAATTAGGAGTTTAAATTCATGTAGATTAAGATTTTGTAAAAATGTTGGTATATAACATTTTACTTTATTTTGTGATATACCTTTATTGCTTTCCTTGAAATATATTATGGTAATGTATAGGGAAAGTATTGGAATCGTATCGAAAACCGCAACTCGAGTTTTCGTCTGATATACACGTTTTGGGACCTCTGGAACATGAAAAACTATTTTTAGCATGACGTCGGTGTGTGTGTGCATCTATGTGTCTGTCTGTCTGTGCAGTGTATGTATCCACTCTAACTTAAAAACTAATGGACCAAATTTCATAAAATTTTATAAGTAAGTCACTTGTGTGTGTCCCTGGTGCTGATTAGATTTTTGTACGATTCTGAATAAAAGAACCAGCATTTTTTTTTTTGCGAAATGACCCGCAAAAATCTCATGTATCTACACTACCTATAAAAACTAATTGACCAAATATTACAAAATTTGGTAGATAAGCCACTTTTATAGGATACCCTGGTGCTGATTAGATTTTGATACGTTTCGGGAATTAAAAGCCTGCCTTTTTTTACGAAATAACATACAAAAATCAGCAAAATCTAAAAAAAATAAAATACTACATATGCTCAAATGAATCGATTAAATGCTTGTTTTATACGTTATTTTTGACGTGGAAAAGAATAAGACCACCCCATTACTCTAGGAGTAACTGTCCTCTAGATATTGTAACTTTTTTGCATTTTTGTTACTTCTCCTTTGAAAAAACGTCCAGTTACCAAATAAAAACAAAAATTGAATTAAAAGTGCAAATTCAATGTTATTTCAGGCAATTAAACTCAATTTAATGAATTATTAAAGAAATAAAGAGAAAACGGATTGGAGTCTGCAGGGAAAGTCATGTGTTAACCCACATCAGATTTTTTTTTAGTTATGAGTTCGAAAACTTTTCATTGCAGCATTCATTTTCAGACGTCAAACAACGAATTTTAATGCTGAAGTCATTTCCTTAGGTAAATGTTTAAGCAATAGTTAAAAATTTCTTAGCCGAAAATTTCTTTTCAAATTATATAACATTAATAAAACTTCTGTTAACATCTGTTAAAAAGAGTGTATCTTAAAATCACAGAACTATATCATTCTATATCAATGCGACTAATTGATTGAACCTAAAAAAGAACATGTTTTATTGCTCCATATTTTTATCTATAATAGCGGTGAGACAGAGTGGGAAAACCTCAGTCAAATAGATGGTTTTGAGCTAAAATGATTGCAAGTTGAAAATTGCAAGATTCTGTGTTAATCGAGCGATTAAAACGGGATATTCAAAAAGTGACTTTGTTGATGATTGTATTTTTTAATTACATTATGAGTATATTTCTTTATATGCATTTTGTCTTTTGTAACAAAAATATCCGCATCTCCTTTCCATTATTTCTTTGTATATAGCTTAACTGAATTCAACAAATTTCCCAAATACGACATTATATATATATATATATATATATATATATATATATATATATATATATATATATATATATTAGAAAAATGTAAAATGTAAAAATGTAATAATACAAATAGTCGATTCAAGTAATCGTGAAATACTAACATCACCATAGAAGCAAAACCACGGCCATAATGCCGATATTAGAAAATAACAGCACCGGCCCAAATTCGAAGATTAACCAGAATTAAATTCATCTTCAGATTCATTATGGATACATCAGAAAAATATCTAGAAAAGCTACAATTTTTCACCTCCAAGTATTAAACTGTTAGCCACAAAGTAATATATTTTGCATTTTATATTTAGCACTTTGTATCTCTGATCCAGAATATTTTGGGCATTTGATCTTTTAGTTGAAAACACGGGCGACCCAGATCACATAGTACCCCAAATTTTACAAAATCCGTACATAGTTTTGAAAAACAGAAGTTTGAAATGTGCATTTTTTCAAGTTCTTGTTCCCCTTTCTCCTTTGACGGGAAAACAATCTGCGCCGCTGAACTGATTTGGATTAAACTTTGATACCGTTGTTTCTTATACCTTAAAATAGTGCCTTTGTCAGTAATTACGTGATCTGACATTTAAAATATATTTATTACCAAAAATGCACATTTATTATGCTCATTACTATACCCATTTCTTATTAACTTCATGTAAAGGACTTTTCTTTGTGTGAAAGTTTGGCTCAATTTTATTTCATAAAAAATTTGACGAACATTTATTAACTTTTTCTACGAATGTTGTTCATATCGCCAAATTTGGCAACTTCTTAAAAGTTCGCCAAATTCTAAACGACGCTAAATCAATAATATTGACTCCAAATTAATGAAAATTCAAAATGTTAGGAAATTACATTCAATTCCCTTGATAATCCATGGAAATAACTATATATGATAATGGAGCTACTGTTGATTTGTTTTATACAAAGTAATACATAAACTATGAAATATTTTGGTTGTTCATTTAAAAATGGGAACTTTGGCTTTTAAACTGATTTTAAACAATTCCTATTACAAGTTATCGAGTAATTTAATGGGTCGCTTCAGAATTATATAGGTTTCAGAGAATTCCTGGTCTACTAATCCATGTTGACTGTGCAATGATAGGGTTTATGACATTGATATAGTAAATTTTAACTTTAGATAAAACCGAAAGATCTCTTTAAATTTTTGAACACTTTGAGTACATAAATTATGCTAAAAATGTTACAAAACTAGTTATTAAATCATTTTTATTTAAAAGCGAATAACTATTAATATCACAATAGCGGATGCTTTATAAGTACTTTTGACCACAAATGAATTAAAACATTTTAGGATCCGTTTGTTGAGTGATTTTTCTTAAATTTGTTATGCTTATTTTAATTGATAACAATATAATTCCTTGATTTTGACGTAATCCAGTCAAAAGAAAACTGTGTGATCCGGAATACTGATATTTATTCATCTGTAGGTAAAGTAATAGTCTGAACATAGCAGACATTTTTACTCAAAACCCCATTATTCACAAATTAACACCCCACAATACGTTATCAATTATATAGTCCTCAAACATTTCCACTCACATTTCTGCAATTGGAACAGCGAATTAAAATAAGCACACTGCATTTCAGAAATTTTCGCAAAACCCCTGAAGCAGATCTGTTAAAATGATCAAATCAACCCTCGTCTAATGAATTTGCTCCCCAATTTCTTCCCATTGTCTTGATTTATTACGAAGTAAAATTACGAAAATAATTCGATTGCAGAACTTTTGCCATTACATCCCGTATATGCTTATTTTAATTGATAACAATGTAATTCCTTGATTTCGACGTAATCCAGTCAAAAGAAAACTGTGTGATCCGGAATACTGATATTTATTCGTCTGTAGATAAGGTAATAGTCTGACCATATCAGACATTTTTACTCAAAACCCTATTATTCGCAAATTAACATCCACAATACGTTATCAATTATATAAACCTCAAACATTTCCTCTCACATTTCTGCAATTGGAACAGCGAATTAAAATAAGCACACTGCATTTCAGAAATTTTCGCAAAACCCCTGAAGCAGATCTGTTAAAATGATCAAATCAACCCTCGTCTAATGAATTTGCTCCCCAATTTCTTCCCATTGTCTTGATTTATTACGAAGTAAAATTACGAAAATAAATCGATTGCAGAACTTTTGCCATTACATTCCATATTATCCCCACTCTCAAGCACAAAACAAAAACAAAAATTAAAATCCTGACTCTAGAACAAAAACTAAAACAGCCCCCTACTCAAAGCCATTTGGACAACGTTATGCCTTTGAGGCAACGGCATGCCATCAAAATACTTAAAAGCGAGGAGAACTCAAAATCGTTTGGAGGAGGGGTAGACTAAAAAGGGCGCCAAAATTATAAGGAGAGGGGGATGCTTGCTGTTAAGAATTGACGCGAGGTCCTGTTAACGTGGGAGAGAGCTGCGGAAAATATACGTGGTGTCATTGTTACAACTGACACGTATCACAGCCGCTACTAAGTGTAAGAAGCACAGCTTTCTTTAAAAGGCTACACCAGGGAACGGATGTAAAAGTGTGAAGTAGAAGTTATAGGATGAAAGCCGGGAAAATAAGAGCAAAGTGCTTTAGCTTTGTCTTTTGATATTCTTATATGCAGTTACATACAAGCAGTTTCTATTTTAAGAACTGGATGCATAATGTGCCTCTCTGTTTTGTTATGTGACATTTTAGTTTGTCAAAATTCGTCACCGAGTCTGCTTATGAAGTTTTTAAAGTACTTTGTATCGTTTTCACAAATTTTGATTGCTTTGCTGTGGAGAGTTATTTTGCAGGGGGAGAAATTGCAAATTTGCATATGAAATACAGTAACTTATCCAGTTGATGAAAATCTAACAACATATTATATAAGGCATCTGAGGAAACTTTAGTAAGGCAAAGTACGTGATTTACTGTTTAAGTACAGTGAATCCCATTAGAAAGAATTGTTCTGCAGATGAAAAATTGCAGATGTGTTTATAAAATTCAGTAACCATTAACCAGTTGGTGATTTAGAGTATATTGCAAAACGAATATCATTTTCCATATTTTTTTCTCACCAGCTGAATGCTTTGTGGCGGGGAATTGTTTGACAGATGAAAAAACTGTTGATTTTCGATGAAAGACGGCAACTATTAACCAGCTGGTGAGATACTTGCAATATACTGTGAAAGGAATCTCCGGCATGACCTTCTACAGTAAATTGTAAGGTTATCATTAACTTTAATTGCTTTAATAAGTAGAGTTCTTCTGTAAGTGCAAACTGCAGATTTGTTCATGGAACATGGTAGCCATTAATAAGCTGGTGAAAACCTTATATTAGAGTGCACTATAAAAGGAATATGCAACGAACTTTTGCAGTAAAATTTTCACCAACTCTGATTGCTTTATTTTTGAAGATTTGATCTGTTGGTAAAAAATGGCAGATTGCTTTATGGAATACAATGACCATTAGCCCTTCTGAGAACCTTAAAATCCACTGTTAAAAGAATTTTCTAATGATATTTTGTATTAAAATTGTTCTTACTCTGTTTTTTTTTGTTTAATTTGGAGATTTGTTCCGCCGATGAAAAACTGTAGATGGTTTTATGGAATACAGCAGCCATTAACGTCCTGATCAGAATCTTACAATATACGGTGAAAATAATCTACGTAATGACCTTTTACAGTAAATTGTTATGTTTTCACCAACTCTAATTGCTTTGTTCTAGAGTGTTGTTCTGAAAATGAAAAACTGCAGATTTATTTATGGAAGGCATTCGCCTATAAGAAGCTGGTGAGAAGTGTAATGGGAATGTGCAAACGACTTTTTACGGTAAAATTTTCACCAACTCTGATTGCTTTGTTTCGGAGAGTCGTTTTGCAACTGAAAAACCATAGATTGTGTTGTAGAATACAGTAATCCTTAAGCAGCTGATGACAATCTTAAAATGCACTGTAGAACTCTGTGTATGATATTTTAAAGTAAATTGTAAGATTTTAACAAATTATAATTTATTTGTTATCGAGTTATTCTGAAAATGAAAAGCGGTAAGTTGAGAGAACTTAACTAAATAATAACTTGGTTGGTTGGTGTTGTGTCCATATGAAGTCAAATTGAATTATGCGCAGATATTACTGCCTTAGCGAGATCCACTATCTTCTCATTATAAAGTTCTCCCTGGAAAGGGAATTCCCCAATGCTTTTTAAAGCCTCAAGCATTGCTGGACAGTCAAATATGTAAGTTCTTCACCTGGGCAGTTTCTACAGTATTTGTAGGTTCTGGTGCCATCCGCATTAATTTTCATACCATCTAGGTGTATAGTTCTTAGCCTGGCAATTGTCTTGGTGATCTCCCTATTCTCATTTATTACACAGACCTGGTGGTCCAATTCTATAGGCTTCACTCTAAGTCTGTATCTAGAGATAGCATTATCTTCGTCAAGAGTGATAATGCTTGAGGTGTCTTTATTTAAGTTCCTTGCCTCCTTGGCCAGTTCATCGGTCGCCTCATTGCCGTCTATTCCTACAGGTGCAGGCATCAACTGTAGAATGCAACGCTTTCCCATTTTATTAATTGTAGACATGTGTTTGTGAATACAATGCGAGAGCCCTGAGTGTCCATGTTGTATTGCCTGTAGGGCAGCTCTAGAGTCGCAGAAAATTACAAGTCCGCTAGCTCTGTCTACATCTTCGAAAGAAATATAAATGCATAAAGCCTCATGAATTGCTCTTAGTTCGCATGTAAAGTTGGAAGCAATGTTACCAGCTCCAAAGCTCTGGAGACTTTTTGTGCCATTTGGCATGGTAATGTGAATGCCAGCTCCTCCCCTGAGGATAGTCTCGTCTGAGAATCCATCAGTGTACATCTGTACTAAATCACACCCCAAATAGGTTTTAATTGTTTCTATTCCTTTTGCTTTGACAATAGTTTCCTTTTCCTTTTTTGAATAAAGCTCCACGAGATCCAAATTTATAGTGGTGTTTTGGGGGATGCAGGATGGTAAAATAGGCTCTTGATTTATATCATATTTTTCGTGTTCAAGGCCAAGACTTTCTCTGATTTCCTTGTCATATATCATAGTTGATGACCTTTTGAGTCTTGGCTTTCCATTCCAGCTCAAAAAAGTCCTGCGGGAGATGTGTTCAGTGTCTCGACTATTAGCCTTGTTTGTGTACTTAATTGTATGATATCTACTTCTTTTATGAAGTGTCTGTAGGCCACACTCCCGCACTGCTCTTGTGTTGAGTTTTGAGAAGTCCAACCTCTTGAGGCAATGGCAACCTTATTTCCATGAGAAGTTAATTTTCTAAAAGAATAACTTATAGACAGTCAATGACATTTAAACGATATAAAACTACAAAATAAATTTTAAAATCTTTGTGGTGACATTTCTTGAAAACAAACTGCGAATAGCTAGCTCTTTAATATAGCTCTTTGGTTGCAATACGGAAATTGTAAATAACTATTTTCTCATTCGGAATTTGCACCACCTATGTTTAATTAGCCAGATAATTCGAATAACTTTCCTTCTATAAGTAAACAATTTTTTCGGAATCTGAAATAAACAATATGAAAATAGCAAAGAACTATTTTCTCATCGGGGATTTGCACCACCTATGTTCAGTTAACTAGATGATACTAATGACTTTCTTTCTATATTTGAAGTGAACTTTAAAACACGATAATATTAACAGTTTATGATTGGCACGATGATTATTTTGCAGAAAAATTTAGGTTTGCACCTGTTATAAAGTTCTTACGCTATAGTTTTATATGAAATATGTAAATTAGATAAAACTAAATGGTATATGGTATGTATCGAATATTTTATTTGCTTACGCATTGTATAGGAGAAGTGTGTGTTAGTTAATGTTTCGTTTTGTTGCATTTCAAATATTTAAAAACAGTCTAACGTTATTTCGTGCACAGTCAGATCTTGTCACTTGATTACAATACTGCAGTCGATAAATCTTAGTCCGTATTTAAATTTAAAATAAACTGATTTCAGCTGCTTATTTCGCTGTAACTTTTCAGACTTATTTTGAATATTAGAATAAGCTCAATTTGGTATAAGGTTCAATTTGACTCACAAGATCCAAGGTTGCATAGTTTTTGATGGCCCATGAAACTGATCGTAAGATTGACTGCTTTAGTACAGTTGGGAAAAGCCTTCGTGGACGCTTAATGTTAGTATCGCAGGATAATTTATCTTAGTACCCATACGAAAAGAAAATAAACTGTTTTCAGATAGTTAATTTATTGTAAGTTAATTTATTGTAAGTAAAGTGAAGAAGAATGAAGTATTTGTTGATCAGAGAATCTCAGTGTTGATCAGCATTCAAGACTTCCTGCATCAGTATAGAGAAAATAAGTCCTTGAGGAGACTCAACGGCATTATCTCTGTATTATTAATTGTAGCAACCATATGAATAGAAAATAAACTGATTATAGCTTATTATTTTTATTGTAACTTATTCCACTTTCCTAAAAAAATGAAATAAGTTCTAATTGACCAATAAGGTCCAAGGTAAAGTAAAAAAGTTCTGTTGGTCTGAGGACCTGAGTCACGATTTTGCCCCAATAATGTAGGAAGATGCCTTCATGGCCGTATTTTTAATGATAACTATATTTGCATTACAGTAATATTCACGAAAACCCCTATACGGCCAGCCTGACAACATCCAAGTAAAATTGATAATAATGGAAATTCACGTTAAAACTGCATGCATTTCCCATGTTGAAAAGCGGTGTCAAAAATTGCTAAGCTTTTTATCGGTGCCAACAGCAATCGGTGTTCTCAGGAGGGTATCTACCTAAGCAGTAATTATATCTAATACTGCCTTCGATGATCTTAGGATAATCCGTCTTTCAGTAAAGCACGCTTTTGTCGATGGATAATTTCTTTACTGCAGGACCATCGTTTTGAAACTCTCCGACTTTGCACACTCCCTTTCAATAGAGCCATCTTATTATATACTTCAATGAGATACATTTCTTGACGATACAGTTTTAGTTCGTGTTTATTGTTGTTGTTGTTGTTGCTTATAACCTCCTGTTTCGGTGGAACCACAAACAGGACCAGTGATGCCAGAAGATGGACAAAAAATGACACAAGACAGGATCACACAAAGTTTATTAACACAAACAACATCACTGATGAAGGTCAAGGGGGGTGCAGTTTCTCATTTAGCGAGGACCCAGAGGGCGGAAGACTGTCTTCATCCTCAAGAAAACAACCATGCCTTACTCGGGATTCGAACCCAAGCCCACTAGATAGCAGTCGGAGACGCTATCCACTTCACCGCCTGGGCGGCCAATTCGTGTTTATTCATGTATTAACTTCTAATTGTCTACGTTGTCAATAATATATGTATTAGGTATTAAAATAATTTATTTTGCTATATGCATTTGAATCTCTAGAAAAAATTGCTAAAATAAACATCCACCATTGCAGAATTTTCCGCGAATCCTTATACACTCTGAACTTTTAGAAAGTTCGAAACCCCCTGTGTGCAATGTTGCTATTCTGTCTGAATGAAATCAACGGGTTTGTTTAACTGATGGAGTTTTGTAGCTCCTACTACCAGGGGAGATGCCGGTATTAACTGATGGACTCTCTGACTCCTAGTAATTCCTTTTATATGCTATTGGTTATCAATGGCAGTTTTCTTTCTTTTTTTTACTTTATAAACGATTTAATTTACGTTCAGTAATGTTGTCTTAAGTAACAATTATAATATTAAATTTAAATGTTGAGCAGCAGCAGTCAGTTTTTTTTTCATAAATAGGTTACAGAAATCTCCATAAATAGATTACTGAAAAGAAAGAGTATGCACGTTGTTCTAATTTGATTAATTCTGAATATTATCTTTTGACTTATCTCCAGAAAATATTCATAAGTAAAGCGATTTTAATTGCAAATGTGGCTATAACTTAATACTGCTTTTATGACTTTCCTTTTGTAGTTTGTGGATCACTGTAAACTGTCGTTAAAAACTGCAGCTGTATTAAGTTTTTAGAGATATAAAATTTTTTGTTTGGTTTACCATTTTCATGGATTGCTCAAAATTTCTAATGGGTTTCTAATGGATTTGTTTAGATGAGAAATAGTGTTACTGAGAAACAAATTTTAGTTTCAATTAGTGAGGAAATTACAGACGTTCATTAAAGTTAGTGAGAAAGTTACAAATGTTAGTTACAGTTAGTGAGAAACACTGATATTTTGCAATTGCACGAGGAATCAGGATGATAGCAGAAATTTGTGATTTAAGAAACTAGTAGGATCAAGATCTAAACATATTTGTAATGTTAAAATTAGATGTGTTGTATTAGATAAATGGTTCACAAGCTTTCAGATACGTGAAATTTGTCCCACAAAATGACAATTAACAAGCCCAAATAATTAATTTTAAAGTAAAATTTATTATCTTAAATTAATAACTCTTAAGTTTTTAGATTTCTGAACTCACACTCGCAAGAATAATATAAGATTTATTATCATTAACAAGTGGTTAACAATTTTTTGGGTTGACGAACCCACTTTCACAAGAATATTATAATTATAGAATCAACATTTAAAATGTTAAAGTAAGATTTATTATATTAGATACTGGTTCCCAAGCTTCTAGATTCTTGAATACAGTTTTATACGAAAAATACAATAACAAACTAAAGTTAAAATGCTGAAGTGGGATCTATTTTTTTTTAGATTTAGTTTCTTAAACCCACTTTTAAGTGTTTTCATAAAATGAAGAATGGAAGAATGGAAGAGTAATAAGAAGGATGCACATATTATATTAACATCTGAAAGTGGAGAATATGGGATACATCTTACATAATAAGATAATATGTTTGTGTGTATGTGTATGTGTGTGTGTGCGTCATCTGTAGCAGAAAATTTGAGCTTCAGCTAGCAACTAAATTCGTTACAGGGTTAACTGAACTCTAGAGGTGATAGAATAATATACTTCAGGACCCATGACGATACGCCTTGGTAATCTTTTTCTAATGTTTGGATCAGTGTTTTAGTTACTTTGCGAAGCGCGATTCTGAGAGGTTTTCACACAAATCAGTTTCTTTAGCGATTGAAAATATTATCACAGAGTTTCCCCCTTGACATCATCGGAAAGAACTAAGAAAGTTATTTTCAACGATCTTTGAACCAAATTCGTATAATAATTTCTTGATATATACTTCGATGTATTTAAAATACAAAAATAGATAAGTTTTATTTTTTTATTTTCTTATTTTTCTTATTTTGCCGCAGATTAGCACAATTCTATAGTTCGGCAAAAGCAAGAATTGTATATCTTAGCTTTCTACTATTTCGTAAATTACTTTAATTTGATTTTCTGTTAATTTTCTACAAAAATAATACGAATCGAGATTTTTGATTTAATCTTTTTTTCGTTTTGTGGATAACATCGCAATTTGTAGGAGGGATGGACGTATGTTTGTATGTCTAGCAAATTGTTACATACGACTACGCATGCATTAAACTTCAAGAATTTGGAATGAAACAAAGGTGGGAGTGATTTCTGTTAAAAACGAGTTATTTGGAATTTGGGTGGTGTTATCTGTATCTGCACTATTTACGTATTTATAACGCGGCAACGTTATGTAATTCATTCTAGTTTCGAATATAGGAAGAAAATATAATTGTTTCAATGAATAGACTACTACATAGGACATCCTGGCATCCAGATTCAAATCCTCTTTGAGA
This sequence comes from Amaurobius ferox, assembly GCA_951213105.1. Lineage (NCBI taxonomy): Eukaryota > Metazoa > Arthropoda > Arachnida > Araneae > Amaurobiidae > Amaurobius > Amaurobius ferox. The sequence goes on along the minus strand of OX578149.1, from coordinate 76,336,721 downwards.
AAATACATTTGCACTACGTGCTTCAAAATATTATTTTTATAAAAGTCTGACATTAGCCAAGAATTTTACAGGTATCATTACAAAGCAATTTCAAACGCTATCAAAAAGTAACATACGTGAAGATGAACGCAAACACTGGATGCATAAAGTTTGTATGTGGACAGCCCCCAGTGTGTTGACTTAGCGCAACATATCAAGCGGCTAGGAATTGAAGACAAGAGCGATTCAGGAAAATTGCTTTCAGAATTACATCTAGTTATCTCCTTCATTGTTTGTTTCATGCGCCCCGTCATCCACGGGAAATTGCCGCCCTCAACCACTGTGGAAGAAAAATGTAGTATGAGTGAAAATAATAGCTTTCGAAATCTAAAACAAAGTGCAGAGATAGTATCTTAATGAAGGAGTTATCATGCTATGTAGATTTTAATGGTTTAACCACGCAGTATTTGAATTTTAATAAGTCGTGTAAATATGCTGGGTGGAAGTTAAGCCTTAAAATTCATTTTTCACTTGAAAGAATTAACCTGTGTTGTCCGGGTCCATGAAAGCGATTATTTATGTGAGAATGATAATGATTTTAACCCCCCCCCCCTTCAACAAGACTGTACATCAAAATGTTTTTGTCTTACAGCCTTTTAAAATTTTAATTGCTAACTTTGGAAGTTATTATGGTAGGAGCTCGTGTGATTTTTCACAGAATGCTTAAATCACTGTTAAACATTTGCAAGCATGTTACTGAAAGTTTGAGATGAATCAGATGCCCGTAATGGGGAATAAGGTTACCCGTATAGGGGGATAAGGTTATTTTAATTGCTAACTTTGGAAGTTATAATGGTAGGAGCTTGTGTGATTTTTCACAGAATGCTTAAATCACTATTAAATTTGCAAGCATGTTACTGAAAGTTTGAGATGAATCAGATGCCCGTAATGGGGAATAAGGTTACCCGTATAGGGGAATAAGGTTACCCGTATAGGGGAATAAGATTATTTTAATTGCTAACTTTGGAAATTATTATGGTAGGAGCTTGTGTGATTTTTCACAGAATGCTTAAATCACTGTTAAATTTGCAAGCATGTTACTGAAAGTTTGAGATGAATCAGATGCCCGTAATGGGGAAAAAGGTTACCCGTATAGGGGAATAAGGTTATTTTAATTGCTAACTTTGGAAGTTATTATGGTAGGAGCTTGTGTGATTTTTCACAGAATGCTTAAATCACTGTTAAATTTGCAAGCATGTTACTGAAAGTTTGAGTTGAATCAGATGCCCGTAATGGGAAATAAGGTTACCCGTATAGGGGAATAAGGTTATTTTAATTGCTAACTTTGGAAGTTATTATGGTAGGAGCTTGTGTGATTTTTCACAGAATGCTTAAATCAATGTTAAATTTTCAAGCATGTTACTGAAAGTTTGAGATGAATCAGATACCCGTAATGGGGAATAAGGTTAACCGTATAGGGGAATAAGATTATTTTAATTGCTAACTTTAGAAGTTATTATGGTAGGAGCTTGTGTGACTTTTCACAGAATGTTTAAATCACTGTTAAACATTTGCAAGTATGTTACTGAAAGTTTGAGATGAATCAGATGTCCGTAATGGGGAATAAGGTTACCGATAGTTATGATAATGTATATATATATATATATATATATATATATATATATATATATATATATATATATATATATATATATATATATATATATATATATATATATATATATATATATAAAGAAAGATTTTAATCGTAAATTATGCATAAACTACTGAACGTACAAAAAAACCCATCTCTGGCATACCTGTTACAAATGAGTAACTATAGACCAAGACTAAGGATAAAGATAGAAGGTTACATATCACTACAAAGGAAAGGGGTATGAGAAGATTATAAGGATACAGAATTCACAATTAAAAGTATATAAATATAAATAAAAATAAAAAAGAAAACACGGCAAAAATGAGAAAAGGCAATAATAATTAGCTCAAGATAAAAGATTAAGACATAGAGAACATTCAATTGAAACTACACAAAAAATGGTGGTTAGTTCGAAATTGCATTCTCATCAGGACAGCCATACAATTCGAATTAAAACCGATAGAATAGCCAGTTTCTGACAATGGCGATAGTATTTAACTATAGACACCATTGGAACTGTCTACTGGCTAGTGGAAGGAGAAAAATAAATCAATTGAATTACAAATCAGAAAATTAATACCTCCTCGAACAGAAATATGAACTCACAAGCATTGTTACCACGTGTAAGTGGAAGAAGCGACTGAGTATTTCACCTCACTTCGTCAATGCGAATGGGCACCGGAATGAATACATTTGAACAATACATAAAATGTATTTAGACTTTCAAAAATAGTAATCAGTATAGGACTCAGGACAAGTGGAAAATAGTCATTCGAAAATAGTAAACAGTATTAGACTCAGGCTAAGTGGTAAGTTAAGTGATAAGAATGGGTGAATTCTCAAAATTGAGCTATCCAATCAAAGATAATGCAAGTGTAAAATTATTACGTGGTATATTTGAAATTATTAGTAATATTATTTGCAAATACTTCCGGATATTAATAATTTTGACAAATGCGTTTAAGATTATTGATATGGAGAAAGTGAAACCGAGGATCAGAAAGTCGATGTATTCGAAATAGATGGTTTAAAATGATGTTTCTAAACAATCGAACAGAATTACAAGATTGATATGATAGCAGCTTTATGATAGTGAAGTTGTAAGAATCTTTTTTATCATATAGATTGGTGATTACATAATTATTGAGGGTATATATATTTAGGTCTAAAAAGTTTACAGTTTTACTAACGCTAGGCTCATTAGGAATTAATTCTAGGTTAGATGGGTAAAAATCAATATTAATTGGATAGGAATCATCATATATATATATATATATATATATATATATATATATATATATATATATATATATATATATATTATATATATATATATATATATATCTACATATACACACATATATATATATATATATATATATATATATATATATATATATATTATATATATATATATCTCTATATATATATATACACATATATATATATATATATTATATATATATATATATATATGCATATATATATATATAAACCATACATGGATATAAGGAAACAAGGAAAGGAAAAGAAGGTACCACAAATTGGTCGGGGGGGGGGGGGGGGTTGTGACTTCCACTCTCCGGTGGTTAAAGCAAGGGGGACCAGTACTTTAACCAAGGACACTTTAAATCACTTTAAGTGAGGCCAATTTGTGGTATTTTCCTTTTCTTTTTTCGTTTCCTTATATCTATTTATGGTTTTTATATCTTAATCGCCTTTGAGAAGATGAGTAGCGCCTTATGAGTGTGAATTCTGGTAAGCTTTTATATGGTAAGATTTTTACTTGGGTTATATATATATATATATATATATATACATACAAAAATAACGTTTCGGCAGGCGATAATTAGCTGAATATTTCAGAAATAAACCTGGAATTTTTAAGAACGCCTGTAATTTCGACTTTCTGATAGTTTGCCGAAATTATCAACAAAGCTGAAAAAAAATGAGCACAGGTTTCAAAAAATGTTTCATAGTGTGATACTGTTATAATCTTACATTTCAAAATTCAAATCCGTCTCTGGGGATTTTGAACTTCTAAATTTTATATCCCACTATACCGAAGCGCCCTCCGTCTGGAATTTTCGGTTTCGCAAGGGAGATGCTTGTCTATGATCTTGCTGTTGTGCCTCAAATAAAATGTGAACCGCATTTTGCTCCACGCGTGTTATGGTGTTTCCAGTGGTTGCAAAGGAAATTCGAGCCTATAAGATAACTAAACACCTAATTCGAAATTTAAAAAAAATACCCCTAGGTGCACCTAATCGTGTCCTGAATTACTTGTATACTAAATTTCATGGTTGTATAATGCTTAGATTTCCGTTACGGACTGCACACACACACACACACACATCTTCCTGTATTATGTAAAATTCTCTATATGTATTGCATAAATTGTTATGAATATTAAAAAAAGAAAAAGAAAATATAAAAACATTGCTATTATAATACGTTTTAAAATAAAATTGTTGAAACAATAAGTGTACACATCAAGCAAGCACACCCAGCGTTGATGCTTTTACTCGAAATGTATATTTTCAACCTAGCACGCATTGTAGGGTCGAAAGTAATTAACCTAGAATCCTTAAACTTCGCATTGTATTATGTGCATATATATACACTCCACATAAATGAAAATGGCTATCTGTGAACAAATTTTTATTAAAAAAAATGTCTACCATTTTTTTTTTATATTTTAAACCTTCAATCACAAAACTATTTTTTTTCTTTTTCTTTTTGCGAACTTCAATATAATTTTAGACGGCGGTGAAAACATAACTACTTAAGAGATTATATTGAAAAAATGGGAATCAACGTGCGATAATTTATCCAGAATCCTACGCAGCAGAACACGTATCGCAAGAGATATTTTCAAAAACTTCCATCTATCATAAAATTTTCCATCTATCATAATCACTTCCATCACTTCCATCTATCATAATATTATCCATCTATCATAAAAAAATATATTCTACCACACTTTTATTGCATGCGTTTTTGCTTTGTAGTAATAGATAATGAATAGAACAATGCACCCAAAAAATGTTATTTCATTTGAAGAAATAGTAATATACCCACAAAAGTTTTAACATTCCATTATAAACAACTGTTTTTGAGTTGAGAACGGTCACCCCCCACCCCCCACCCCCACACACTTAGCTCAAGATTTTAAGATATTTTAATCTAAAATATCTTAAAATAAATCATTAATAACACATATTCCCAATAACTTAATTAGAAGAATAGCCGGCAGGTGATTTCGGTATTTAAAATGCAACACTGTTACTATGGTTATCAATGGCATCAAAAACTTTATAAATCTGAGGTGGGAAGCTCATGACAGTCCCTACAGACTAAAACTTATTTTCTCTTTATTTCTTTCATCATAACTTATTAAATTGAGTTTAATTGCACAAAATTGCACGGATAATTATTTGAAATTGATGTTGCAATTTTACTTCAATTTTCATTTTCATTTAGCTACTGGGCGTATATTCAGAGAAATATCTTGGGAATGGTTAGTCTTAGAGTGATGGTGTTAGACATATTCTCTTTCCTTTTTTCTTTTTACTTTCCCTGCAATACATGGTAATGTATAGGGAAAGTATTGGAATCATGCCAAAAATCGCAACTCGAGTTTTCGACGGATGGCCGCGTTTCAAGACCTCTAGAATACGAAAAAACTATTTTTAGCGTGACGTATGTGTGTGTGTCTGTCTGTACAGATTTTGTATCCACTCTTACTAAAAAACTAATTGACCGAATTTCATAAAATTTGGTAAGTTAGTCACTTGTGAGCTTATCTGGTGCTGATTAGTTTTTGGTATGATTTGGGATAAAAGAACCCGCCTGTTTTTGCGAAATGACCCGCAAAAGCTTGTATCCACTCTAGCTGAAAAATTAATAGACCGAAATTCACAAAATTCAGTAAATAAGTTACTTGTGGGTCACACAGGTGCTGATTAGATTTTGGTATCATTCGGAAAAAAATAACCTGCCTTTTTTTGCAAAATGGCCCGCAAAACCGCCAAAATCTAAAATAAAAAACTACGTATGCTCAAATATATCCATTAAATGCTTGTTTAATACGTAATTTTTAACGAAGAAAAGAATAAGATCAACCCCATTAGACTAGGACTAGCCGTTCTCGAGATATTTGAGGTTTTTCGTATTTTCCCTACGCCACCATTGAAAATAAGTTCAGCTATCAAATGAGAACGAAAATTGAAATAAAAGTGAATTAAATTTAATTAAAATAAAGAGAACGTGGATATAAATCTGCAGGGAAAGTCATGTGCTGCCCACACCATATTTTTTTTTGGAAAAATTACATATAAAACAAGCATTTAATTCAAACATTTAAGCATATTTAGTATTTTATTTCAGGGTCAGATGATTGTGGCTGGCCATTTCGCAAAATAGGCATACTTATTTTTTACTAATCGTACTAGGATCTAATCAGCACCAGGGTAGCCCAAAAGCGACGTACCTACAAAATTTTGTGAAATTTGGTATATTGGTCTTTGAGCCAGAGTGGATACATACATTGTAAAGACACACAGACAGACAGACAGGCAGGCAGACACACACAGACGTCATGTTAAAAATATACCTGTATTTTCTGTATTCTAAAGCGTTCAAAATAGATTCGTCGAAAACTCGAAACTGGTCTTAAAACCGTTTTTTCTCTTAAAATAAAACACATGACATTTCCAAACTTTTCCTTTGCAATGAAAAATCTCCAAGTGTGACAGCAACTGTGAAATTTAAAAATATTATTAAAAACAGTTTGTTTTTTATTTGTAAAATATACATTCATAAAGGTAAACGTAAATATCAGAGATATACATTTTGTAAGTGGACCCAGTTTATTGACGTGGTACGTAAGTAGATAGAAATTAGTAGATAGTAAATAAAAAGACAAGGATTATCCAATAAAATGGTTTTCAGGATTATACCTACCTGCCTCTTTCATTCTTTGGTACATACGCATTTCTGAAAAATTGCGAGATTAATGTTGAAGAGATTGTAGAACAAGAATAGTACGAATGAATATAATAGCTTTTTAAAATACGGCTACACAGTACAGCATACAGATGTTGATAATGCAAAAGTTTACGGGAAATGCAGTTTGCACAGGTAGTTTTCCAGCATTTGCATTTTTCTTTATATCTGGGGATATGGGATGTTTTTTCATGGAAAAGAATTTTATTTTATTATATATATATATATATATATATATATATATATATATCCCTTAATAATATCCCTATAGTATTTAACTTTTATCCTAATAATTTACAATTAAATGCAAATAATAATGAATCTAATGTTGCAAACTTTTTGGATTTAAATTTGAATTTACAAAATTGTAATACGGTTATACACGTGTATGATAAAAGACGGGATTATAAATTTAATACATCTAAAATTCAACATTCTGACTCTTGTTTACATATATCAGTTTTTTGAGATGTTATAATAAAGCATGTTCTTAGAATCAATAAAATCTGTGATGAAAATTAAAAATTAGCACATTTTATGGAATTATTGAGTACAGGGACTAAGAATGGATATCCTCCAAAATTCGTTATTAAAATTATCAACTCAGTGTATCAACTTCCACTCAATAACATCCAATACAACTTTCCCAATTATAGTGGGTAACAATTTAAAAAAAAAAAAAAAAAAAAAAAAAAAATACATATATATATATATATATATATATATATATATTAATTATATAAATAAATAAAAGAAATCGGAAAATAAGATACATTAATATTGATGTTTTGAATTTTATTTTCACAAAGAAATTGTAAATTTAGCCAGTTTGAAACTACGATTTGAGAGCCCTTATAATGGTGTATAGTGGCATTCTAGTTTATCCATTTCTTCTATGAACCTCTTGTTTAGTAAAAATTTTCATCTTTGCTTTATGTTCATATTCTGAATTGTTTATACGGGTAATTGTCCTGTCTCCTGCTTTGACTCAGTGGACGGGTCTGGGAGTATTGCTGTGAACGTTCGTACTGCCTCCCTGGTAGTATTTCGACATGCTCATTCCGGTGCTTCTAGATAATTCATTCTGCTGAGGTCGATCGCGTATACACGTGGTGAAAGAAGAAGGTTTCATGCCACATGGTAATACAAATTTCCCTAATGTTTTTTATCTTCAATTTTTCATCTTTTGATGTCTGTAGTCTGAGTTTGAGCATTTATAGTACTGTGCTATTGCTCAGTCTGAAACAGGCATTTGTTTGGGATAATTAGAATTAAATACTCAGACCTGAAGATGAATTTAATTCTAATTAATCATATAATTTGGGCCGGTTCTTTTATCGACAATATGGCTGTTGTTTTGCATATATGGTTATGTTAATATTACTTGAACTTTTTATTATTACATTTTTCTAATATATATATATATATGTATATTATATATATATATATATATATATATATATATATATATATATATATATATATATATATATATATATATATATATATATATATATATATATATATATATATACAGGATGTCCCAAAAATATTGATCTCCGCTTTTATTCCTTAAATATTGAACTTAGATATATATAATAAATTACAAAGTTGCGTAAAAAAGGTACAGACTTTTATGAAATCGATAAAACTTTCAGGCGATTAAATTTGAAGAAATACAAAATTTAAATTTTTATACGGCTCCCGCACAAAAACATTTCCAATGAGTAAAATATGCCCCATACACTAATAATGTGATGCACAAAATTTCAGCATTTTATCATAAAATGTTCCAGAGTTATGTCTAAACAAAGTTGGCGAGGGATGAATCACAAATTAAAATGTAAATGTTTACAGCAAGAGTGCAAATGACGCAACGCAGAAATGCATCACATTCAAATTATATCTGCCTCTTATCTTTAAATTCATTTACAATTTTCCAAAAATATGTTTTCTGAAAAATACCTTAAAATTTTACATGACTAATTACAGAATAAAACTTGAAAATGACACAATCCAAATGAACATTGAAACAGCTTAGAAATGTATGCATATGCAAATATCTGCCTCTGATCAGTGTGTCATACAATCGTAACAGACGAATCATCACATGAGAAAGTTGTTTTTGCTCTGCCATTGATCAATCGCCTCGCTTACGCAAGCGTAGCGCGCGCAGTCTGGCAGTCTGATAGACTCTTAAATATTTCACATTTCTGCTACATTTTGAAAGTGTAGTTAGCCTGTACCGACAATAAGTCGCAATACAGCAACGAATAACTTTTTGAAATGCTTATGCTGTACAGTTTATGCAATCGCAATGCTAACGAAACTGCCCAATTCTCGACATCCTTCTGGGAGATTTATTTCCCGACTGGTGCAACGAGTGCGTGAAAGAGGAAGCGTACATCGTGCAGGTTGGCTAGGTAGGCCCAGACTTCACTCAACTGATGTAGAAATTGATATTTTGGCTTACTTTTGCAGTCATCCACATAGTAGTGTTCGCACAGTTGCTTCAGAAATGAACGTGCCACGTGCATCAATGCGGAGAATACTGAGACTGAATAAATGACGTTCGTTTAACATTCATGGTGTGCAAGGACTGGAACCACCATATCATCAACGTCGTCTAGATTTTTGTAATTGGGCTCAAAATCAGGACGATGAAAATCCCCCTTTCCTGAAAAACGTTATTTGGACTGACGAATGCTGTTTTAAACAAGATGGATGCATAAATCTTCAGAATGAACACTTCTGGTTTGTCACAAATCCATTCGTGGTACGTTATTTTCATCATCAGAAACAATTTTCTGTGAATGTATGATGTAGTATTTTCAGACTCTGTTTGCTGGACTCATGCTGTATGATGGTACGTTGACGGGTGACAGATATGTTAATGAGATTCTGATTGCGGTTATTCCTGATGTTATGGATGAAATGCCCCTACAAGTACTTCCACATGTATGCTTTCAACGGGACGGATCTTCAGCTCACCATACTACAGTTGTGAAACACTGTTTAAAGAAAAAGTTTCCAGACAAATGGATTGACTTGCATGGGCCAGTCGAATTTCCTCCTAGATCTCCTGATTTAACGCCTATGGATTTTTAATTGTGGGATCGCTTACGTACAACTGTTTATCTGTCACCTCCTTTAAATAAAGCAGAGTTGCAACAACGCATTCAGGATGGTTGTCGTGACATCACTGAACAAGAACTTGATCGAGTACACAGAAGTGTTATCAGACGAATTCAGCTCTGTAATGGCATGGGTGGGAAATATTTTGAACAAGCTTTGTAATCTTTGTGTGAAGTTATTATTTCTACACAGTGTAGATACTTTTGTACCAATAAATAGCAAATTTATTATTTATTTATGTAATCACTGTTTTCTTTCGCAATTTGTGTATGACCCCTGAAACGCGATCTGCCGACATGATTTTTCCCCTCTGAGAACCCATGTCGATGCATCGAAAAGTGGTTTAAATCAGAATTTTTGTCTTTTCATATTTCTGGGACATTGTATGATAAAATGCTGAAATTTTGTACATCACCTTAATAGTGTATGAGGCACATTTTACTCATTTTATGTGTTTTTGTACGGGTTCGTATAAAAATATTAATTTTGTATTTCTTAAAATTTAATTCCCTTGAAAATTTTAATCGATTTTATAAAATTCTGTACATTTTTTACGCAAGTTTGTAATTTATTATATATGTCTAAGATCAATATTTAAGGAATAAAAGCCGAGGTCAATGTTTTTGGGACACCCTGTATATATATATATATATATATATATATATATATACGTAAATAATCTTACAAAGCACAGAAGCTATTTTCAATCAAACTACCCTTACTCGAATGATTTCTTAAATGAAGACTACAATGTCAATGAGTACCCCCCAAAACTAAATCAATCTCCGAAACTAAATCAAGTTTAAAATTTCCTGGAAAAGCTATAAAATTAAATGTGAAACCCAAACTCAATTGAATTTCCAGAAATAAACACCAGGATAACCTTTTCCTGATCAAGATGAAGGCTAAAAAAAAAAGCAACTCTATTCAATGGAATTACTGGACTCCTTCTATCAAAAGCGCCTTTTACTAATATTGTTTTAGTTTTTAGATCCCCATCAGCTATATATGTTGCGCACGTGCGCCTCTTATAGAAAAAAAATCTAGGAGTAACAAATAAACATAAAAAAAGGGAAACTCCGTTCTTTGACGAATGCATTTCTCCATCTTGATTGCGGAAGATAAGGAGACAAATTTTAAACTTTTCAATCCCAGAAATTGCGTTTTCGCAGAGTACACTTACCCAGTAAAAAAATAAACAAGCAACGCAGTAGATTTTAAACGAGAAAAAAGGTAACGAACTGGAAGCCTTGGGGACCTTAAGACCTGGAATTTACTTACAGCGATCGCTTAGGAAGCCGTGTACTGCCACGGTGGAATAAAGAGTTCAGAAACATTTCCTGGAATAGCAGAAGGTCCTTAACTTCGGTACCACATTACGAGTTGGCTCTTTGAATGTACCGGGAAGAAGCTAACGGGTTCTTTTCGTGGACTTTTAAAAGTTAATGTGACGTTGAAATAAAATATAGAGCTCTGCGGGCGCAGAGATTCGTCCATTTTTAAGGAAGTATTCTTAATTCTTTTTGGGATGTTACATGATGCAGTTTATTCGGTACGAGTGATCGTTGCTGGAATGATCCTTGAAAAGTTGATCTTTTTTACGGATTCTACGATGGTGAAGTCCTTATGGAAGCGATTCTAAATGTTAATAGTTACTGATGTTGTTCGGAATAAATTCTCTTTCGTTTTATGATTTTCTGTAACTGAAGATTGCACGCCTGAGTTGCTCAGTTTAGTCTTTATATACTTAGATTGAATCTTTATATACTAATATTGACGCTTTACATATTTAGATTGAGTCTTTATATACTCATACATATAATTGTTGAAAAGTTTGAAGTAACTATTAGTTTCATGTAATCATTGGTACATAGTGCAGTTGGCACACATTTGGCGCTATTTCAAATAACGATAAACGGTTTTAACTATTTCCTCTAGGTGGCAATATTGTAAACATTGGTAGGAATGTGCTAGAGGTTGGTGAAACAATGGGGATAGAACGATCTTGGTAAGAGCTTTGCAAATTCTATTGTGCCTATCTTCTTACAAAAAATAATAATAGTAATAATTGCTAGTGTTTTCAGATAAATTTAATTTCTATATTTTTAACTGTAGTTTGTGCCTCTGAAAATATTTTATCGCTGTCACTGCTGAAATACGAGAAGCCTCTAAAGAAATAAAAAAAAAAATTCACAAATTAAATTTCAAGAAATGATGTTGACACTACTGCTGCCATTAAAATACGTTAAAAATAATTGTTTAAATTCTTGATCTTAGGTAGTAATCTCCTGCATAGGGTGCACTTTAGTCATCTGTGGAGGAAGTTACGAAACTGAACTTCTATAGATCATAGGATGACATAGTTCTTATGGAAACTATTCCAGATGATAAGGATTACTAATTGTTGTGTTCAGGCATTGCCACACTCCATTTTATGTATTTCTTTAACCAAAGATTGTAAGATCAAAAGAACAGTTTTGCTGTACATGGATATACAGAGAGAAAACACATGAAATATTTAAAATTCCCGCATGTTGAAGACTTTACATTACACATGTATTTGTCGTGTAACTTGCTTCTGACATTTTCGAAATATGTACAGTCTTGGCCAGGTACAAGCTAAATGTGATTTTCATGTAAAATTCGATCAAATGTTCCATTCTTTTTGTACCACTGGCGCCCGAGCAAAAATATAATGAGGTAGTTGCTGGAGGGGTTAGAGTAGTGCCCAGCTTTCTTTTAGGAAGGATAAATATTTAAGGTTCTAATAGAGGAATCTCAGGTGGTGTAGAAAGATAAGGTTATTTGATTGCAAATCCAGTCTAATCCTATTCCTGGTTGTGATTTTAAGTGAAATTAAGTCAAATTTTCTATTTTCGGTTTTAATATATAAGTTCAGAAATAATTGAATCATATATATCAAACAAAGCATTTAGAGTAGGTGTTTTTTATATTTTTTAACTTCATCCATTGACAAGAATTTTAGGATCGCACCTTTCGGTTATTCCTTTTATCTAATGGGCTTATATAATTGCCATTCATTTTTTTTTAAAGAAATATCACGTCTAATCTATATTATCTTTACGTTTCCAATTTAGAACACCTAACATATTGGATAATTACGATATTCAAAATTAAAGAAAATAATGTATGGAATATTACTAATATTTTCATATACATATATACGATACGTCAAAGAAGTGTTGACTTAAAATTCACTTTAAATTGTAAGTATAAAGAACAATAGCTTTTATAATATATTTTCTGTGCGCAATTCATCTCATTCACGATGAAATAAAGAGAAATATGAAAAAGAACGCAAGTTCGCAATGAAAAAGAATCGAATATTTTCATTTACATACTATATAATTTTAAATATATATATCAGTATTATTTTCGGTTTTGAATAATTTGAAAGGTTTGAGCTAATAAAATAATCTGGAGCGTTTCTCAACTCGATTTTCTTTTCGCTAGAATCTGCTTTTGAATACTTTAAAAATAAAGCAACCAAAGAATTGGCCATAATTAAAAGTCTTTTATTAAAATCTCATTTTAGGACATACGAAAACTACACTGCCATAGCGCTTTCGGGCTATCGCGGTGTAGTTTAGTATGCCGTAAAAAGAGATTTCAATAAAATACTTTTAATTATGGCTAATATTTTGGTTGTCTTTATTTTTAAAGTATTGATTATTTTGACGTGTTTCCATACAATTTTATTTTTAAATAGCTTGTAATGTTTTTTTTTTAAATTTTGCAAGCAAAAATTTGAAAGATTTTCGATTAGTACCAAGTTTGGCAATGTAACCCCTCGGGGTGAGGGGGCAAATGAATGTCACGAATACGTAAACTATATCGCGGCTATTTTTCATTACAGTAACTAAAACTAGAAATATTAGTGATCATTGTGCCATAAATTACCCCTTTTATGCATAATTATGTGAAATTATGTTGTATGCTGCCATGTTAAGACAAATTTTTGCTCTCTCGAAAACTTGACAATTTAGACTTGCAGGATTTCTTCAACTAATTAATTACATAGTATATAGTACTTCAAAAATACTCCATATTTGTACAGTAGAACCTCGATTATCCGACCCTCGTTTAACCGAAACGCTCCGTTAACCGACGTCGGTTTCCTGATTTTTTTTTCTTTTTTTGCAACCTATAGATCAGGGCGTTTTGGAGTCTTTAAAACGGCGTTTCCGAAAGAAATTAATAAGAAAATTACTTTTCGAAGGAGAATCTGTATCTACAGTTTCAATACTAGAGTTTTGGAAATCTGTCAACATTAAACACTGCATTTATATGATCAGTGAAGCATGGGAATGTATGCCGCAATTGACACTAGGACGAAGTTGGAGAAAACTTTTGCCGAATTTTTCAACTGGCGCAGATGAAAATGCTACAGACATTGCGAAAGATGGTGTTACTGAATTTTCAAACATTTTTAGCACGATGCCAGGTTTGAAAACTGTGGGATCAAAGACATCATAGATTGGTTGATTTGTGACATGGAAGATAGAGGCTTCAAGTTGCTTAATGATGAAGAAATTATCGCAGAAGTCCGAAATTCTCCAAAAGAAGACGAAGATGATGATGAAGGCGAGAATGAGATTAGTAACAATGATGCTTTTGAGTGTTTTTCAAAAAACCTTGCTTGATTGGAACAACAAGAACAGTGTGATTCCTCTGAACTAATGCTTTACAAGAAACTTCGTGACAGTGAACGACAAAGGATGACCAATTTACGTCAGATGAAGCTTCCATTTAAATCATTGTAAGTTTTTTGTTTTAAAGTAAATTTTCATGTACTACTATACTGTACTGTAATTTGAATTTAGATATTTATTTAGCAGTTTAAATAGTCATAATAGCAGTTCGATGACAATGTTACATATTAAAATAGACGATTATTGAAAAATTCTCTATTATCCGGAAATTTCGATTATCCGATGTAGGTTCGGTCCCAATTACGTCGGATAATCGAGGTTCTACTGTATGAGATTAATTCTTGATTGGTCAAAACTGGCAAATACTTATAAACTGTGTGCAGAAAAAATACATTCGTTGTTTTTGAAATGCTGATGTGTGTGCATTTCAGAAATGAGGTTTGCGGGGAATGTAACAGACAGAGCGAAGTAAGTAAATTTCCACACTACCCTGGTGATGAAAAAGTTTAAAAAAGACTTTTTTTTCAAAATGCTGCACATAATTTCAAAATAATGAAATTAAAGAATATATATATTTATCTACATACGGATTGCATGTTTGTTTTAGAATAAACATTTGATAGTAAAATGAAAGCAGAACAACTACCACTATACTCGGATAAATCATTCTCAGCCTCTGAAATTTTACTGAAATTTCGCAGAGTCTGTTTTAAAATGTCCAAGTCACCATATGTGAATTAAAATTAGATAAAAAATACGAATTCGATGTAATTTTAAATGAGTTATCTATTTCATAAATTATTTCGTAAAAGACACGAAAATATGTCATTTAATAAAATTTAGAACAAAAGAGAGAGAAAAACGAAATGTAAATCTGTAAAGAACGTCATGAAACCTAACTTCAGAAGTTGATATTTAGGATTTAAATAGGCGGGAAAAATGATACCAGACTTCTGAAAATTTTGGATTTCTAAAAGCTGCATTTTAAAGTTTTCGTATATATTTTTATTATTATATAATGTATGTGTAATTTCTAAACCCTGGAACCGTTATTATTTTCACCAAATTCCAATTATTTCCTTCTTACCATCTCCACTTCGCCTAATACCTTACTTATCTTCTTCAATACATGATCGTACGCAGAAACTATTCAAGAACCAAACGAAGCAAAACTACAACCAAGAACTTGGTTTTTACTACACAAAAATCCCCAAAGGATAAAAAAAACTCGGACTCCGCCGAGAATAGCCACCACCATCGGAATAAAAAAAAATATCTGGGAAAAAATAGTCTATATATAAGTTTAGACCAGTAGTAGACGAGGAAAAAGAGTGAAAGACAGGGAAAAAAAATGGAAAAGCAGACTATTCCAGTGGGTCAAGGGCGGGTCAGCTGAAGAAAAAAAAAAGGTCAAGATGCAAGGTCAATAACACGAAAAGAAGACGAAAGTAGGAAATAGAACGAATAGAAAAAAGAAAGAATGATACGGGACATTCTGTCGTGGGAAGGGAAAAGTCTGCTGGTTGTGTCCAGTGGGAACATATGTATGCTATTGATGGTCAGTGGAAAAGTGCCCGCTGAGTAGATATATAATGCTAGATGTGTGCTGGGAGAAATATAGGTGGAAAAAGCTTTCATGTGGTGATGGTTAAATGAGATCTCTGAAGAATAAAAGTTACGATGTGTAGCATGTGGATGGACTTGTTCATGAAAGGATTGGTACTGAGTGGTCTTAGATTGTAAAGCACTGAATTCGGATTTTAAATTTTAATGGCAGTTATAGTGACAAAAATATACATTATAGACATATAATATATTTTATTAGTTTATAAAATACTTTATAGAAATTATATAAGCGAAATATTTATATTAGAGTTATTATGGAAATGAACAAATTCGATAGGAGGTATTAAATTATAATAATAATTATTTTTTTTTTATAAAAGATAGTGTTGTTTAAATAACATCCCTGTAAAATAGATATTATAGTACGTAGATGAGCTTGTTAAGTCTATGCTCAGGAAATGTTTCGGGCTTAGTGGTCATTGATTGTAAGATACTGGATTCAGATTTTAAATCTATATAGTAGTTATAGTGAATTATGGACATATTTAGAGTGACTATGGATATAAAAAATTGGATAGAATGGACTAAATTATAATTCTTATTAAACTGCTTTATTTAAAATAGTGATGGTTAAATTATATTTCTATAGAATGAATCGTTCGTTACTAATTCCCCCGTGGTGAAGGAGCGCCTACGCACCACGTCCACAAGATCCCCCGGGTATAACATCGCGAAGGGGAGGAGATTTGCAGCTTCACTTTTATAGAGGCTCCCCGAAGGGCGGAAGTTTGACTTGGCCTCGACATGACAACATCCATGCCCGCTGGCGGGATTCGAACCCGCAACCCGGCAATCAGACGGAAACGTATGCCCCTGACCGCTCAACCACCGGATAGGCAGAATGAATCGTGTAGCAAGTAAATGAGTGCTTGCTTATTTTGTGTTCATGAATGAATTAGAGCTTGGTGCTTATAGATTGTAATTTACTAGATTTAAATTTTAAATTTGGATTTTTGTCATAGATACTGAAGTCGATAAAATTATAGTACATTTAAGTAAATTTAATATCATCCACTTTGTCTTGGATGTATGGCAAGCCTAGGCCAAGACTTTAACCCTCATTATGTAGAATATGAAATCCTGAATTGTGTGCCATTAATTGAGTGATTTAAAATTTAAAATTTAAATAATTTTTCAAAGTTAGAGATAATTACAATGAAGATTAGGTAAACAGGAAAATTAAATGGAAGTTTAAGATAAAAGATAAATTAAAATAAATGTAATAAGTATTATTAAATTATAATTCGTATTTACATTTTTACTTAAAAATGGTGATGGGTGAATTTGATTGCAGTAGTTATGATATGATCTTACGAGGATATTATGTAATGATGTTAATATCGTCATGTAAATCGTGTGATACTATTAAGTTTAACATATGGTTAGATAATTATGCTTGCATTCATCAGAGTAATTACGCTAAGTGGTCATATATTGCTGTGTTAGATTTTGAATTTGGATTGCATTTTAAGTGTGTTATATATAAAAATTTATTTTGGTAGAATTATTACAGATATAAATACATTCTATAAGGGAAAATATATTATAATTTTTACTTCAATTATTTCTGGAAAATCGTGATGGTTAAGTGAGATTTCTGTAGATAATTATATTATTGCACGATATGAGGTTAATAACAATTTTATGAGATGGTGGGATTGTTTGGAGTGAATGAAATGGTTTCATTTGTTGCCAGTATCGGATTTATCTGTTGCTGGATTATAGGTGGTTAGCCTATAACAAGATTTAAATTTTAAATTTACATTAAAATTCTAACAGATTAACCACCAATAGGCATTGATGCGAAGGTTTACAGTAATTATATCCTATGGGGGAGGAATACCTTCAAAATCCAGCAAATAAAAACAAAAACAAAATCTGATGTGGGCAGCACATGGCGTTCCCTGCAGACTCATATTCAAGGTCTCTTTATTTCTTCAATAATTCATTAAAGTGAGATTAATTGCAGAAACTAATAGCCATAATTATTTTAAATCACACTGAATTTGCACTTTTAATTCAATTTTCGCTTTCATTTGGTAACTAGACTTATTTTCAAAAATGGTGTAGCGACAATTTGAAACAACTAAAATATCTCAAGAACGGCTAATCTTAGTGTAATGGGGTTGATCTTATTATGTTGATCGTTAAAATTACGCATAAAACAAGCATTTAATTAATGGATTTGAGCATTAAGTTTTTTATTTTAGATTTTGATGATTTTTGCTGGCCATTTCGAAAAAAAAAAGGCAGGTTCTTTTTTCCGAATCGTACCAAAATCTAATCAGCACTAGGGTAACCCACAACTGACTTATCTACTAAATTTTGTAAAATTTGATTTATTAAATTTTTAGCTAGAGTGGATACAGACAATTTTTGCTGACCATTTCGTAACAAAAAGGTGGGTTCTTTTATCCCGAATCGTACCAAAAACTAATCTGCACCAGGGTCACACATGAGTGACAGGTATTCGTTTCGTCTTCAAAAATACGTATAAAATAAGCATTTAATTGACATATTTGTGTATACGTAGTCTTTTATTTTTAGATTTAACGATTTTGGGGGGACATTTCGTAAAAAAGGCAGGTAATTTTTTTTTCCGAATCGTACCAAAATCTAATGAGCACCAGGGCCATCCACAAGACACATACCTACTAAATTTTATGAAATTCGGTCAATTAGTTTTTCCGTTAGAGTGGACACAAAATCTGCAGAGACAGACAGGCACACACACAGACGTCACGCTAAAAATAGTTTTCTGTGTTCTAGAAATCCCAAAACGTGTAGATCCATCGAAAACTCGAGTTGAGATTTTCGGTACAATTCCAATACTTTCCCTATTTATTACCATGCATTGCAGGGAAAGTAACATGAGGAATGCTCGGGGTTAATTTTTATAATAAGTGAAAGGCTGGTAATAACCTTACAGATGTAAAAACAAGCAGTGAAACGAAATCATATGTACGGTGCAGCTGCAAATGGAGGACAATAATATTATATATATGTACATAACACCATGGCAAAAGTGATCAACAACTATTACAAAGAAGTTTTACCACACTAAATACAATTGATATATACAAATAGCTCACATATATAATCTCTTAAATGCAGAATTGTTTCAAATAGGGGAAAACGATATACATAATACTGTTGAGGTTCTTGTGCTAAATAGCCATATTTATATCATTGTCCATTATCTTACTATAAACTTCGCCAGCGTATGTATTATCATTTATTTACTTTACGCCAAAATATAGATACTAACCTTATCTAGTAGCATGTTGAAGAAACTTAGACATTTTGTTAGATTTTTACGAGACAGATTATAATTTGCATGTTTGTCATGCTTCCAAAGAGGCACAGTTGGTTCCAGAAGACCAAAAATTCGAAATCTATATTTTTGTATTTATTTACTTACCTGAAAACTAAGAACTTTATTCCTAATTTCCAAGTTTTGCTGAACACATCATTAGTTCCATTTCCTAACTGTAATTTAAAGATTTTGTTGGAGGATTTTAGAGAGGTTTGACTGAGAGGTCGTGTGGTACAACTTTGTTCTATAAAAGAAGATCCGCGAGTCTGGCAGCTCGTTCTGGCGACCCTCACCCTTAGGCAAATTTGTGGAATTCGCTAAAATCGACATATACATACTCCATGGTGTACATGAATGAAACACAAGATCAGCAGTCGTCCCAGGTGGCAGTTCGGATGCCAGAAGCGACAAAGATGGCTAAAATGTCGATCAACTCGCCTCATCGAGTAAATTGATGAAATTTATGTTTTTCCTTAGATTTTTGGGAGACAAATTCCAACTTCGAAGTTTGACATGCGTCCGAATTAGCATATTCGGCGACAGATAACCAAATTTCGATATTTTGTAAATTTAAAAATTTACACATAGGATCGAACAAAATTTTACATTAAGAAGTTTAAAAATACGTATATATTGAGAAACTTGTAAAATAATAATTTTTTAATTTGTTATATTTTTCTTTTACTCGGTTCAAATTTTTAATGTTTAAAAAAAAAATAAAAAAAAATTTGGAAAATTTTTCGTTGTGGCATTTCTTTGTAGTCTCTAAATTACACATTTTAAATAAAAAAAAATCATTCAGTAAATTTTTTGTGCGGTATAGATCTTATCTTATAACATCTTAAATATCTTAAAACTTTTAAAACATTAAAAAATCCAAAATTTTTGCCAACTGTTAAAAAAAAAAAAATTCTATCGCAAAAGCAATGGGATTTGGTTTTTATGGGTTTTTAACGCGATTAATCAATTGGTTCACAACATTTTTTTACCGAGAACGTGTCTTGTATTTGTACTTTCTTTGCAATACATGGTAATGCATAGGGAAAGTGTTGAAATCATGCCGAAAATCGCAACTCGAGTTTTCGAGGGTTCTACTCGTTTCCAGACCTCTAGAATACGAAAAAACTATTTTTAGCGTGACGTCTGTGTGTGTGTCTGTGTGTGTGTCTGTCTGTGCAATGTATGTATCCACTCTAACTCAAAAACTAATAGACCGAATTTAATAAAATTTGGTAAGTCACTTGGGTGTGACCCTGGTGCTGATTAGTGTTTAGTATAATTAGGGATAAAAGAACCCGTCTTTTTTTGCGAAATGACCCACAAAAATTGCCTTTATCCACACTAGCTGAAAAACTAATGGACCTAATTTCACAAAATTCGGTATATAAGTCACTTGTGGTTTACTCTGGTGTTGATTAGATTTTGGTACGATTCAGAAAAAAATAACTTGCCTTTTTCTGCAAAATGACCCGCAAAAATCGTCAAAATCTAAAATAAAAAACTACGTTTGCTCAAATATATCCATTAAATGTTAGCTTTATACGCAATTTTTAACGAAGAAAAGAATAAGATCAATCCCATTACACTAGGACTAGCCGTTCTCGAGATATTTTAGTTTTTTCGTATTTTCTCTACGCCACCTTTGAAAATAAGTCCAGTTACCAAATGAGAACGAAAATTGAACTAAAAGTGAATTAAATTTAATTAAAATAAAGGAACGTGGATATAAGTCTGCAGAGAAGATTATATGTTGCCCACATCAGATTTTTTTTATCACAACCATGGCGATATTACAGAATGGAGATGAAGTATTGCCATTGAAAACAGCTACGTAACTCATCCGGTAAATTGATGAAACTTATTTTATTCCTTTACTTCTCATGAGAGAAATTATGCGAATTTACGAATCAAATATGTGTCTGAGGTGATATGCTTTAGATATACGAGGTAATATACGAGGCTAGATGACAGAAAGCCAAATTAAAAATATTCGCAACTTGATGCGTACTTCAGTTGAAAAAAAAACTTTTCCAGAGAAATTAATCTATTGCTCCAGGTCATAGAAAATATGGAATCGGTATATATATATATATATATTTAATAAATTTTGTTGAGTTTAATGCAATAATTTATGTTAATCAGAACAGTTGAAAAGGGAATCATACGCATGCTTATGCCATTTACAATTCAAATATATTGATGATTTTAGATATAAATTTATCTTAAAATTAAGTTTTACGCACTTTAACGATATCAACAAATTATTTCTGTCATTGAAATGTATCTCGGTAATTATAATTACCACAACTGAGTCAAAAACTATAACAAAACATCATTGATAAAGAAATTGTCTGCTGTAACTATAAATGGAAATATTTCAAGAATGGTTGATTGTACACCAATAAAGTTAATTAAGAATATCTATGATATTTCGTTTTTCTGTAGGACGGTATAAAAATGCATTTTATTTATTTAGCCATTTATTAGTTATAGCTTAAATAATGTTAGAACAAATGCTCCTGCGATTTAATGATTTATCGAGCAAAATTCCATTACTTATAGTCTAAGCTCCATGTGTATGCAAATTCAAGTTTCTACCCTCAGTAGTTTTAAATGTGTAAGTCATACCTTGGTCAATCTCACTCAGCTGTTTAATTTAGAAAACAAAAAACCCTGCGATTTATAAATTTCTCGAAGCAAATTCCGAGATTTTAATTTTTTTTATTATTTACAGCTCAAGTTCCACTTGCATATTAAGTTTCAAATTTCTACCTTCAGTAGTTTGCGCATTGTAAGTGTTCTGTAGTTAGCTAGTTTCATTTATGAGTAACTTTATGTATATGATATTTTTTTTAAGCAAAATGGGTTGAATTTTTCGACCAGAGTTCTCATATACATTTTGTGTTAGATAATAAGTAGGTGGGATTTATTTAGTGCTGAGATTCCTTATTCCATATAGATGATTTACAAGAAGCTTTTACCATAAACTCTTTTGAGCACGGAGGCAATTTGCAAGAATCAAAACTTTTCAGTTCATTTAGGAATTGCTTGGCATATTTTTATCACATATTTCAGATTAAATATAAGGCTGCATCTACTAAGAAATGTCGTAATCAAAATTTTTCCAAGTTGATTTTTTTCATATAATATTTTTATTTAAATTAATGCGGTCGAAACAGTGAATTGTAACATGCACATTTATTTGATCGAATCTACTTATTTATATTTGACCCGCTAAATATGAAATTTGGTTCAATTCTGTATGTAAGTTTCTAAATTATAAAACTGAATATTTCACTCGAATGCATACTATGCTTTCCAATTTGAATTTTTCCCGTAAAAATCAAACGAATGACTTAAGTTTTCCCGTTAGATTTTTACGATAAAACATCTGTCATTGGTATATTTATTCGATGGGGTAACGAGATAGATATTTTGGTCGTCTTTAACGAATCGGGCATCCAAGCTGCCACGATGCCAGACTTGCATATTCGTTAATGGTACTTAATTTGACACCAATTTCAGCCGTGTGGTAGATGTAAGTCAATATAACTTTTAGTGTATTTAAAAAAATCACATAGACGAAGGTCTCTTCAGAGAACTGTCAGAGTAACAGACATCCGTTTATACCACGAGGTTCTACCACTTGCAGTGTTCAAACCTTTTGTACTTAATGGGGTAAGAAAAATCGTACGAGATAAGTAAAATAGGATAAGAAAATACATTAAGAAAATCTGATGTGGGCAACACATGACTTTCCTTATATAATGTAATGAATTTACTACTTTTACAGTAAAAAAAATAGGTTTTCCTTATAGTAGATACTAATATTCTTTCCAAGATATTGAATTTTCGACAATTAGTCGCCATTCTCATTAATATAGCGTCATTTTTATCCATTTGGCGAGATTTTTGATAATTTGGCAACATTTCAAAAAGTCGCCAAGTTGGCGACATTCCGCCAAATTCGTCGCCAAAATCTATCCAAGCGTTATGGACAAAGAAATGAGTTATTCTTACAGCAGACTATTGGCGTTCAAATACAAAAGTATTACTTAAAGTATCTTTTTCATGAATGAAACGAGCTAGATCCAGGAGAATGATGTTACCCAAATTATCGCATGGCATTACATATGAAACGTGAACATGTGTCTCAATAGGATATATATATATTTTTTAATTTTATATGACTTTTTGATAATTTTTTTGAAAAATGTACAATATCTCGAGAACGGTTCATGTTAGCGTTCTAAAATTTATGTCAATCGTTTTCTAATGAAAATTTACATAAGAAATGTCTATTCACGTAACTTTATTAACGGTTTTGATTTTTTGACGACTTTTTCAAAATTTTATTCGAAAATTTAGGGGGGTTCTGAACATTCGATTGCATATAAAAACAATAGACTTCCAGTGTTTACAGATTGTGATTTTTGTACCAAATTTTGTTCGAATCGGTCCATTAGTTCGTCAGTTATCGTCTCCACAGACCCACTGACGCACACACACACACACACATACTTTCACACACACACAGACATCACTTCAAAAATGTTTGATTCGTGATCAGGGGTGCTTGAAACGTGCTCTCCCGTCGAAAACTCGAATTCGAATTTTAGACCCAGTCACAATATTTTCCTTATACATTATGTATATAAGGAAAGTAATAGCTGCAGTAGAATATATTCGCGCAGCACTTCTAGCTATCGAGTTGAGATCTTTATGTATAACTTTGTAGATTATTCACAGCTTCACAGGGTAAATATGACTTTTTTTTTTACATATTACTTTCCTTATATACATAATGTATAAGGAAAGTATTGTGACTGAATCAAAAATTCAAATTCGAGTTTTCGACGGAAGAGCACGTTTCAAGCATCAATGATCACAAATCGAACATTTTTGAAGTGAGTTCTGTGTGTGTGTGTGTCAGTGAGTCTGTGGAGACGATAACTGACGAAAAAATGGACCGATTCGAACGAAATTTGGTACAAAATTACAATCCATAAACACTGGAAGCCTATTGTTTTTATACGCAATCGAATGTTCAGAATCCGCTAAATTTTCGAGTGAAATTTTGAAAAAATCGTCAAAAAATCAAAACGTCTAATAAAGTTACGCAATTAGACATTTTTATGTAATGTGTCATTAGAAAACGATTGACATAAATTTTAGAAGGCTAACACGAACCGTTCTCGAGATATTGCACATTTCCCAAACAAAATTATCAAACATTCATATAAAATAAAAAAAAAATTCCTATTGAGAAACATGTTCATTTTTCATATGTAATACCATGCTATAAATTTGGTGACATCATTCTCGTGGATCTAGCTCATTCCATTCAACATGCTAACATGAACCGTTCTCGAGATATTGCACATTTTTCAAAAAAATTATCAAAAATTCATATAAAAAAAATTCCTATTGAGAAACATGTTCGCTTTTCATTTGTAATACCATGCGATAAATTGGGTGACATCATTCTCGTGGATCTAGCTCATTCCATTCATGAAAAAAGATACTTTGAGTATTACTTTTGTATTTGAACGCCAATAGTCATTTATCTGCTGTAAGAATAACTTATTTCTCCGTCCATAACGTTTGGCGCGATTTCGGGGACGAATTTGGTGGAATGTCGCCAACTTGGCGACTTTTTAAATGTTGCTAAATTAACGAAAAACTCGCCAAATAGATATAAATGACGCTAAATCAATGAAAATGACGATTCATTGACGAAAGTTCAATATCTTGGAAAGAATATAAATATTTACTATAAAAATAATCTATTTTTTTTACTGTAAAAGTAGTAAATTCTTTGCATTATATAAGGAAAGTCATGTGCTGCCCACATCAGATTTTTTCCCAATGTAGTCGGTTTTGATTGCCATTCTTGTAAAAGCTATTTTTCTCATTATTTGACAAAGACGCTAGTTAGCAGATGTAGTTTGACAAATTGATCCCATAGCCCATTGACAAGGATACCCAAAAGAACTTGTATCCATTTTAGCTTTCGTATCGTCTTGGTATTTGTATGTGATTCTTTGCGGGTTTTAGTTACAGTTACTGCATTGTATCTCAGAAAAGAGTACTAAGTATAAAGCAGCACTTCCAGCTATCGAGTTGTGATGTTAATGTATAACTTTATAGATTGCCCAGACCTCCACCTGATAAATACTTCTGTTACTACTCAGGCTAATAGATCAATATTTGATCCAGACATTATTTACCGAACCATAAAATGCTATACCTCTGTTCTAGTATCATATTTTGAACTATCTGTGAGGATATGAAATAGTGAATTGCTTATAGTCGAGGTGCAAATGTTAATATTGTGTTGAACCTCTTTTATTTCTGCGTGCGTGAAGATGTTTTGTGGGTAAAATGTACAATGTTTGTAGCTTTATTTCTCATAATATGTTTTACAATATGTGATACTGAAGATGTTAAAATGTAGGTTAGATGTTGAAACGGTGCAACGTGATATTTGATACATGGCTTTTAAAATAATGTTTCTTTGTCTTCAAACATATGGAGTTCTTTATTTCAAGATAATATGAGAGATCCTAAAAATTTTATCAATTGAATTAAATATGGTAACTATGGAATTTCTTTCTGACATGATTATTTGTTCCTCTTACTCATCAGTTTGTACTGTATAGCATAATTAATTTTAACTGGTAGCATAGGTATAGTCAAGATATCGGATGAAACATGAGAGAATGGGAAATTGTTTTAGTCGTACTCATTTAGTGTAAGCGGAATCAAAAAGAGCGTCAATGTAATTAATCTGTAAATAGGAGTTATAATTTTAAACATTTCTGTACTGTGAAACAAACAAACACAAATTATCAATAAGTACACTGCACTTAATGTCAAAGGATAAAAAAAAAAGTTGAGTAACATATAAAAGCACAAATCACACAATAATACAGCTGTTTCGAGGATATGTTGAATCCCCTTCGTTAGTGCAAGAGAACCAACAAACCCAAAGTCCAAAAGAGAAATGGGTGCGAAAGTCGCCTATTTGTGTTTGACACTGTTCGGAGCACCTAGCACAGAGTGCTGTATCTCCTGGTTGATAATTCTTCGGTTGTTGCTCCGATAAATGAACTTGCCATGGCAACAGTTGAAGTGGGATAGAGTGCACATAGTATTAATAGAGTACTCTGAGAACCCTACAAAAAGGGAGGGGGGGGGGTAGGTAGAAGGAAAGGATGGTAAACAAGAAAAAATAATTTCAAGCAGTGAAGTTCCAGGCAGTACATAACTCTAATTCCATAGAGTCTGTATTGCACTGAATGTCATGGAAGTACAATCCAGGGGGTCTTTTGCCCTGGGGAGGTTCAATTTCAAGAATTTCGTAAAGTTAATAATTTTGTCAAGTTTGATGCCTTCCATGAGTTGTTTTATCTCTTCAAAGAGTTTAATGCAGTCATTGATTTTAGACGAGTCCCCAGAAAATTGTCCACGACGGGGGGGGGGGGGTCTGTTTATTTTCCTTTCGCCGATCACAGAGGCGTAAGAGGGATTTCTGGTTTGCTCTATGTTACTATTATCAGCAGTATCGTTAACGTGGGTCTCAGTAACAATTTCCTCCTCAGAAGTCTTTTTAGGCATCTGGGGGGGGGGGGGGGGGGGAGGGTAAGTATAGGAATTTTTGAGAATTTTGGTTCTACTGGGTTTATTAGCCGAGTTCGCCGGGCATTTCCGGAAGTTAGCCGGATGATCTATACGGCAATTGCAGCATACCGCAGGGGATTCCCTTGGCAGCTTGCAATCACGAGTGTGATGCATCTTGGCGCACTTCAAGCATCTGCTCGGAAAACTGCAGCATTCCGATGAATGCCCGTGTCTCTGACAGTTGTAGCAAATTTTAATTGCATAGGATTTAAACAGTGTAATTTTTATTTTTAAATGCATCATATTATCAATTTCAGAAAATTTTTGAGCATTCCCATTATGTGGGAAAAGCACAAGGAAAATCGGTAGGGGAGTCCTGGCAGATCTATGCATAAACTGGGTAATTCTGGAGACCTGATGCCCCAGAGCAGTAATTTCATCAAAAATGTTCGCTATTTCAGTATTGGCGGGGAGTCCGCGAATAATAAATTTCAGCGGTTTTTCCGTTTTTAAATTAATTGAGCTGAAGGGGACTATGGGTGCGAAAGAAAGGAGCAAGGGGGATTATTTACCCAAGACCTGGATGAAGAGAGAGCCAATCAGAAAGCAGCATGTTGAACTGCCCAGCCAACCAGAAACGACAAGTAACACACAAGATTGGTGTGCGCCAAAACATAGCAATAATATTCTGACAAGACAAGTCAGAACAAGAATAAATGAGACCAAACAAGGCAAAAAAAATGTATAAAACAACACATAAGAAACCCAAAAGAATAGAACGAAGAAGGGTGGTGGTGGTGGTGGTGGTGGTGGTGGTGTGTGTGTGTGTGTGGGGGGGGGGGGTGTTATAGAGCGTTCTACCAGACTGTTGACAAAATGGATTATTGAACAAGTCATTTACTAAATTACTGGAATTATTATGGATATGGAAGGCTTTGAAGAAATCAAGATCATAGATAGTGCATAGATGCAACTGCTATTGTTAAATAATTCAGTAAATGTGTAATTATTACTTTCCTTATATACATAGTATAATGTATAAGGAAAGTATTGTGACCGGCTCGAAAATTCGAATTCGAGTTTTCGACGGCAGAGCACGTTTCAAGCATGCCTGATCACGAATCGAACATTTTTGAGGTGATGGCTGTGTGTGTGTGTGAAAGTGTGTGTGTGTGTGAAAGTGTGTGTGTGTGTGTGTGTATGTGTGTGTGTGTGTGTGTGTGTGTGTCAGTGAGTCTGTGGAGACGATATATGGCGAACAAATGGAGCGATTCGAATGAAATTTGGTACAAAAGTTACAGTCCGTGAATACTGGAAGACTATTGTTTTTAAACACAATCGAATGTTCAGAACCATCTAAATTTTCAAGTGAAATTTTGAAAAAATCATCCAAAAATCAAAACTTTTAATAAAATTATGCAAATAGACATTTCTTTTGTAATTTTTCCTTAAAACACGATTGACATAAACTTTAGAACGCTAGCATGAACCGTTCTCGTTATATTGCACTTTTTTCAAAAACATTTATCAAAAAATCCCATAAATTAAAAAAAAATAATAAGTCTTGAGAAACATGTTCACTTTTCATATGTAACAAATTAATTAAAAAAATAATAACTGTTGAGAAACATGTTCACTTTTCATATGTAACAAATAAATTAAAAAAATAATAACTGTTAAGAAACATGATCACTTTCATATATAACAAATAAATTAAAAAGAATAATAACTGTTGAGAAACATGTTCACTTTTCATATGTAACAAATAAATTAAAAAAAATAATAACTGTTGAGAAACATGTTCACTTTTCATATGTAACAATTAAATTTAAAAAAAATAATAACTGTTGAGAAACATGTTCACTTTTCATATGTAACAAATAAATTAAAAAAAATAATAACTGTTGAGAAACATGTTCACTTCTCATATGTAACAAATAAATTAAAAAAAATAATAACTGTTGAGAAACATGTTCACTTTTCATATGTAACAAATAAATTAAAAAAAATAATAACTGTTGAGAAACATCTTCACTTTTCATATGTAATACCATGCGATAAATTTGATGACATCATTCTCGTGGATCTAGCTCGTTCCATTCATGAGAAAAGTTACTTTGAGCAATATTTTTGTATTTGAAAGCCAATAGTCATTTATCTGCTATAAAAATAGCTTATTTCTCCGTCCATAACGATTGACTAGACTTTGAGATTTTGGAGAAGAATTTGGCGGAATGTTGTCAACTTGGCGACTTTTTTTAAATGTTGTCAAATTAACGAAAATCTCGTCAAATGGATTAAAAATGAAGCTAAATCAATGAAAATAACGACTAATTGACGAAAATTCAATATCTTGGAAAGAATATAAGTATCTACTATAAGAATAACCTATTTTTACTGCAAAACTAGTAAATTCATTGCATTATATAAGGAAAGTCATGTGCGTCCCACATCAGATTTTATTTTTCATTATATTTTGATAGCATTTCATGCATTTTTGGGTGATGCTACCGAATATCTTAAAATACATCAATATATCGAGTAATTAGTTAGAATATATTTTCTTAAATATTCCATATGTCTCATCTTCGAAACATAATTGATGAATGAGTTAAAAATTGAATTTAAAGTCTAAGAATTGATAATTGGATAATTATTCAAAATATCCTTAGTAGCAATCCAATTTTACCCCAATATTGGCTTTTTATTTGCTCCAATATTGGACTAATATGAAAAAGTGGACATTTTGACGGAATTAGCCTAATATTGGCTTAAAATATTGAGACAATATTACGCCACTATTTCCAATGTAACACCAATATTGGCTTATATTGTAATGAAAATATTAGCCAATATTGGAGGCCAATGCAACCTCAATATTTGCCCAATATTGGAATTACATTGGAAATATTTCCAATGTAATGCCAAGATATACAATATTGGTCTAATATTGAACCAATATTAAATGCTACTAGGGATTACCCCATTTTAATACAGTAATTTATAATCTTTTCAGAAAATGAAGTACATCCATTTGCATACTTTGCACTATCTGGGTACGTGACTGCTCTGGCTTTCCATTTTAATTCTTTTATAGGCACATTTTATCACGGTCAGTTTACTTTTCATATTCAGCTTTGAATTGCTGAAGTGTAATGTATTATTAACGAGAGGTCACATTTGCGAATTGTATTCCCCTTCCAAGTTCCCCGATTTTCCATCAATTTTCCTAAACTTTTTAGCTTACGAAAAACCATCATTCAAATCACGGTCCTTCATTTCCTCAAATCCCCTTTCATTTAAATGCATTTCTCACTTCGCGTCCTCCCCTTCCTTCGAAATATAAATGACCGAACTCATTCATAATAATAATCTAAAAAAAAAAAATCCCAGTAATAACCAGCCGCGGGCATCAATTTCTTGGACATCAAGGCTCCCTCCTTACGAAAAACGAAAAAAAAAAAATCACCCTTTCGCGGTCCAAAAGTTATCGAAAGAACTTTTTTGGGGGGCCAGCGGCATTATTCAAAGCACAAGGTGTCACGGCATCTTGCCGGTTGGCCATCAGGCAGCAGAGCGTGCGCGATTACTGTCACCCAGCCGTAACCCGGATGACAAACGGCCATCCTGTGACGTCATCAATCGTTTCCATGACGACTCTTCAAGGAGGGAGGCATTAAGATTTTCGAAGAGCCCCCCTCCCCCCCACTTCATCTGGTCCTTTCCTTAAATTCTTTATCTTAGAATTTGAGCACAAGTGGAGTGTGTCAAAGGAGTATCTTGATGAGGAAATGTATGCAGACATTTTTGAAACTCGTTTTCGTTCTTTCAATTTAACCTTCACCATTCTCAATTAGTAATTTACTATTAATAATAATTAAATAAAGATAATAATAGTGATTACTATTAATAATAATCAAATGATGAAAAGAATAAAGATAATAATAGTAATTACTATAATAGTAATAAATAAAGATAGTAATAGTAATTACTATTAATAATAATCAAATGATGAAAAGATAAATTCTATGCTGATATTAATTTAATATGAGTAATAACAAGAAATTTATGAAAGACACTTCCTATGGTAGCAAATAGTGTGTATATTTAGTTTTTGAAGGAGCTATTAAGCATTTTTATTCTCTTCTGTTTATTTATTTCGTAAAGTTATATGAATTTTCGCAAATCCATAAGTGGTGTATCTGCAGAAACTGAAATGGAAATCCACAATGAATCCCCAACCCCTTCTTAAATACGATGCTGAATCCATATCCTATAGCTAATCTAGAAACAACGACATCGCCAAGAGGTCGAGATTTGGTAATCATAATCCCCTAGGACCCTTTCTAACCCATTGAATTTCGAAAAAATGATATAAGAAGAAATGGAAAGCAAAATATTTGGTTACTAGCCCCCTCCCCCCCTCTCCCCAGAAATCCCGAAATTTTTACTGTTAATACTACCGTCTTGTCTTGAGAAATAAATGTTTCAAGGTAATGGTTTGAACTGGAAGTGAAGAAATCAAAAGAGGAAATCCTTAGTGCCCCCTTCTCTTCTATTATATTCCGAAATTTGATTCTGAATTAATCATCATTCGCAAAATCAATAGTATGGCAAAAATTTTGCAACCAGAAAATATTTGCCGCCCACAAACCAATAGTATGGTAAAAATGCTTGCCACTAAAACGTAAACAACAAGCAATACCATTTACCATTTCAGCTCTGTGCTTAAAATTATTATATTTTTTCATTAATTACTCAAAAGGATATCAAAGTCAAAATATTTTTTAAAGTTAATATCTCAAATAATACGACTAGCATATGCGCAGTATAGGTACATCCTTTTGCTCAGCATCCTGTCAAATCTCATATTTGAATATTCTAAATTGATTGCTTCAAAAAGCTAAATTCTGGAAAAAAGCATCACTACTTGAGCTAAGAGATGAAAATACTCCTAATCCTATTGAGTCTGCCGTATATTACATTTGGAGTTTTCTGCAGTATGGCAATACATTATGATCAATCTATCAGATAATTAAGGAATTGGTCAATA
Source organism: Amaurobius ferox (assembly GCA_951213105.1). Classification (NCBI taxonomy): domain Eukaryota; kingdom Metazoa; phylum Arthropoda; class Arachnida; order Araneae; family Amaurobiidae; genus Amaurobius; species Amaurobius ferox. Next base: position 76,304,652 of record OX578149.1, on the reverse strand, counting down.
TGATAAATAATAAAATTAGTTAACATATCTAGTCGATAAATTAGTAATAGTCTATAAATAATTTAATATGGCAACAATCTAAGTTATTAATTCATATTTTATGATCAATCTGTGCCTGTTTTGTCATTTGGAAACGTCCAGTGTCTATCTGCTCCGTTAGCGTAAGAGGATATCATTTTATCACACCATCATGTACACTACCCGACATAGAAAATGCAACACTATGAAGCTTTAGCCGCATAAGTATGCAAAATGTGAGACAAACGCATATGGTCTATGTATGCAAATGATCTGAAATGCAAGTAGGTCACGTGATTAGAGCGTGGGATAAAATAGATGGAAACTGCAGATGAGCCAACAGTTGTTACTGTCTGTCTCCTACGGAAACCCGTTTTCCGAGCTGAAGTTCTTTTCAGCGACGCTGAAGTTCTTTTCAGCATTTGGACGATCGTGCGAAGGGGTTCATTTAAGGCTTACGTACGGCTGGGTGGTTGTACCAGCGTATCGTCGCTGAAACACACGTAGATCCGTCCACTGTGCAAATGATTTGGAGAAGATGTATTGAAGAAGGGCATGTGAATCATCGCAGTGGTACAGGTCCATCCAGACGTACGTCAGCACGTTTCGATCGAAGCATTCGAAGGCATGTGGTGGCGGCCTCACAATTAACGACTGTTGATATTCTGCAGAATTTGCAGGGTACATTGGCTAATATCAGCGAGAACAGTTTCTCGACACAATGACTGAAAGCGCCTTGCACTCAAACCTTCCTTTGCGAAGACTGCCATTGACGACAAGACACCGACGTGAGAGATTGCAATGGAGTCGGTCCCGAACTTCTCGGACGACTGAATGAGACAGAGTTGTGTTCTGTGACGAGAATCGGTTCTGTTTTGTCGAATGACAGTCATGGTGTAAGTGTCTGGAGGCGACGTGGAAACAGACCCAATCGTGCTGCGACGCCATACTGATCGGCAACGTGGCATCATGGTTTGGGGTTCCATCGGCTTCGATAGCCGGTCACTTCTGGTTCGTATCAGAGGCACAATGAAGGCACTCCGATGTGTGGATGAGGTGATGCAGCCGGTTGCACTGCCCTACCTTCAGCTGTTGCAAAATGCTGTTTTCCAGCAAGATAACGAGCGGCCGCACACGCAACCATCAGCAGACAAACCTTGAATGGTAACCAGGTGCTTACTTAGTTTCCGCTGTCTCCAGATCCCTCACGAGCATGTATGGGACGTGATTGGCCGTCGTTGACTGCCCTATCTCCGCCTCAAACAGAGAACGACCTGTGGTTGAAGGTATAGGGTCAACCATCCCTTAGGAAACTATACGCAAGCTCATTGCATATGTTCCTCGATATGTTGCTACTTGTATCGCCGCAAAAGGTGGTCCTACTGCCTACTGATCATCCTGTCTATGCCATTACTGTATTACATCATCTTTCTGGAATTAACATCACGTATTTATATATGCCATCTCTGTCTGTGTGTATTTTATCATCACAGTCTATTCGCTCTTTCATGGTGTTGCATTTTCTGTGTCGGGTAGTGTAGATAGAAGTGCGCTGTTTTGAGACAGCTTGTAAATGCACACTATTGCCCAGGATCAGGGTTCCTGAATAATACGGGCTCCCAAACTGATATTTTATTTAATTGGTATTTAAATGTATTTGGATAAGTTTTGGTAATATCAACATTAAAAAGGGGTCTGCATAAAATAGTAGGCTAAGTGTTAAAAATCCTTTAGAAAGCTCCATTAAACGACTTGACATGAAATTAGGATATACAACTGAATCACGGATTGCGCAGTTTTTAAATCAGTGGATTATCGGCTAAATATTGATACGCTAAATTGTGTTAGACCTTGTTTTTCTGCTTCTTTGACCCAGGCCGTCCAACCTACCCGAAGGTGTAAGGTATTTGTTTGGACGGCCGGGAGTGTTAGACATTGATTGGTTTATCCTGTATTCAACACAAATACAAAGAATATTTCTTTAGAATGGTATCCATGTATGGAATTCATTCTATAGCAGTATGATAAAATTTGGTCTTCACGTAATAAACGAATATCCTCCATTTACATTAGGAAATTTAATTTCAAGTGATGTTCTTTCTATATTATAATCACAAATGACATCGGTTAAAAGTTTCTTTATGCATTAAAATATGCAACCAATACCTTATGGACATCGAGTGAACCATGGATGTTATCCAGTGGAGAACTGTTTTAACGATAACAGTGCGATTTCTTATTTCCCCATTCAAAATAAATAATTAAATTGGAACACTAGACATAATGTATCTATCAGTGTTAAAGCATATTGATGAGTTAAACAGAATATTTGTGGTTTTGCGCCACAGCTGACTCGCATTGATCAGACAAATGATTTTTTGACCTTTAAAATATGTATGCCCATATGGTTTACGACAGCTCACGTTTAATTTAAGTGCACTTTGTATAGTGAGAACATATTTCTAGTAGGAGTTTCCAACCTGTGACAATTAGATTGGATTGGAAATCATGCAGTGTCCAGCCTATGCACCTTCTGTCATGTCATTCAAAGTAAGTGGTGTTTCACAGTTTATTCATACTGGTGTTCTTGCCATCATCTCTAAGTTCCCCTTCATTAATCCATTCTATGGACTCAACAAGTCGCGGTACTTGAATCTTGCAATTCTACTTGACTGCTAAATTTGAACCAACTATGCTTCAATGTCAATAGGCACAACTGTTCTAGAAGTCGCTAATTAAAAATAATTTCATTTTCTAAAGTGTGCCTTTATGTAGTGTTTCCAGTTTCCTAGTTCAGTATTTTCCTTATTTATATTTATTACAGCAAACTTCCGTTAATCCGGCATCTAATGGCTCGGCACATCCGATAGTGTGACACACGTCTCGGACGGATTTCGGATCCGGTCAGCTGTACTGAAGTGCATCCACTGTAATAGACTAAATTGTTTTATAAATAAATGTTTTTTAAATATTTCTGTTTATTGATGTTTATATTATAATATTTAAATTAATTTAAATATTTTCCACATATTGCGTACAGTGTTATAGAGTCTGCAACGTGTTAGGTAAATAAATATCCCATTCTTTCTGTCCATTATTTTGTTTTCAACTAAAAGTTTCCATTTTTTACCTCATTTTAGTTTAACACCCGGTAATCCGGAGAATTTGGTAATTCGACACAGTTGGAAATAACGAATGTGCCGGATTATTGCTGTAATAACACTAGATGTTCAAATAAACAAATATTAAATAATAATTTCAATGCCAAATCTTATAGTTAAAATTTCTTATATTTTATTTTGGCGTGTTTCACGTGTATTCTTTTCACTTTAATTATACCTTCTTTTCGTGTGTTTCACAGTGTTTTAAAAAATTATCGGATATCTTGCTGACCGAGATTTTCTCCATGAATGCACCCAATCTACGTCTCTACAGAAGTACAGTTTTTTAATTTCTTTATATACATAATGTATAAGGAAAATATTGTGACGAGGTCGAAAATTCGAATTCGAGTTTTCGACGGGAGAGTACGTTTCAAGCATCCCTGATCACGAATTGAACATTTTTGAACTGATGTCTGTCTGTATGTGTGTGTGTGTGTGTGTGTGTGTGTGTGTGTGAGTCTGTGAAGACGATATCTCACGAACGAATGGAGCGATTCGAATGCAATTTAATACAAAAATCACAATACGTGAATACTGGAAGCCTATTGTTTTAAAACACAATCGAATGTTCAGAACCCCTCAAAATTTTCGAGTAAAATTTTGAAAAAATCATCAAAAAATCAAAACCTTTAATAAAGTTACGCAAATAGACATTACATTTCTTATGTAATTTTTCCTCAGAAAATGATGGACATAAACTTTAGAACGCTAACATGAACCATTCTCGAGATATTGCACATTTTTCAAATAAATTTATCAAAAAATTCAATAATTAAAAAAAAATATTAACTGTTAAAAAACATGTTCACTTCTCATATGTAATATCATGCGATAAATTTGGTGCCATCATTCTCGTGGATCTAACTCGTTCCATTCACGAGAAAATATACTTTAAGTAAAACTTTTGCATTTGAACACCAATAGCCATTTATCTGATGCAAAAATAACTTATTTCTCCATCCATAACGCTTGGCGATATTTTCACGACGAATTTTGGCGGAATGTCGCCAACTTGGCGATATTTTTAAATGTTGCCAAGTTAACGAAAATCTCACCAAATGGATAAAAATGACTCTAAATCAATGAAAATGACGACTAATTGAAGAAAAGTGAATATCTTGGCAAGAATATAAGAATAACATTTTTTAAACTGTAAAAGTAGTAAATTGATTGCATTATATAAGGAAAGTCATGTGCTTCCCATATCAGATTTTTTTTTCCAAAATGGTTATATATGAAAAATATGCGATCAGTACACGTTGGAAGTTGATAAAATATCCTCCGCACTCTTGCACTGAATTTAAAGCCAATTGTCAACTTTTGTTTTCTCTTTTAAAATGTGCAGATGTATTCTTGACATTCGCATCACACTTTGTTTCAAACGGTAGAATAAATTGCCAATTATTTTAGATATAATCTATGCATTTTGTGCCCTTGAATAATAAACATTCGATCCGTCACTGATGATATAAAAATCTTTCCGATTGAATGAAATGAACACATTTATAATCTTGAACCATGAACACTCTTAGCCAGAACTTTTACTAAGGCAATCTTATTTTGGATAATATATAAAACAGAAGCCAGACGGGACGGTTGTATAAATATTTCCGTGTTCAAGTATTAAGAATATCTTCGATATTCAGGCGCCAAATAAATTTTCTTTATAAAACTTAAATTTTAATAATGATTTAGCTCGAATATTGTTATCTTTAAAGGAAAATCTATGGGGCAAAATATCTTTCTTCTGGGAAAGTAGATATTTATGTTAGGTATAAACTGTTTGATTTAGATAAAACTTTTAAGTTTATATAAAAGCATAAAATTTCATTGAAAAATCAAACAAGATTTTTGTTTTTCGAAATTACTTTATAGTCTAAAATATTTCTCCTTTGTAAACTATTCCTTTAAACAAATCTGCTTTTTCAGTACGCCTGACGATGATTCTTGGAAATCCATATTTTATAAATGTTAATGTGTGATGTGGTTTGTTCTTGTAGGAACCGTGGAGGAACTATTTAGGAACCTGTTGCGTGGAATGCTAATTTTACGCACAGTTAAGAAAAGGTAAACATATGCAGAATAAAGTGTTTTCATTAATTTGCAGTTCAACTTGGGACACCTGGTGAACCTTATTAATGACGCCGTTTTAAAATTTGTGTCATACGTTTCATAATGTCAATAAAATAAATATAATATAATAAAAAATATTAATTTTACCCTTGAGAATGTCAGTATTCAATTTGATAGTTTTTTAAGAAATTTTTTGAAAATTTAAGAGTATTTCAATTATTTGATTCCGGATACAAAATCATGGGTTATAGTAACTGCAGAGTGTAATTATTATATCATTTCTTTTTATAATCGATGAATTTGTTTGAGTGATATCTTGTCCATAGACTTTATAGATACATGCACTACTCACAGACACCATTTCAGATACATTTGATTGCAAATCTCGAAGTCTAAAAGTATAAAATTCCTCGAATATAAATTTTCTATTACGTCACAAAATTTTCTCTGTATATAACTAGGAAAAAACAGTACTACCATTGCAATTAAGACAAAATAAACTTATCAGTTTGAAATACATATTACGCACTTAATAAAATATTCGTAGTTCCTGAATCTATCAAAGATTTTATTTACAATATTCATATAACATTATTTCCTCATTCAACACTCTGCAAAGATATCAAATCACCTGATAACAAAAGCAACAGAAGATTATTCCCGTATAAGAAATTTCAGTGGGCCCGTTTCGTTCAGTTTTCCATGCTGATGCACTAATACAGATTCCTCATGAAAATCCCCATCTTCCTAAACTACTTTGCATAAAAATGCCTGCGCATTCAAACCTGTTAGGCCGAAACGGAAAGAAAATCCCATATCTCGAAAAATATTCCATGACAAAATGAGAAAAATCTTTTAAGGCCCCCTGCAAAATGGCCAATTTAAAACTCTTCAAATACGAAAGATAAAAGGAAAGTGCAAAAAATTTCTTTCCTTAGACCTTTAAAAATAAAATAGAACGAAAAAAATACTGATGATTCCAAATCACGTTCATCTATGGACGCCACATCAACACTTCCCTCCCCCTTGAGAAAAAGAAAAATTTAAAAACTTTTCCCCCCTGTCCCCAAACAAAAAACCTTCGCATTGGCGATTTCGGAATGAAGAAAAAAATCCTGGATATTAACGACTAATGGCCATCTATCCAAAAGACATGCAGCCCATTTGAGAGCCGGGGATGGAAAAGGATGGAAGAAGAGAATAACGAGGCAGGCTGCGCAGAAAAGTGGTGTGGAAGAAGGTAATGGCATGCAGTTGAAGTAAGGACTATGCAAATGAGAAATGTCCTTTCCAAAAACCTTGGCAATTAAAGTTAAATTCAGTTATTCCATCAAACTAGATATTAAAACCGTCATATGACGGGGTCAATAAAATTATATTATTCCCGCCTGTAATACTTGTGCTCCTAATATTATCTGACACATGACAACTACACACATCTACCGCTTCTACCGGTCGTCCAAATAGTTGCTCAAGTCCTCTGGATGAGTCGGACGGCCTGGGTTTTCCACACATCTTATGCTTAATATTATCATGACCCTTTACAAAACACAATTTCGATACTCCCCCTTAAAAAGTATTTAATTTTCGATACTCTCTAGATCTTCTAAGAAAGCGTACCAGTTCCAAAGACAGTAAAACTAACTATAATTTTAATCAAAAATATTAAACTAATTATTCCCACAAAAACAAGAGGGATTATCAAATACATTAAACTTCATTTTCCGAGATATTGAATTATCGTCAGTTACGCAACATTTCCCAAAAGTTGCCAAGTTAGCGACTTTGAGTTTAATTATCACCAAATTTACCACCAAGGTTCCAAATTTGTCACCAATGATTAATATCGCCAAAGTAATTGCAAATGCAATTAGAAGTTGATTTTATACGGAAGTAATATTGGTAATCTAAAAAGTGTGCGTGACCAATATTATATTAAGTATATTAAGAATTTTAAGTATATTAAGAATTTATTAAACATTTGTAGTTTGAGATAAACAATTGGAAGAGAAGATTTAACTCTAGAGGGATCATGAGTACGAGGGAAATATATCCATTTAGTTAATTTTGTCTAAGATTAATTAACAAATTTTTACAAAATAATTTTAGACATGAGTACAGGAAAGGAGTTTTAGCAAATACTCCTCTATATGCAGCAATTTTGGCGTAATGATCAGCAATTTTATTTCCCAAATTACCCGCATGGGCCTACCTAAGAAGTATGTATTTAATTTTTAAAATTAATAATTTTACTTCTCATATTTGCCATATAATTGGATTTATTTGAGATAGATTGAAGAGCAGAAACGGAGGAGAGGCAGCCAGAATAAATAATAAAAATTGAGGTTTAGGTTATTTTCAGAAGCCTAATCAACAGCATACTCAATGGCAGTAATTTCAACCTGAAAAACTGCATTCTTTGCATCAAGTCCGTAACAGGAGATCTCATCCAATATCTCATGTTTAAAAATGCAAATGGCAAAACCGACTTTTGAATCAATTTTAGAGCCGTTTGTATAGATTTTATAGAGTTAATATTACCAATGGAGTTAATTTTATTAGGAGAAACGGTATGGTTTGAAACTGAGACATCAGAAATATGGTTATTGAAGTCAAATTGGAAAGGGGATGGAAAATTTGAACCAGAAAAGGAGTATATTATTTGTTTCCAGAAAATATATTTTTATATAAATTTAATATCAAATTGTGGAATACCAAGAATAGAGAAAAGCGAAATCCAATACGAAGTACAGTAGCCGGAAGAAATGTTTAGTAAAAATGTTTTCTGAAGAGAAATCAGTTTTTTAAATAGTTGATTAAAATTAAACAAATTTGATAGGTGAAAACAGGCATTTGTTTCAGGATAAAAAGACAGAACAACAATACTAGTAAAGACCTGACGCCGTCTTGCATTTACTGATGTTATTTTTCTTTCTTTTTATCGTGAACCGTAATCAGAAAACTGATATTTGTAGAAAATATCTCTAAACCCTTATTTGAGGTTTTATCCAAACCACAAGTTCAATGGCATCTAACCAATTCCATATGGCCTTCAAATCTCAGCATATTTCCTCCTCAGAACCTCCTCCTACCACTGACCGAGTCTAACCCCAACAGGCAAGGCTGCTTCCCTGTACTGATGACCCATATAGGTGATGATTAAACAGATGTTCGACGGTGGCAGCAACGAACAATACCGAACAGAATTACAGACAGGAATAGGAGGAGGGGGAGTTTCTTCCAGGTGAGGCCCCTTCTCCTCTAAGGTCGTTGCTCTACAGCTCTATGGCTCTACATGAGTGTGAGCATCCTTGACTTTGAACGGAGTGCCATACTCTGGGGTGGTTGGAATGTTTTATTATGTCAGTAGATTTTCTATATATATTTAATCCTGTAAAATGTAGCATAAGAAAGGGAATCTTGTGAAATATTTAGAAGTGTAAATTCATATCGTTCGACATAAAATCCGAAGGAAATAATAAAAGCATGTAATGTGCTGTATGATACATGACTTTCAGAGAAAACGAAAAAAAAAAAATCGATAATCTGAGACAACAGAAACTAGTTATTTAAATATATAAGAAAATTTATGTTTCATGCGTAATATATACCTCTCCAATCTATATATGTTATTTTTCTGCCATAGATAAAAATAATTGATTCTATGCTGAAAGTATATATGGAATTTCTCCCCATCAAAATTTAAACATTTATTTGCATGAATTATATCATTCAGCAGCTATCTCTGAAACTGGAACACTTGTCACATACAATTTCTTTGTACCTTAATAAAGAGCAGGCATATGGGAATTTTCTATCAATAAAAATATTTCTATTCTCACAAGCGGCAGTTATATTCTGTATGAAACTAGTCACATCTTGTTTCAATTTTATTACCGTAATTAATACCAAACTACTGATATTACGGTACTACTAGTACTTCATATTTATTTATATGTTACTTGAAAACGTTATTATAATTCCGTATTGGTCTTTACTTTTGTTATCTTTATAATAACAACGTTAAAATTGATGAAACTCAGTGCTTATCTGATCATTCATCTCAACCAAGATGGAAAATGGAGACACATTTTATTAAAATTCTATTCATGATTCCTGTTTACCCTTTAGCTGGGAGATTAAAGGCAACCCATGTGGTTTGTCCTGGGCGTTCCTTAATGAATACCTTGAACCATGTAAAGAATAACATTTATTAGCACAAATTCCTTAAATAAAAGATTTTAGAATTTTTCTGGTAGAAGAATTGTAACTCAAAAAACCAGTAACTATAAAGAGATTAAGTTGATGTCACTCGTATTGTTTTATTGAGATAATTGATCCATTTTCCCCAAAAAGCATCAATTTTTGATAATTACGAATTATTATCCAAATTCATTTTGCAGTACAATGTTTGAAAACATATTTTAGAAATTTTTTGATATATTCCCTTAACTCGGCATAATAATATAGCAGTTATTTTGTTTTTTATCATGTAACAAATTGATTTCTAAAATATCTTTGGAATTAAATTTCTTCTCCTGAAAGTTATTCATCCGTAAAAACTTTTTATTCCATGAGTTTTTTTTTTATTCCATTACTTTACAATTTTGTTTTTTTATCTTATTTTCATGAACTTTTATGCAACAGTAATTTTCCTTGTATAGTGTTTTCTGATTTAGTAATAACTTTCATTTTCTCATTCTGCGTTTAATTAAATCATGTTTACTTTAACTTTACTTAGCTACACAGTGAAACAACTTCTACCATATAATAGGGCTTTGCATTATAAACAAAAAGAATTCGATTAATCATCCATAACCAGCCGACGTGGTTGTCGAGTGGTCAAGGCAAGCGTTTCCGTAGCAATCGCTCGACCGCCATGTTATGGGTTCGAGCCCCACGTAAGGCATGGTTGTTTGTGTTGTGGGCGCAATGTGATCCGCCCCCCTCTGGTGCGCCTGGGGCAACGTCAATGGACGGCTAAATGGTTCACGTTCTGGCCGCTGACAAAGGCGAATGATGAAGGTCAAAGTGCCTGGCCATTTGGAAAAAAAAAAAAAAATCATCCATAATCACCCGTGGATCATGGTTCATGTTTTCCTAGTTATTGTCACTAGATTGCACTGTATGGATGATGAGATTATCAGTAAGCACAAAACTCTTTAAAGTATTTAGAATATTTTTGGTAATTAAGAACTTCAGACAGAGCTAAAACCTCCCTTTGTAGTTTCGAAATTAGAAGTTAGACTACAGCTACCAGAAAGATGATGAAATCTTTGCTTCAAGGAATTTTGTCCTCGCTGATCATATTATCACATGCACCGTGCTGACGTAAAGCATCGACCACAAAATCATCCATGATGTGTAATGGATGATCAGTTGAGTACATCCTTTTTTATAGTTATTACATAGTTTGTAAATAGTTAAGCAATTACGTTTAAATAATTTCATTATGTGGTTTTCATAACTTTTGGTTTTCCAAGCATGTATTAAGGTTTTATTTTATGAAAATCCATATATTTGTTGCAGGTTAATAATCTTGAATTACCATATGAGCTTCACATATATACATTTCCTCAGTAATTGAATTATCGTAAATACCCCGATCGGCACTAAAATTAATGTTTTTATCGTATTACTCAAAGACTTTTCATCCTATTATAGTAATTTGCTCAAGTTTCATTAAATCAATAAATGCAGTTTTTTTAATCCATTTTCTTGTTGCTTAGCGTCAAATCTTTCCAATATTTCGTGTAAGCATAATGACTGAATTTCAAAATTCGAAAAAATTAGTTTCAATGTCTGATAATTCAAAATGCTTAAAGAGCGATTTCTGATTTTTATTCCGGCATTGAATGCTTTAGCATAAATTTTATTTTGATGAAGCCAGCAAATAACTTTAATTCAAAACTCTAGTTTATGTCAAAACTATAATTTATCGGCAAAATGTGTAATTTAATATTTTTCATGTTTCCATATTTTTAAAATAAATGATCCCTTAAATGTTTATGTTTCTATGTTATGGCGAGAAATAGTTTCAAAGATCTGAAGTATATAATATGATACCGTAGCCATTAATGGTTTAAAAGTATTTAATTAGTGTTGCATAAAATGCTGACAGAAACAACGATTTTACTCGTGATTTCAAGAGAGCGCACATTTTGAAGTTATAGTTTGGTCAAATAATTTTATTTTGAAAGCATTCTTGATCATAATTTGTTCAAATCATTTTGAAAGAATTTTAAATCTTAATTTAGTAAAATAATTAACTCTTGAAAGTATTATAAATCATAATTTGATCAAATCATTATTTACTTTTAAAAGTATTGTAAATCAAAATTTTATCAAATAATTTACTTTTGAAAGTATTCTAAATTTAATTATGATAAAATCATTTACATTTAAAAATATTCTAAATCATAATTTGATCCAATTGCTTACTTTTGAAAATATTCTAAATCGATTTTAATCAAATCATTTTCTTTTAACAGTATTCTGAATCATAAATGATCAAATTATTAATTTTTGAAAGTATATAAAATTAAAATTAATCAAATAATTCACTTTTGAAAGTATTCGAAATCTTTATTTAATGAAATAATTTGATCCGACCATTTTACATCTAAACTAAGAAAGCTTTTAAAAGCTTTCAAAATTTAGCATCCTGGTTCCGTTCGTAAACTAATTTTTTGAAAAATAGGAATATTGGTCAACGTACGAAAACATGAATTCCATCCATCTTTTATCTCATTGATGCAATTATTTAAATACATTCGAAAATATTGAATTAAAAAAAAATATTTTACTAAAATAAAGCAAATGATTTAAAAAAATGAAAAATTAAAAAAATTACATCAATGTCATATCCCATGTCCATAATTTATATAAAAGAATCAAAAATATAATATCCAAATATAATAATAAAAAATATATCTCCTTTATAAATTTTATTATTGCACCACTTTCATTATTATTTAAATCTAACAAATTACTTGAACATCATCTGCTATATTAAACACATTTTACTTACTTCCGTAGCCAGCGCACATGCTATAAGTTTCTCAAATATCGTTTCCAAATTTACAGTCTGCAAAGTGCTATTTATATCGAAGTATTTAATTTTAAATATCTAGACAGCATCTGGGGGCACAAAAACTTGAACGATATTATATGCAATGTAGTAGAGAATAAATATATTTAAAAGAAACAAGAAAGATCAATCATGCTTAAAGCATTGATTATGAAACACTTTCCAACTTCAATGTAATTTTATTTAAAAAAGTCTAAAATGCAATACATTCCTCGGAAATATTTTGAAACTTATCACAATACTGCATTAATTTATTATATTTGAAAACTTAAGCCTTCATCGAAAAATATGAACTTCATTCAAATGACGGCATTGAAATATAAATTGCCTGGTTTAAACATCTCTAAAATGTTATACATTCCTCGGTAATAGTTTTAGAATTATCATAATACTACGATAATTTATTATATTTGAAAACTTCATCGAAAACAACTGAAATTAATTCAAATGACGTCATAGAAAAAATAACACGCCTGGATCTCTCTATAAAAACAGGATTTCATTCATAACTTTCTCCCATTCATCACAATACTACAATAATTTATTTTATTTAAACATTTTTTTAAGACCATGGAGCTACAAAAAATTAAACTCTATGCTTGAAACTTCATCGAAAAAAATCGTCCTTCTCTTTATGAAATCAATTAATATTTCATTCATATCAGCCATGCAGACTCCATGGACTAAATTATTTTGTGTTAAAAAATACAGGAATTCTAATACAACTCATTCTATATATTTTGCTGTTTACATTTTACATAGGTGAAAAATAGGCTTAGTTGTAGAAATAATCAAATTTAGATGAGCATTTAAACTCAAATATATTGTCATTGCGTTGTTTCAGTATGTAGATGCACAGAATTTAAGCAAATATAAAGTAGTTTTAGGACGGATATAACACTCAATATGAAGGAAAAAGAACTTTAAAAAATCACGATTTTGAAACAAGATGGATGCCATATATCATTTTGAAGTGGGTCATGTGATCGTTGCATATCATGGTCACGTGATCGTTTCATATAAGAGGTGTAATTATTATTTTAATTTTTATTTAAAAAACTACTGAATATATTTCGCTGAATGTATTTTATGGAGCAATTTGAATATTACCTAAAGTTTTCGAAGCAATTTGTGAATTTTAAATCCGCTTAAAAAATTTTTGAAAAATTAGGTCCCATAGGGCTCAATGTATTTCATTTTTTCGACCCGGGTTCAATCCAAAACTAATTGGGTGATATTATTTATTTATATTCCCATAGGTTCTACAGACCGTCTGAACAACATACTAAAATTTCATTTTGATTAAGTCATTTTTGCGGCAGTTATCGTGCTAACGGACAGACAGACAGACAGACAGACAGACAGACAGACAGACAGAATGAACAAAGTCATAAACACTTTTCAACTTTGTTGCAAAGTGTTAAAAAAAAACCCCATCAAATATTGTTAATTTGAATATTGAGGATACAGAATAGACAAATAAACAGACAGACTCAATTTTATTAACACTTTACAACAAAGTTGAAAAGTGTTTATGACTTTGTTCATTCTGTCTGTCTGTCTGTCTGTCTGTCTGTCTGTTTGTCTGTCTATCTGTCCGTTAGCACGATAACTGCCGTAAAAATGACTTAATCAAAATGAAATTTTAGTATGTTGTTCAGACGGTCTGTAGGACCTATGGGAATATAAATGAATAATATCACCCAATTAGTTTTGGATTGAACCCGGATCGAAAAAATGAAATACATTGAGCCCTATGGGACCTAATTTTTCAAACATTTTTTAAGCGGATTTAAAATTCAAAAATTGCTTCGAAAATTTTAGGTAATATTCAAATTGTTCCATAAAATATATAAAAAAAATTCAGCGAAATATATTCAGTAGTTCTTTAAATAAAAATTAAAATAATAATTACACCCCTTATATGAAACGATCACGTGATCATGATATGAAAAGATCACATGACCCACTTCAAAATGATATATGGCATCCATCTTGTTTTAAAATCGTGATTTTTTAAGTTCTTTTTAATTCATATTGAGTGTTGTATCCGTCCTAAAACTACTTTATTTTTGCTTAAATTCTGTGCATCTACATACTGAAACAGCGCAATGACAATATATTTGAGTTTAAATGCTCATCTAAATTTGATTATCTCTACAACTTTTCACCCATTTTACCCTTTCAAGCCCATTTTTCACCTATGTAAAATGTAAACAGCAAAATATGTAGAATGAATTGTATTAGAATTTCTGTATTTTTTAACACAAAATAATTTAGTCCATGGAGTTTGCATGGCTGATATGAATGAAATATTAATTGATTTCATAAAGAGAAGGACGATTTTTTTTTATGAAGTTTTAAGCATAGAGTTTAATTATTTGTAGCTCCATGGTCTTAAACAAAATGTTTAAATAAAATAAATTATTATAGTATTGTGATGAATGAAATGAATGGGAGAAAGTTATGAATGAAATCCTGTTTTTATAGAGAGATCCAGGCGTGTTGTTTTTTCTATGACGTCATTTGAATTAATTTCAGTTGTTTTCGATGAAGTTTTCAAATATAATAAATTATCGTAGTATTATGATAATTCTAAAACTATTACCGAGGAATGTATAACATTTTAGAGATGTTTAAACCAGGCAATTTATATTTCAATGCCGTCATTTGAATGAAGTTCATATTTTTCGATGAAGGTTTAAGTTTTCAAATATAATAATTAATGCAGTATTGTGATACGTTTCAAAATATTACCGAGGAATGCATTGCATTTTAGACTTGTTTAAATAAAATTGCATTGAAGTTGGAAAGTGTTTCATAATCAATGCTTTAAGCATGATTGATCTTTCTTGTTTATATATATATTTACAGATCAAAGATCAAATTAATATATTATCAGTATTCTGTGCTACAAAGTGATCAAGATACACTAATCCTCCCGCTAAGAAACTAACCGCGCACATAGTTACAGAACATAAAATGTGCATAAAAATGTTCTACGCAGTCATCTTATGACCTCTAAACGTAATTAATAATTCGAACGCAATTAAGAGAATTACATTATTATTTCTACGAGTATTACATTATTATTTTTCTCGTATTTTCAATTAGATAACCAAAACGACTTGTGCACAATATAAAGTCCCAATAATGCAAATTTAGTTTTTGTCAACTTATTCTTCATATAGCCATTCACCACACTGAAGAAATACATACATTTAGTTTAATTTGCAATTTCACCATTTATCGTTGTTGATTTTGACTTTTGAATGAAATTTGAAATTAAAATGATTTTATATAAAAATCTTGTATGATATGCAACATAAAGTTCAAGTTGTATAACGAGAAATAGACACATCATGGATTGATCTAAGATGAATCGACAATATGTTACTTCACTTTACATTATGGATTTTTCCTAACACAAATGCAATTATAATGGCAATAAGTACTGAAACAAATGAATTAAAATTTTACACAGATTTTTTTTTTAAGATTTCAGCTGTACTGAATCAATTGTAGTTAAAATTGACCCAAGTTTTAATTTATATTTACTTTCAAATATGAGTTTCATATTTAATAGTAAATACTACAAATTTGTTTAGAGATAAAAAATGGTTTACATTTTATTTGGACATTTTAGTGTGACACTCTAAAATAGGAATTTGTTGATAAACTAATTATTTCAGAAAATATAGAAGAAAAACTACAGCAGCAATTTAACATGAAGAGCTCGAAATTTCAAGCAGTCATAAATCTCCAACAGCTTGAGCAAAATACATACATTTTATATAATTTCGGGGTGTTTTGACATAAAGAATCAAAATCTGTCCTCGAAAAGTGGTGCAGCCCTTTGAAAAAATCAAGTTGTACAACGTTTAATATGAATAAATCTTATGCAAATTAATTACTCCTTTATTTATAGCAGGCATTAGTCTAATGATGCATTTCGTATAAGTGTACTACGACCTCAGGAACAGGAACAACACTCTGTGTTCGGATTTTTTTTTTTTTTTTTTACCGGGCTGTACTTTATGGAGAGCAATCTCTATAAGTTGATACGCCGACAAAATGAATGTGCAAAACAGTAACACCGAAAAATATCTTAAAAGGGACAATATAATGTTAAAAATTTGTGAAATATACTTCTCTTTACAACAGTATGAGAAAGTAAAAATTACGGGGTTCGCTTTAGAAGCACGGCAACGCAAAATGTATTAGTAGAAAAAAAAATTAAAACAAAATGAAATCGCTCAAAAAATTCTTATAACGATATTGCCACAGCTGGTAGTGGCAACAGCCATTTAGGGCCGCTGTCGTCGAAGGAACGCATTTATTCCTGTCAAAGTAATAAAGCTTAAAAATGCATCGGATCTCATTGCTCTCCCAGGCCATGAGGGGTGCTGCAGATAACGGAACGAAAGACAACGAAAGCGAAATAATTTAAAACATTACTTCTCGCTCAGCCAAACACTTTTTCGATATTTCAGAATCCTAGTTTTGAGATATCCCAAAGCGCCAATAAAAATGAGAATTTATTTCATTCGGTGCTATCTAACGATAATGCTCAAGGAAGGCGCGCTAGGGGTGGGGGTGGGGGTGGGGGGTGGGGGTGGAGAGGGGGGGGGGTGGAGAGGGGGGGGGGGGTCAGAGCGGAAAAATCTTATTTTTTACGTGAAATAACGTGTATTGGCATGTCGTATCCTCTGATCTATTTCTTATGACTACCCCTCCCCCTACAATTCGTTCGTGTTTTACTTTTGTTTTTGTGTTCTGGGTCGTTATTTAAAAATATGAGAATGGCCTCAATAATAGTGAAACATTCAAAGTTTTATGTATAAACAAAAAAAAAAATATTTGGGCGTGTTGATTAATTTAACTGCAAATATTTAATAACAAATATCTAGATTACCCGAGACCAATAGATTTTCATATAATGCTATTCTATATCTATTTATTGCGGTAAATGCAGAATATAATAAGAAACATCAATCATGCATAAAGCATTGAATATGAAACATTTTCCAACTGAAATACAATTTTATTTAAACATCTCTAAAATGTGATACATTCAGCGCTGGTACATTTCAAATTATCACAGTACTACAGTAATTTATTATATTTGAAAACTTAAAACTTCATCCAAAAAAATGGACTTCATTCCAATGACGCCATCGAAATGTAAATTGTCTGACTCTCTACCATAGTACTACAGTAATTCATTATCATAGTACTACAGTAATTCATTATACTTTAAAACTAAAAATTTCATCGAGAAAGACAATGCCAGTTACACAAAGTGAATTTTATTCAAATGACGTCATCGAAATATAAATTGTATACCTCTCTATGTAAAATCAATGAATATTTCATTCATAGAGCTTATATTCCAGACTCCAGAATTGAATAATTTTGAGTGAAAAAAATTCAGTAATTCTTATACAACTCACCTTATAATCGCTTGATTTGATTACATTTTGCATTCTATAGTATAGCGTTAAAATTAGGCTTCATTGTAACAATAATCAAAGTTTAGTGATTATTTAAAATAAAAAATATTGTAATTGCGTTGGCACAGAATTTAGATGCACAGATAATATGCAAAAATAAAGCGGTTTTATTACGGATGCAACAGTAAATGTAAATTTAAACGATCTTTAAACAGCTAGGGCAACAAAGGTAAGTGGAAGCCATATTTTATTTTGCAACTAGTCACGTGATCTATTGATATATCATACGTTTGATTATTATTTCAATTTCTATTTACACAACTACCCAACATATTTTACTGAAATTTTTTTACGCATTTAATGTGATCATTTAAATATTTCCTAAAATTTTCGAAGAAATTTGTAGATTTTAACTTCACTTACAAATGTTAAAATGTTGTCTACCTCTCTATGTAAAATCAATGAATATTTCATTCATAGAGCTTATATGCCAGACTCCAGAATTGAATAATTTTGAGTGAAAAAAATTCAGTAATTCTTATACAACTCACCTTATAATCGCTTGATTTGATTACATTTTGCATTCTATAGTATAGCGTTAAAATTAGGCTTCATTGTAACAATAATCAAAGTGTAGTGATTATTTAAAATATAAAAATATTGTAATTGCGTTGGCACAGAATTTAGATGCACAGATAATATGCAAAAATAAAACGGTTTTACTACGGATGCAACACTAAATATAAATTTAAACGATCTTTAAACAGCTAAGGCAACAACGGTAAGTGAAAGCCATATTTTATTTTACAACTAGTCACGTGACATTCATATATCATACGTTTGATTATTATTTCAATTTTTATTTATACAACTACCCAACATATTTTACTGAAATTTTTTTACACATTTAATGTGATCATTTAAATATTTCCTAAAATTTTCGAAGAAATTTGTAGATTTTAACTTTACTTAAAAATGTTAAAACCCATTGGGTTCAATGCACTTCATTTTCTCAACCGGGTTAAATCCGAAACTAATTAGGTGATATTATTCATTTTCATCTCTTGACATCCCACTGACCATCTCAACAACATACTAAAATTTCATTTCGATAAAGTCATTTTCACGGCAGTTATTGTTCGAACGAACAGACAGACAGACGAACAAAGTCATAAACATTTTTCAGCTATGTTGGAAAGTGTTAAAAAAGATGAAATAAATTACTTACCTCGTGTTGAAATGCTAATAAAATTCGCAAACTGTTACCAGTCGCATACATAATGAAAACACTGGTATTTATATGTATGGGAGTGACAACGGTTAGTCATTTTATTTATTATTTTAACACGGGAAGACTAGTGGGGAGGGGGTCATGTTTAATAATATTATCTTTTAATTCTGGTTAAATTTCTTGCATTATTTTTGTTTTTATCATAATTATAGTTTTAGACGTTCTAGGGTTGGAAACGTGTAGCGTAACTAGATTTATGGCATTCTGGATCAAATAATTTCACAGTTTCATTCCAATTTCATCTCCAATTTTATTTCCCTAGTCTTTGTATCTTAAGCCAAAAATATGTTTATTACAAAATGAGCCCCATTCTTGTTCGGCGCGGCTTAATCCTCCTGAACTGTACGTCCTTATAACAGTACGCTATTGGCTTAAAATAACATTTTTGTACGTAGTTATAAGGTTATTTAGTGAAAAGAACAGTTAGAAAGTAAAGAGATACATTCTCTTCACTTATTGAACGGCATTATTCATTAATACTGGGGTCCCACAAAACGTGAACACCGGAAGATTTTTTGAACTGTTTGCTGTAGACCCATAGTTACAATCGCGAAAATGCTTTAAATGGGGTAGAAAGTTATGAAATAGTAATTTAAATGCTGTACCGTATTTTTGTAGAACGTTAACAAAATTAAATTTTTATACAGTCCCTCTATCGAAAAAAGTCAAGTTAAAAAAATGTTAACCATATCGCATTTAGTATAATTGAACAAAATCGGGCTATTATGTGATCCAATTTGACGTAGTTATTATTAATTAAATTATCCATTGGGAAATAAGGGGGCTTCCACAAATCAACCTTGGTTGTAAATAGTTAGTAAAACTTTTACCACTTCTTCAAATTTATTTTATGCAGATAAAGCTATTTTGTCATTATTATGTCATTATGTCAAAAATGTGTTAGAAATTTGTTGAGTTTACTGAAAACAGTGGTTTTAAATGATTCTAGTTGATTTCAAAACTTGAAACGCATCCTTATTTTTCCATAAATTTTGTCAGGATAGGCTGGCAAAGTTATAATAATATATTTTATTTACTTTATTTAAGTGATGCAATACATTTTAACCAGTATCGTCTGCCTGTCTCTAAAAGTTTAAAAAATAAACCATGGAAAAATTGTTCTATAAAACCCACTAAATGATTTCTGTGCATCAATTCAATTTGTGAACTGCCCCTGAATTCATGAATTTTGATGATTAAAACAGTATTAATAAGTCGCGAGAAAGTGGTGTAAAGTCAGGACGTTTGATAATTAAAGCAGTATTAATAAGTCGCGAGAAAGTGGTGTAAAGTCAGGGAATTTGACAATTCATTTCGTCCTAAATTTAAACTTTTATGAACCACATTTTCTTTAGTTTGGGTAAATGAAGTATTGACACCATTTTTGTAAATTGACTTTTTTCGATAGAAAGGCTGTCTTAAAAGTTATTTTTTTTAATTTTTTCCAAAAATATGATACAGCACTTAAATTACTATTTCATAACTGTCTACCTTATTTAAAGCATTTCTGCAAATGGAAGTAAGGATCTACAACTAATGGTTCAAAAAATATTCCACTGTTCATTTTATGGGAGACACCTGGATATTAGATAGAAACCCTGAACTATATGGAGCATAAATGTGTAACATCGAAATAAGTTCTTCAAAGAAGTTCAGCGTGCGACCGTCCAAATTGCTGCTCATGTCCTAAGACCAGTCGGACGGTCTGGGCTTTCGACTGAGTCCAGCGTGTAACAGATCATGCAAATCTTCCACCTCCTCCCACTCATCACTCAAATTCCACATTTAAAAATGTACACATTCTCATTAAGGAGATGTTACCCAGCATGAACTATACCTATATACCAAGATAAGTGTTTCACCATCTAATATACACTGTAAAAAGTATGCCTCTAGCTGTGTAGTAGGATGGGACATTCCAGCTGTTTTGTAGGATACAGAAGATTTTTGGTCAAAAGATAATGACTTTTGGTTGGTTGGTTGGTGTCGTGTCCTTAACATATTTATTAAGGAAGAATGTGTGCACTGCTTCTGTTTAGTCAAAGATCCGGGGCACCCGAAGGTAGAAGTCTGACTTCTGCCCCAATAAGACATCACAACATCCATGCCCGCAGACGGGACTCGAACCCGCAATCTGGAAGCCGAGCCATCACTAGGAAACGCCTGCATTTTGACCGCTCGGCCACCACATCGTCGATAATAACTTTTTCTATATACATAGTAAAATGTATAGGGAAAGTTGATGGGGTAAAATTAGAATTCGAGTTTTCGACGTAAGAGCACGTTTCAAGCATTCCTGAATACGTACCGAAAGTTTTTGATGTGATGTGTGTGGGTATGTATGTGTATGTATGTGTGTGTGTGTGTGTGTGTGAGGGGGGCTGGGGCTCGTGAACCTACGGAAGCGATATGTTGCAAACGAATGGAGCGTTTTGAACGAAATTTGGTACTAATATTACAATCAGTAAATACTGGAACCCTGTTGACTGTGAGCGTAATCGGAATGTTCGAAAGTCCCCCAAATTTTCTATTGAAATTTTGAAAAAATATCTATAAAAAATTAGGACTTTTATTAATGTTACGTAATGACCACTTCGTGTGGAAAACCCAGGCCGTCCGACTCATCCAGAGGACTTGAACAACTATTTGGACGACCGGGAAGTAGGCAAATGCCGAAACCCGGGAACGAATGACCACTTCGTGTGGAAACCCCAGATCGTCCGACTCATCCAGAGGACTTGAGTAACCATTTGGACGACCGGCGATCACTTCGTGTGGAAGACCCAGACCGTCCGACTCGTCCAGAGGACTTAGAGTAACTAGTTGGACGGCCGGGGCGATCACTTCGTGTTAAAGACCCAGACCGTCCGACTCGTCCAGAGGACTTAGAGTAACTAGTTGGACGGCCGGCGATCACTTCGTGTTGAAGACCCAGACCGTCCGACTCGTCCTGAGGACTTAGAGTAACTAGTTGGACGGCCGGGAAGGGCGATCACTTCGTGTGTAATTTTTTATTAAAAAGTGAAGGACGCAAACTTTGGAACTTTGTCATGAACCTCCTTGAAATATTGCACATTTTTCAAAATAAATTGATAAAAACATCACATAAAATTAAAAGAGTATTAACTATTGCAAAATATGTTCACTTCTAATATGTAATATTTTACGATAAATTTGTGAACGTCATTTCCCTGGAGCTAATGATCAAATTGGCGAACTTGGTCGCTAATTTACCAAAATAATTTCCAACGTTTCAATATTTCGCCACAGATTGACGAAAATATTGGCAACAAAAATGACTTTGAATTAATGAAAATGGCGCCAAACTGGTGAATTAATTATTAACCTTTTGCTTACGGAGTGGCACAGCGTCCATCCCAAACGAAGAACCTCTCAAAAAGACAGGTATTTGACATACCCTATCCCAAACAGTTCGATCCCTCTTTGAAGGCATTAGCGTTCATTCGTCCATGGATGCCAATGTCTGCAAAGGGGGATCGAGTTGTTTGGGATAGGGTATGTCAAATACCTGTCTTTTTGAGAGGTTTTTCGTTTGAGATTAACGCTGTCCCACCCGTAAGCAAAAGGTTAATATAGACTTATATGGACTGTATTGCTTTCAGCTGATGTCATCATGATTGATAATTTTCAATTTGGAGTTGCGCGAAGTATAAGTTAATTAGGTAGTTTTACATGTTGTCATCCGAAAAAACGCCAAATGTACAACGCAATGTTAAAAATATTATACTGTGGATCTTATACATCATTTTTCACTGTGAAAGAAATAAATGCATTGCATTATATCGAGAAAGTCATGTGCTGCCACATTAGAATAATAATAAAAAAACAATAAAATAATGAACACCGTTTTAGTTAAGTCTTGCAGCATCTGATTTAGACTGGATTAAATTAGTTTTTCATTCGACTGCTCTTTTTATGATCACGAGAGCTTTTTTGAATAGCAGCTGCAAGCCAATGGAAATTCATAATAATTATGGGAGTGTCTGCATACACAGATCTCTATACCAGTTCAGAACTTTCAAGTGGATCTGAAATTGGATTAGATTAAAACCTGATGGCCAGAGAATGAATTCTTTGTCCACAGGAGAGACCTGCAGCAAAAAAATATTTTATCCTAAAAGTAAAATGCCTGTTTTTCCCATTTTAGATAATCACTTTCTAAGATGTTTTCTACATCGGTCGGTCTGTTTCCAAAAGAATACAGATGATTTTCCCTAACTTTTTCCTTACAACAAAGAAAACCCAGTAATTTTTTACTGTATGCTTACCCCAACGAACCGCTGTCTCCCGACACGAAACAGCAAGCCAATTAATCAAGGCGAGTGCTGTATCAACTAACCTACCAAGATCTATCCTTTCCTCATGCTACAATTACTTTTCTCCTCAAATTTTCAGATTCAGAATTTCAATTCCAATTCAGTTTTTCATCCTGAAAACGTCACCAGAGGAAAAAAAAATAATGTTAACCGTGAGTCTCCTCCTCTCTTGTTACCTGATTTGAGAATGAAAGGGAGAAGGAAAATGTAAGTGCTGCAAGGACTTGCAAATTTTCTCTAAGCGCGCACAGCAAAATTATAGAATGTTCAGGCAACTGGCTACCTCCATCCCCTATCCCCCACACACATATGTCTGACATATCCTTTTCTCTTCCTTGGCTAAGACAGCTCTGCAAATAATAGCGCCCGAAAACTTCTTCCAGCTTGAGAAAGAGCTGTTGAAATAACAAGTTATCAAAAACATCTGTCAAGAAAATACGGGTTGGTTGGAGAGACATCATTATCCTTAATGCACGGGATAGATTTAGATTTTAGAGAAAAATATAAATATAGATGTAAAGGGATGCGCTGAGTGTGTCACGTGACCTTTATATGCTCTCCTGTAAGTTTGCTGAAAAAATCCTGGTGCCATCTTAAACATGCCTGAATTATGATCGCTGCGAGCGCAAGCATTTTCTTTGAAGGGGCTGTATAGGTATGGATTTAGATTATATGCATGATACAAAATATAGAAATTATGTATGGTACAAAATATAGATATTATATATGGCACAAAAATAGATATTATGTATGGTACAAAATATATTCGTAATATTCAGTTGAACGGGAACATTGGAGAACTGATTACTTAAAAGAACTGAGATGTTAACATAAAAAATATTGATATTTTTTATACAGGGTTTCGAAGAAGATCCTTGAGTACCCCAATAACTTTGCAGGAAAAGGTCTATGAGTTTATACGTTAGGTCTATCTGCAGTAAAGTGATCATGGCCAATCGAATGACAGTTCTTACAGTGCCCCTAGTGGAGAATTTAAAAAATTGGAATTTCAAACTAGGCAAAAAAAGTGACATAGATGAAAATAACAGTTAAAGTTGTAGAGCATTTACTAATGAGAAAGAATCGACAGTAAAACTGTTACAGAAGGTAGTTATTTGACACAATATAATTATCGCCGGATGGCTGTTGATTATTGTTCAGTAAACAACACTTAATACACGTTAATCTAATCCTAATCCGCAGCCTCTTTAAAGTGTCTTTCATCAGCAAGAATACGCAATTGAATTCGAGAAGGAATATTTTCGTATACTTTGAGAATCATTGCAGGTATCAACGTGTTACAGTATATGCCGATATAACTCTTTTGACAGGTATTTATTGCCGTTTGTATACTCGTTTCGTGTGTTCCTACTGCCGATTTTTACCACTTAAACAATGTTCTAAAAGTTTGGAATTATTTTTCATCTATCTTTCTTTGTTGCAGATTTCCGTTATTCAAATTTTTTATAATTCCTCATTGGAGCGCTGTAACCATGTGTATTCAATCGAGCATAGTCACTTTAATATGGACCTAAAGTGTAAACTAATGGACTTTTCCTTACAAAGTTATTGTGGTGCTTAAGGACTTTCAATGAGCCCAGTGCAGTTGTGAATAATAAATTACTCAAAAGAAACGAACGGTTATATAAGTATTCAGAGGCAAAAATCTGAAGAGAGGGGCTGCATTCGACTTTCTAATACATCCATATTCCATATTATTCAATTCCACTCATGTCACGACGATTAAAATTACCTAAAAAGCTTCAAGACTGTTAAAAGTTAAAAAAAGTGGCAAGGCTACTCGTAAAAAGTTACATTTTACATGCAAAAAGAAATATATGCGATAATAATAGAATCTAAATTCGATGCAGTTATTATTTTCAAACATCATTGCCTACTATGGCGAGAAACAATCTTTTATTTCATTAATACGAAATTAAATAGTATTATAGCATTTTAAATGTTTAACCTTTGTATTCATGGTTTAACGGTATTCTTGGTTGAAATCCTATCAAGATGTTATCATTCAGAAGTAAAATCTTTTAAGAATTGTAAAAAAATATATAAAAAAACAACTTGTGGTGCTACATAAAATTTAAAAGTACATCTCAATCTGCAAGAAACATTTTATAATTTAACATGGTATTCACAAATTTGAATCGAATATTAGCTGGGATCTTGGAGCAGTGAAAAATCAATTCAAAATAGCATTAGAGGAACTCATTTATAATATAAATACCTTGATTTATCTGTCTGCTTATCTATCTATCTTTAGGTAATGCTTGGCAAAATTTTGCTGTCGAAATTGTCGAAATATCGCCAACTTGGCGATATTTTATAAATGTTGCCAAATTGATAAAAATGTAGTCAATTTGGTAACAATGACGATTAACTGATGAAAATTCAATATCTTGGAAAAAATATAAGAATCTACTATAAGAATACCCTATTTCTCCGTCTCTAACGCTTGATGAAATTCTGATGATGAATTTTGCCGGCATATCGCCAATTTGGCAAGTCTTTTAAATGCTGCTAAATTGACGAAAATGTCGCCAAATTGATAAAATTGACGCTAAATCAATGAAAATGACGACTAATTGATGTAAATTCAATATCTAGGGAATAACATAACAAACAACTATATGAATAACCTATTCTCCGCCCGTCCATAATGCTTGGCGAAGAATTTGACGGGATGTTGCAAACTTGGTGACTTTTTTAAATATTGTCAAATTGACGAAAATGTTACCAAATTGAGAAAAATACCACCAAATTGGTAAAAATAACGCTAAATGGAAGGCAATGTTTTGCAAATTTTTAATTCAGTCGTATGACGGGCATACCTTCTAGTATACTATAATACACGTTAGACACACAGAACCCGCCTAATAAAAGTTTACGCAGGCTCTCCCAACTAGAAAAACAATGCGGAACAGTTAAGCGAGATGATGGATTTTAGGAAAATAATGGAAGAAAAGATAAAAACCGGAAAAAAAGGGATGAAAGGAGAGGTGAAACAAAATTGATGTAATAAGAGTTCAATTGAATAGTGAGATACATCAATGCTTTGAGAATGATATCTACTATTTTGTGACTTAGTGGAGCATTTAATTGCTGTTCTTTTAGCAGCATTGTAAGATAGTCATCGAACTATTTGCTGTATATTGTACCTGTTTAGGCTTATTAGTGCTTTTGAATAAAATTATTAGTTTTCCAGAAATATAAAGTTACTTTTGCATCTTTAACACCCAGGATTCAAGAGAATAACATCATACCAGCTTCGAGATTTAGGGAAAATGTAAAATTTTTAAAATTCAAATAAAGGGTGACAATGCAAAGGAGTAATAAAAAACTAATTACCACTTTACTTAATTATCAAGCACTTCCACTCCAACTAGAATTTTGGGTTTGGTCTCATTCGATCCTCCTAAACTTCCGGGTAACGAAAAAATTCTAATATTTCGAAAATTCGAATTGGGGGTGACAGTACAAAGGGGCTTGAAAAAATATTTACAGCACTCTGTTCCTTCCAACGGCCCTACCGTGCTGAAAACACCGGTTCTCGTTAGATCACCGAAGTCAAGCAGCATCGGGTGCGGTTAGTACTTGGGTGGGTGACCACCTGGGAACTCCGCGTGCTGTTAGCACATTTCGGGCGCGGTTGCCCTGTGATTTGCGCTCTGGATTTGCACGCTGTCACAACTGCCGCCGTGTTCATGCGGAGTACGATCATGTTAAACATGTGGGTCCGTAAGTCCTTCCGAGAGGTTGGTGGTAGGGGAAGGAGGGTACGGTCCATGTGGATGCCTCCCCCTCTGGGTTCCGGTCTAAATTGGGTGGCAGTTCCCGGCCGTCCAAACGGTTACTTTACACCTTTCTGGCAGGTCGGACGGTCTGTGTCTCAACAACCACTCTGTTCCTTAAAAATAATAAATACACAATTTGACATCATTTTGCTGCTAACAATTAATATATATTAATATAAACATACATTGGTTTAAACTGATGATTTTAAGCAGCATTTCTACACTGTGTAGTGTGAGTCGCGAATAGGCGTTTTTAGGGCAAATCTGAAAATAAGAATAAACCATGGAGTCTTTAAAATATTATATTTGTCGTATATTTAATTATGATTTAGAAAAAAAAAATCTTCTAAATAATAATTTTTGGTTTAGTATAACAAAATGTTTTTGGTTCAATGCGTAATGGATAATTTTTGGTGAGAGTGTGGTTAGAAAACTCCTGTTTGCTACCATCAATTTAGTAGCAATGGCAAAGGTTTTCTAAAGTTTCCAACTGACAGGTCGGAAACCTTAAAATCAGGTTGGTAATCGGTAATGGGACAAGGGTGTATAGAATAGCATTCATTTAGGGTTCAAGCTTCATTACTAAATCTAATTGGGAGATTTCTCTAAATTATTTACATTCTTTCCATCTAAAATAAGAGCCAGGATCTTTCACTGCTTTTCCGAGAGATCGTTCTAAATCATATTATATTAATATCATTTTATTTTAATTAATATAAATTTATTTCTGGAAAATACGAAACATAAGAGTAACTTATTTTCATCCCCAATTGTGCCAGATCCAGGAATCTGACCAGGAGGTTCTGGATCATGGACATGCATATAATATTTTCCAGGATGGAGGGTAAACTCAAGGAAAATATGTAGAACATCAATTACCTTTATGTCCACCTTTGTGACCTTGAACGACCAAGGGAGGGCAAGTGTCTTCTTTCCCCCTCCCCTAAGATGGGCACCCATAATGAATTGTGTCCACGCTACCAGCTACATTACTACGGCTATGCAACGAGTTTTTTTAATAGCATTAAAGTTACATAAAACACTTTACATTAAAGTAGTATAAGAATTTTTTTACACAATCCCTATATAAACATAAATATAGCAAATCGATTCGAAGTTTCTAAACTTGATGAAAACGATAAGGTTTCGTTCAGTTTTTTTCAGTGTCCTGTACAGAAAAATTTTAAAGAGAATAACAGCATTCTAATAGATTTTTGGAGTTGATCCCTCGCAAGCTGTCATGTGGAAAGTTTTATCGGAGCGATGATATCATCAGAAATGGAGTAATTTCCTGCTCGACATTTATAGCAAAGTAAATTTTCACCTCCGCGGGGTTTATTTCCACAGATTTTATGTTGTGAGTTAAAGAGCAGATGCGACATGCGCGCTCATTCCAATTTGAAAGAGGCTAAATAATAAAATGCAACTAAAAAGATCAATTTAAATCATTTCATTCACACATTTCCCAATCGCAGTCATATAACTGATACCCATGGTTTCTAACCGGAGTCATTTGAGTTACACCAGTGTTTCAATAAGTGGTTACGAAAATAATCAAAAGTGGAAGAGAGAATAAAAAAATTTTGGTATAGCAGTACATAATATTCCATACACACTTTAAATATGTTTCTTCTTTTTTTAACACTTTACAACAAAGTTGAAAAGCCTGTCTGACTGTCTGTCTGTCTGTCCGTTAGCACGATAACTGTCGTAAAAATGACTTAATCAAAATGAAATTTTAGTATGTTGTTCAGACGGTCTGTAGGACCTACGGGAATATAAATGAATAATATCACCCATTTAGTTTTGGATTGAACCCGGGTTGAAAAAATGAAATACATTGAGCCCTATGGGACCTAATTTTTCAAGCATTTTTTAAGCGGATTTAAAATTCACAAATTGCTTCGAAAATTTTAGACAATATTCAAATTGTTCCATAAAATATATAAAAAAAAAATCAGCGAAATATATTTAGTAGTTTTTTGAATAAAAATTAAAATAATAATAACACCTCTTATATGAAGCGATCACGTGACCATGATATGAAACGATCACGTGACATACTTCAAAATGATATATGGCATCCATCTTGTCTCAAAATCATGATTTTAAATTCCTTTTTAATTCATATTGAGTGTTGTATCCGTCCTAAAACTACTTTATTTTTGCCTAAATTCTGTGCATCTACATACTGAAACAACGCAATGACAATATATTTGTGTTTAAAAGCTCATCCAAATTTGATTATTTCTACAAAGAAGCCTATTTGTCACCTATGTAAAATGTAAACAGCAAAATATGTAGAATGAGTTGTATTCGAATTGCTGTAATTCTTTAACACAAAATCATTTAGTCCATGGAGTCTGCTTAGCTGAGATGAATGAAATATTCATTGATTTTAGAAAGAGAAGGACGATATTTTTTGATGAAGTTTTACGCATAGAGTTTAGTTACTTGCAGCTCCATGGTCTTAATTTTTAAATAAAATAAATTGTTATAGTATTGTGATGAATGACATGAATGGGGGAATTATTTATGAATGAAATGCTGCTTTTATAGAGAGAGCCAGGCGTGTTATTTTTTCTATGACGTCATTTGAATGGATTTCAGTTGTTTTCGATGAAGTTTTCAAATATAATAAATTATCGTAGTATTATGATAATTCTAAAATTATTACCGAGGAATGTATCACATTTTAGAGATGTTTAAACCAGGCAATTTATACTTTAATGCCGTCATTTGAATTAAGTTAATTTTTTTTATGAAGGTTTAATGTTTCAAATATAATAAATTAATGTAGTATTGTGATAAGTTTCAAAATATTACCGAGGAATGTATTGCATTTTAGACATGTTTAAATAAAATTGCATTGAAGTTGGAAAGTGTTTCATAATCAATGCTTTAAGCATGATTGATCTTTCTTGTTATATTCATTAATTCGATTTTTTCTTTATATTAATTTGAGTAATTTTCTTTATATGCATTAATTTAATTTTTTTATATACAATTATTTAAAATGTTTCACATATATTAATTTCCCGGCCACTCAACCAACTGTTCATACCTAGGGTAAGTCGGGTGACCTGGGTCTTTTACATATATTAATTTGAGTTTTTTTTTATTTATATACGTTGAGGTTTTTAGCACTTCACAACATAGTTGAAACGTGTTTATGACTTTTTCATTTTATTTGTCTGTCTGTCCGTTCGCAGGATAACTGCCGTAAAAGTGACTTTATCAAAACGAAATTTTAGTATGTTGTTGAGACGGTCTGTGGGACCTATGGGAATATAGATGAAAAATATCACCCAATCAGTTTTGGACTGAACCCGGGTTGAAGAAATGGAATATATTGAACTCTATGGGACCTAATTTTTCAAACATTCTTTAAGCAAATTTAAAAATCAAATATTGCTTCGAAAGTTTTAGGAAATATTCAAATCATCCCATAAAAAATATGGAAATAATTTCAGTGAAATGTATTCTGTAATTTTTTTTTAAATAAAAATTAAAATAATAATGACACCCATATTATATGGAGAGATCACGGGACTCACTTTAAAATAAAATATGGCATTCAGCTTGTGTCAAAATCTTGACTTTTAAAGTTCTTTTTCATTTATATTTAGTGCTGTATCCGTCCTAAATTCGATTTATTTTTGCTTAATTTCTGTATATCTATATTCTGCAACAACGCAATTATCTTTGAGTTTAAATGATTAATGGCATCCATCTTGTGCCAAAATCATGATTTTTAAAATTCTTTTTAATTTATATTTAGTGTTGTATGCGTCTTAAAACCGCTTTATTTTTGATTAATTTCTGTTCATCTACATTCTAAAACAACACAATTACAATATATTTAAGTTTAAATGATCATCCAACTTTGATTATTTCTACAACGAAGTCTAATTTTCAATTATGGAGAATGTAAACACGTAAAGATGTAGGATGAGTTGTATAAGAATTGCTGAATTTCTTTAACACAAAATTATTTAGCTCTAGAGTCTGCAATATAGCTGATATGAATGAAACATTCATTGATTCATAGAGAAACATTCATAGAGAATATATGATTTTACAGCAGACTTTTTCGATAAAGTTTTAAGCATAGAGTTAAATTACTTTTACCTCCATGGTTTTAAGTTTTTAATTAAAATACATTATTGTAGTATTGTGATGAATGAAAGGAATGGAATAAAAGTATATAAATGAAATATTTACAGCTTTTACATAGAGAACCAGGCGATTTATATTTCAATGGAGTCATTTGAATAAAGTTCATTTTTTTCGATGAAGTTTTAGTTTTCAAATATAATAAATCAATATTGTACTGTGATAATTTTTAAAATATTACCGCTGAATGTATCGCATTTTAGAAATGTTTAAATAAAATTGCAATGCAGTTGGAAAGTGTTTCATAATCAATACTTTATGCATGATTGCTCTTTTTTGTAATTTATATACTTTAATTTTAGTTTTTTTAACATACACTGATTTGAGCGTTTTTCTTTATACATACATTTCAGTTTTTCTTCTATGTAAAATTATTTGAATTTTTTTTTATATATTAAGTGGAGTTTTATTGCCCAAAATAACACATTAAGGATATTTATTTCTGAAAATTTAGTTTTAACATGATTTCCTTCTCACGTGGAGATTTGCTGAGTTTCAACCAGGTACCGAATCGCTAAAATTAAAGAACAATTGGAATATATTTGTAGCGATTTATTCTAGAACAAAGGGGCTGATTTTATTCGGTTTGTCATCAAAATGCGTATGAAACAAACAATGTATTTATCATATTTAGTTTTTGTTTCAGATTTTGCTGGGGTTTTTTGTGTTTGCCATTTCGTAAAAAAAAAAAAAAAGGTTAAACTATTTTTTTGCTGATTGTACCGAAACTGAATCCGCATTATCGGGAAGTCGCTATCAAATTTACTGAAATTTGTCCGATATTTTGAACTACAATGGATACAAACTATGCCTAGACAGACAGACGTCCAGCTAAAAATAGCGTATTCATATTCCATAGTGGCCAAAGTGAGGTGAGTTATAGATTCGGATTGAGAAATGTAAAACCGGTTGGGAGGTAGGCTTGAATTTGGCAGTCTCTATAGAAATTCACAAAATTGTGGCACATAGTATGTCTCTTTTCCCCTGTGACGGCATTGACTACCCTGTGGTGAAGAGAGTATAAAAAAAAACGATAAAATCGTCCATGCATGCTGTTATCCCAAATTTGTAATGAAACGGATCCCAAATTTGCAATGGGCGGGTCCCAAATTTGGAAACGCCCTATAAGCATGTTCTACTATAAATATGAGCTAGTTTAAATTTCACTGGAATAAGAAAAACTGCGTTATTTCCCTTTTTAACGAATTTTTATTCCGCGATCGTTTTCAGAATATTTTTAACTGAAATTTCTGTAAAAGATAGCAATGTTGCCCAAGGCAGTCTTCAGACAGTCTGTATCAACTTACAATCATTTCGAGCAGGGTTTCTGAGCTGCATTTTCATCTTTCCAATGGATATTTCCACAACGCTTGGGTGAGTCTTTTATTTTACCGGATTCTGGACATGCGCCACAGAAGAACTACGCATGTCAGGGACTCAAATACCTGAGTTTAGAGAGGGAAAAATACGAAGGAATCGGAGCAAAAGAAGGTAAAAAACGAATTCAGTGGACCATTTGGACAAAATGTAAAGCGTTTTTTGAAGCATGAACGCTGAATTTTTCAAAATTCACGAGCCTTTTGTAAATTTAGGAGAAAGGGATTTGTGAGTACATAACTTAGCTTCAAAGCCTCCAAGTTACATCTCAGTTCTACACCCGGCATAAAATGTTACTTCTTTGCGAAAAGTAAAAGAAGAAAAATAAGTTGGGGGTGGGGGCTACAGATGAAACTTCAAGGCGAGAAACTCTGAAATATTACCATTTTAGAATTTGAGCAGGAGGTTCTTCAAGCGGAAGAGGGCAAGTCGTATAGAATGATGTCCATTATTTGTTTTCGAGAAATTAAGCAAATGTTAGAATTGCTCAATGTATAATATTGTGATATGAATAGAAATGTGTATAAGTCGTATGAAATGTTCACTTTTTTATTTTGATTTATGTTTTGGTATTTGAGAGAATAAACTTGCAAAACATAAAAAACTTATGATAAATCTGCGGAATCCGCCGTTAAAATCAATATTAAATTCATAATTAAAGGTATCCGGTGTACTGGGCTAAATATGAAAATTTCATACATTACTATTTTGCTTCGTTCTGGTCCACTTCCGTTAGGATTACTCAAAACTGTATTTGATTGAAATTACCATTTACAAGATTTGTAAAATGTTCATATAAAAAAAAAAAATAAAGGGATCAAATGAACATCCATCACAACCCATGGACTATGTTTTTGCTGTATTTGCTGTTTGTCAGTACGGTGTAAATAATGTGACGAAAACTCCTTAAAGCAAGCATTTTAGAATTTTTCTGATGAAAGGATATAAGGAAAGGATGAAAGGATTTTCTGATGAAAGTATAATTGTTTTGGCTATCTACCAGAAAAATTCTAAAATCTTGGCTCTTTTAATATTTTCATTGTGCTAACAAGTATTAATGACTTCGGAACTACTTTCCAAGGGTGGTCATGAAAAATTAGCTGAGCATTTTCTTGCTCTTATGATGTAATGTTCTTATGATGTAATGCTCTTATGTTCACTTATAAATAAGAAAACCTGATTTCTGTTCTGTATTTCGATCGGAACACCCATGGTTATTTCATATAAAGTTGGCGATCAGTACAACAACGAATCAAAAAGTTGCCAGATTGACATTAGTGGGATAATATTTCGTTATTTGTAATGTCACGGTCCGGGATGGACTTTGAGTAGAGTTGTTCGCATTATTACAGTTAAAAACTATTTGTTAATTTTTAAGTGGCAATTGGCAATATACAGACGTAAACAACTTATGCAGAAATTTTGAGTTGTGATGTGCGCACAGGACTAAGGCTCTTAAATATACAAGCTGACGCACCTGCAATTTTAACTCTAACCGATCTAGTCAGTTATCGTCTGCGAGTGATATTTCAATAGCGCGCACATTTTACATATGGTTTATATCTATCTGCTATCAAAATATTGTACTAATCATTCAAGAAAGTAGTCTAATATGTTTTGTTTTTCTCTTGAGGTCCTAAGAAAATTACAAGAAAGTAACTCTTTTCGTCATCTACAGCCATTGTTTCAACGGGGAGTCACGACGCAGCTGTAGTGTCAGACTGTATATTAAAGAGCCTTACACAGGACCCAGTGACGTCCAAAGAGATGTAGTGAAGTCAGGTGGGAAAGATAACAGTCGCAGTTAACAAGTTAGGTCCCTCTGGAGATTCCAAGAACAAAATGCGTGCATTTTCTACCCCAATGACATCATATGAGCAGAATCAAGAGAAAAGAAAATTAAGTCAATCATGCCCAGGATGAGAATTTCGTAACAATACTCTGCTGGAGGGCAAAGTCGCTTCATTGCATAATATGTCTGTATATCATATTCTGTCTCCCAAGCGGTATTTTAAAACAGATTGATCGCATTAAATTTATATATCAACCAACTCAATCAAATGACCCCCTGCACAGAATCTAGGACGCTCAAGGCCACAAAGACAGGCATCATGCTAGTCGATGTTGTGCGTCTTATCTTGAGTTTATTTCTCCGTCCTGGAAAAAAAGTTCTATGTATGCTCATGCTGAGAATCATGCTCATAAATGCTTTTAATAGAGTACAATACTATGAATCATGCTCGCCAGTGCTTTAAATGGAGAATGATATTATGAATCATACTCGCCACTTCTTTGAATAGAGGACAATACTATGAAGCATATAACACCTTTGACATAATTTTTCTTGCTACAATACAGAGACATCTACATTATATACTACTTAGTTCTAACAAGAGCTAAACAGGTCCACCGTTGGTAGTTGCTGCTATGTAAAGATATTTCTAAGGTATTGGAAACGCCTCTTATGTTGACAAATCGCTTGGACACTCGGATTTTTGCAAAATCGCCAAATGTTGTGCAGTTGACGACATTTCGTATAATGTGCTACGCAGATCACACTACCGGAAAATCACCGTAATAGTAAGTAGTTACTGTGCATGCTGATTTTCTTCATAGACAGTATTAAGATCAAAAAATAGATATTGGGTAATTACGCCAACATGTTTAATTCGAATTATAAAATAACCGAAACGCAAATTTAATTTTAACGCCAATGAACCGATGAGCAGAATGACTAACATCATAGTGCTACATAGGTCTTACCTTATTAATATTTGAAGACAATTATGTATATAATTCCGTTCACTTATAAATAATAAAACCTGATTTCTGTTCTCTATTTTGATCTGAATTAATAGCCATATATGAAAATTTAATTTCTCTTAAGCTCTACTCCAAACTTAAATGATAAGATTTTGCTCTTAACTCACCGTCGTAGTTCGGTTCAACACTTGAGAAATTCCTCGGCTATCAGATGCAAAAACGAGCATTGAAGTCCTTAATAAACTGGAATGCATGCTCACACATCCGTTTTCAGTGAATCCCGTCTCATGTTGATTTTAGAGAAAATGATATTGCAGCAACTTGACCAGGGAGGGCACTTCCGACAACTTGAGGTCACCTAATATACTGGTGTCCCAGAAGATTTTCAGACAGACTAAAATTGGTAATAATGCAGCATGGAGGGTAACCCCTATTAAAGATTAGTATAAGGGAGATTGTCCAGATTTTGCCATAGATTTCGCAGGAGAAAGAAGATCACAAACTACATTGTTGACCCCGTGCTTTGGCCATATTCTAATTCTGAAATTTCTCAATGGACGAAAAAAAGTGTCCTGTCTGTTCATATGCATACATGTACAGGCCTCTCTCGATCACTTATTTTCTTCCGATGATCTTGGTCTTCATGATCTTTTGCAAAATCCCTTGTGAACATTGGATGTTATGGAGACCAATGGTTTATTGAACTTGGTCTAACTATCGTCTTGACCGAGCGTAATTATGTAAGAATAACAAGAACAATATGGCAGTCACGTATTTTTATATAATTTGTAAAGAGCGCGTTGCACAGCGCATATCCACAGAGCAAGTTGCACAGTGGTTGAATAAATATTTCTTGGTATCAAGCAGTCGCACAATCAATTCCGGCTTGGAATTTTTTTTATAAATTATGCTTTGCTGTAATTTCATTTTATTGCACGGTTGGTCACCCATCCGGTTATCTCAATTGATAGAGAACTGGAGCTGGTTGGCAGAGATCCAGACGTTGGGTGCTCTGGTTTCTCGCTAAGTGGGATTTAGCTTTTGGGTTGTTATTTATGATGATTATAATTATTATAGATGTTAGATTTAGAATTGAATGTGCATTGAATAATAGTTTACTATAAATATATACAATTCTTATTTAACCTAATATTTTTGTGTGTTTTACAGGATAGGAGAAGATGCCAGAGAGTTCATTTCATGTTGAAGAAATGAACATCGAAATATGTAGAAAAACTGAAATTGCATTAATGCGTTTATCAGAATACCATGCATGAGTTTTATTCACAATTTTGGGATCAAAACATCAAACTTTTATGTATAGCTTAATACAAATATACTTTTTTTAAATAAATAAAAATATCACGAATTTTAGTTGTTATTTCTGTCTCTATAAAATGTGTTACACATCCAGAGTGAAAAAAAAATCTGAAAGCACCCAAATAATGACTCAACGAATCATATATTTAACTAGAAATTTTGAAAAGAAGGGAGGTTTTCATCGAAGAAGGGGGGGGGGGGCGGGGGTAGAATGCTACATTTCATTTTTCAGCATGGACACTATGGTGAACAATTGTAATTTCTACACCATTCGATTAGGAGGAGTGTTGTACAGCTGATTCCTCTTTTAAAAAAAATTATATTTTTACGATAATTGTAACGCATACTACGAATTTTGCATTAGCAATCAAGAGAGAAGGGAAAAAACACAAAAAAGGATCTTGAAAGTTTTAGTGTTGATGGAAACAAATTAATTTTTAATTGGAAATACGCAAATCATAGTAAAGACGTTTCTTGTATTTTACAAGCAT
Organism: Amaurobius ferox; assembly: GCA_951213105.1. Classification (NCBI taxonomy): domain Eukaryota; kingdom Metazoa; phylum Arthropoda; class Arachnida; order Araneae; family Amaurobiidae; genus Amaurobius; species Amaurobius ferox. The sequence continues at coordinate 76,267,293 of OX578149.1, read as the reverse complement.
ACGGTTACTCAAATATACTGAGAATAAAAACTATATAGTTGTGGAAATAATTGCTATATACCCCGTTATCTCAGAAGTAAAATTACCATCAACTGAACCCTTTTTTGTAAACCATTCAATGTAATATCTAATGGTACTTATATTTGTTCAAGAAACATTATATATATATATATATATATATATATATATATATATATATATATATATATATATATATATATATATATATATATATATATATATATATATATATATATATATATATATATTGCAATTATACTAAGTTTACTTTCTAAAATATATGCTGTATTTGATCGCATCTTTCTAGTTGCATTCCATTATTCCCTTGGGCAGGAATTACTTTAAGGACATCGTGGAGTTCTGAATTTTTTTAGGAATTCAGTGACCAATAGATGCATTAGTACAGTATATGCATGCGATATGTAGAATGCTAAGCCTCACGCAAATGCGATATCCTACTGGTGCTCTCAGTTATACAACTCAACTCTAGGTCCTCCTGGAGCGCTGGACGAATAAAATACATAAATAACCCAATTCCAAATCTTGCATTTCTGCATTTTTTCACCAACTCCCCTTTTATAATGGTCTCTCAAAAGCTTATTTCCAATAAGACGACCGGCCCTAAGGATATAGGCTATTTGCTCAAACAAGCTTCTAGATGCATCCTCTGCTTCAACTATCTTTCCAAAAAAACAGGAAATGCAAAAGAAATATCAGCGTCGTTCTGTTCTTATTATGCCTAATGTATAAGAGTCCAGTTTGGTTTATTTGGATACAGCGAATCGATGTTTGAAATATTCTCAGCGTCTTTGAGCAGAATTCGGGATAAAGTAGAGCGTTTCTGCAACTGCAACCCTCTCGGTGTGCTTGGGACTTAGGGGTGGAAGGGGAGGACTGAGAGGACTGATGTTTATTTTAAGTAGCGGTGGACAGTTCTAGATAAACATGTTTTCTTCCCTGGGTTCGGGAGTCAGATTTGAATTTCTGGAATTAGAATATTCGGACGAAATCGAAAAAATGCAAATTTTCCTCCAGGAATGACCAGAGGCGTGGATGTACCCGAGGTTCGGGATTCGCTGGAATTGAATATGAAGGAAGGAAGGTTTGGTAAATCAGAAATGGAGATCATGCAGAGATTGGGGGGAAAAAGTTATTTAAATCTCGAATTCAGTTTTCAATCAAATAAGTTTTGACATGCTGTAAATTTTAGTTTTTTGTAAAAATGTTGATATGCTGTTAGTTTTCTTTCCATTTCTGGCAGTCTGGTTATTAAATTCATCAAAAATATTCATAGAAAACACCTTAAGCACACAAATAATTTCGAGATGAATGCCCCGCTGAGTGTAAACGTTAAGTTTATGGAAAATGACGTAACTGTGTCTTATCGAATAAAAGCGATTACAGCGTTCATAGCGGATAATTGCATAGGAGTTCGGCAACAGATCAAGGTAGGCAAAAAATGCTTATTACAGAATTGTTCAGTATTGCTTAGTTAGTAGAAATTGTCATTAAATCGGCTATAGGAGGCATTTGTTTAAAACCACATGGTTATAATCGATTTTGTGTGCGTGAAAGTGTTATTTATGGAATGATGCCATAAACAACACTTATGCATAACAATATAGTGTAGAGTGTGTTTAAAATGCCCTTATACCCTTTGTCAGTGACGCATTTGAATTATACATATGAAATATTTGACATTTATTGACATAATTTGAAACATATTTGAATTCGAAAAATACATTATAGCACGCTTTCAGAAGAATAGCAGATGTCACCATTATTGCTCTTCTACAACTTTATAGTTGACGGTTTTTTTTCCATCTCGCTTTGTTGCTGAGTTCCTGTTTCTAAATTTTTCAATTCTCCGCCAAGGGCGCTGTAATTACTGTTGTTCAATGGGACATAGTCACTTCACTGCACTATGTAACCTAACGCATTAGAGACTTTTCATTCTGAAGCTATTTAAGTGCTTAAGGACTACCCCAGGAAACCTGCACTTTTGACAATACTCTAGGATTTCATATATTACTTGCAGCATACCCGTTCTTCGTGTGGAATATATAATCTAAATAAACTTAAAATTCACAGTCATTCGCAAACTCCTATAACATTCTTAATGATATTGGTATTCAAAACAGTCTATCAAAATATTAAAAATAATTCTCCTAAAAAGAAGTAAAAGAATCTCTGTTCTCGTTATACAAAATTATTTTCACAAGCAGACCTGAAGAACAAAAAATCCTGATCCCGTTTGTAAAAAAATTTACAAAAAATATGAAACTGTATCAATATCTGCCAAAATGAAAGCTCTATGAAATTGAATCAATACATGCCGAAATGAAAGAGCTAAAATGGAATTAGAAGTATACACATACCGTTTTCATTCTGTTTAAACAATTGACTAAACTCAATATATGAGTTTGAAAAATGTTTGCCAAAATAAAACAAACCATTTCAGAAATTGGAAATATCAATAATTCCCGTAATATTTAATTCAAAACCCTCAATCCAGTCAAAAGTGCAATTTCGAAAAAATAAATATTGTTATATAGATTTCTTAATTATGAATATTCAAGTCTGAAAAGATTAAATAAAAATCGTCTGCTGTACAAATTCATTGGTTTTAATTTCGTTGCTTAGCAACATGTTATTTTATTTTTTCAAATAAACCCGTCATTTATCATTTTATTTTTTCAAATATCACTTGCATAATGCTATCTCTATGGGAGGTTTGTTTATCATTAATGTCTCGATAACTCCTGGTCCTACAAATTCACTCGAATAATGGACAAAATTTTAAGTGTGGATATTTTGCGGCTATCCACAAAATTTAATGAAATTCAGTGCAACAGTTCTCCCGTAATGAGGAGACAAACACACAAATAAACAAACATATTTCTATTGCATTCATACAAATTTCGCATGGTATATATTTTAAATAAGACTTTCGATTCGAGCTTAAGTATGTTTCAAACGTATTCTCTCGCTCTCTCTCTCTCTCTCTCTCTCTCTCTCTCTATATATATATATATATATATATATATAATTAGATGAGATAAAATTGAACTTAAAGAATATTGTATATCACTTAATTCTAATTAGAATACTCTTACTGAAACTTCAAGTTTAATTTTGACACTTTTAGTTATATTTTATTTTTGTAATATATATGTATATATATATTATAAAAATCTCTCTCTTCTCTCTCTCTCTCTCTCTCTCTCTATATATATATATATATATATATACACACACACACACACAAACACACACACACACACACATATATATATATATATATATAATTAGATGAGATAATAATGAACTTAAAGAACATTGTATATCACTTAATTTTAATTAGAATACTCTTACTGAAACTTCAAGTTCAATTTTAACTCTTTTAGTTATATTTTATTTTTGTAATATATATGTATATATATATTACAAAAATAATATAACATAATGCTTATTATGAACAAAGAACAATCTATGTGTACATTTTTAGAGTCTTGGTAGCAAAGAATGAAAATTTAACTCGTCCAATTAGTATTACTGTAAAAACTATTCTCATTAATTTAAAACATAAAGATCTAAATTATATGTGGAAAAGAATTGAATCGAATACAGATGTACATGATTTTTACTCATAAATTTGATATTATCAAATTTTTCTGAGATAGAAAACAAAATTTAATATATTTAAATAACATTTTCTAATTACCATGTAAAAGGAAATAGTATAAAAATACAAAAGTTCCTTTGAGAAAACTGAGGATTTGAATTACTGTTAGAATCCTTGAAATATGGCAAGAAATTGGGGAGATTCCAAAAGTTTGAAGGCAGCGCCATCTAGTGACAATATTGTGCTCTTTTTCTCTCTTGGTGCTTTCTCATTTTCATCTTGATATAAACAAATAAATTAAAACACCGATTTTAGGTGTTCGAGATAATCTAAAACTGAAATATACTTAATTAAATTTATATACAAACATTTTGTTACTTTAAATTTCGCTTACATATTTCCTTTCTATTCTGTTTTAAATTTAAATTTTTATGAAACAAAAATCCAAGATATAAAATTTCAATTTACTATTAAAACAATGAAATACTTCATATCATTAAAAATTTTGAAGTTGTTAAATTTAAAATTAAATATTACATTTTACCACATTTATAAATGTTCAAAGTATTAGTCAACGTAATTATAATGCACTTTTATGAATATTTTGTAAAAACCTCTAAATATATACTGCATTAATTCATTTTTAAGGGAAAATATATTTAATACATGAAAACGTTTAAAATACTACATAAAATACAGAATATTAAATTGCAATATAACCATTAAAGCCCAACAGCAAAATAAAATATCAAAACCACATGTTATGGCTTAAAAAATAACAAAATGTGTGTTGAGAAAAAAAAATCAAACTTCAAATTAGAAAATTTTGATTTCGGGAAAAAACAACAACAATGTGAGCTTGTTTTAAAATAAAAACTCATAAAAAATTAACTTATTATTGTCCTCGATTATCTATTCCCTCGATTAAGTCTACAAAATTCCATGCAATAAATACACTTTATTATTTCCAGAGATATGACGCTCCCTCTAAAAAAAAATAAAATTACTAATACCTAGAGAATGGCTTGAATAACAATTAATAAGTAATGTTCATTTTTATTTTGTTAAAATATTTACAAAGCATTCATTCAATTGTTAGTGAACATATTTATTATTTTTTTTTAAGATTAAAAGGATTTTTAAGATTTTTTTAAGATAAAAAATGTGCAATATTCTAAGCACGGCGCGTTTAGTAAGTCATGCCATTCGCTTTGAAATAAAAATTTACATGTAAAATGGTTACTTTGGAAACAAATGACAACATAATTATGTTTTCTTAAGTTTTTCTTTCAAAAGAGTTTGTTTTTGTTGATTTTATTGCTTTTCAAAAGAGAATGTTAAAAAATTGTTATTTTAGCAATTACTGATTGGGGGGGTGGGGTGAACCACATTTTATTCGATTGATTTAATTTACTTGAGAGTTTTTAGAGCTCCATTTATAAACAAAATGCATATATAATGGCGATCTATTTTTACAATATTCCTAAAATTATTTTACAATGTTTTAAACAATTTCCATATTTTGTCCAAAAATTGAGGATCTTCCTTTTGATTAAGTTTCTCTAAAATAAATTGACTTGTGGCATTCATTCAGTAAAATAACCGTTCCAAATTACATTCAATTTGCTTAATTTGTCCGGGAGGTATAACGCTCTATTTGGATAAGTAAATTTTCCAATATCTCAAGAACGGCTAGACATAACTTTAAAAAAGTCATCTCTTTATTCTTAGCTATACATATTTACAAAATGATTATACCTTTATATAATAGAGAATATATTATTTTATTATTATTTTTTTTTTATTTATTTCCGATGACACTGTTGAAACCCAGACCGTCCGACCTACCAGAAAGGTGTAAGGTAACTGTTTGGACGGTCGGTCCGATGACACTGTGTAATATCTCGAAAAAAGCATGAGAGCCAGATTTGTTATCCCATCTCAAAGCTTCCCCTTTACATACACTGCATATTGTAGGGGAAATGAAAATATGATGTAGGAAGTAGACGACTTTCCCTACAGACATAAATTCATTTTCTCTTTCATTTTTTCGCATTTCATTATATTGAATTTAATAGCACAAAATAAAATTATAATTTTTTGAAATAAATTCTGAATTTGCAGTTCGATTCAATTTTTGATTTCATTTAGCGGCTGGACATGTTTTCAAAGGCAATGGGGGCGGAAATGCCAAAATCTAAAATATCTCGAGAACGGTTTATCCTAGAGCTATGAGGTTGGTATTATTCTTTTTGTCGTCAAAAAGTGCGTATACAAATTTACTGGTTAAATTAATTGGTTTATTTCAGTATATATTGTCTCCTATTTTATATTTTGCGGATTATTTCCTAAAAAAAGCAGGTTATTTATTTTTCCGACTCGTACTCAAATTTACTCAATTTCAGGATATCGCCCAAGTGACATTTCTAACAAATTTTGTGAGATTTGGTTTTTATCGCTTATACATACATTGAACAGATAGAAACACAGACACACACACAGACATACAAACAGTTTGTTATAGGGTGACCGAAACGTGTAAATCTGTCGAATACCCAAATTGGTATTTTCGGCACGATTCCAATACTTTCCCTATACATTACCATGTATTGTAGGGATAGTAAATATCTGATGTGAACAGGACATGGCTTTCCCTACAGACTCAAATCCATTATCTTATTTATTTTTCATGATGCATTAAATTGAGTTTACCTGCAGAGAATAACATGGATACTGTTCTGATATCATCCACTTTGCATTCATAATGCACCTTTGCTTCATTTTACAACTTAATACACTTTAGCAATTTAAGTCCTCACCTCTTCAAAATAGTGAACAAACAAAATATCTCGAATTATACGAAAAACAAGTACTTAATTAATATATTTTAAGAATTTTAATTTTTTTATTTTTTAGATATTTACGACTTTTACGGGTTATTTCGCAAAAAAGGGCTGGGAAGGGCTTTCTGAATTAAGTTAAAATCTAATGAACAGCAGAATAATCCTCAAAAAACTTAATTATTAAATTTTAAGACACTTCCTTAAATCGTTTATTAAATACAGCGAGAGACGTCTTCAATTCCTCAAAATTAAACAAACTGAAATGTCTCCGGAACAGTCCATCTTAGGTAATAAAGATAATTTTATTCTTTCGTAGTAAAAAAATACGTATTAAACAAGAATTCAAGTGATACATTTGAGTATACGTAGTCTTTTATTTTAGATCTTGAGGATTTTTGAGGATCATTTCGCATAAAAAAAAAAAAAAAAAAAAAAAAAAAAAAAAAAAAAAAAAGCTGAATATTTATTCGAATTGTTCCAAAGTCTAACCAATATCACGAGATAACCCATAAGAGACTTATATACAATTTTGTATTATACTTGATTATTAACTTTTACATCTGGTGGGGCCACACCAGCTGAAAAATTCGCGGGTCACTTCTAAAAAAAGACAGTTTTTTTTTCCGAATTCGGAAAAAAATGTGATCACACCAAGTGTTGCATATTTTGTGACACTTATAACTGTTTATTTTTATGTATTTTTTAGATAAATATATTTATTAGAAAAATATGCAATTTTCTTAGAACGGTTCGAACTAGTATTTATCTAATGTTTAAGTTATTCGTTTTGGAATAAAAAATTAGTTATAAAATAATTATTTATTTAAGATTATTGAATGTTTTGTTTATTTCAAAAATTCATTAGAAATTTGGGGGTGGATGTCTTTTGAACGGTTTATCACATAAACACACACACACACAGGCATTATCTCAAAAACGTCTCTACTCGCATCATCTTAACTCTCTATTCATTCAATTTTTAATATACATATTTAATTTTTCTTTAAGATTAAAAGGATTTTTAAGATTTTTTTAAGATAAAAAAATGCAGTATTCTAAGCACGGCGCGTTCAGTAAGTCATGCCATTCGCTTTGAAATAAAAATTTACATGTAAAATGGTTACTTTGGAAACAAATTACAACATAATTATGTTTTCGTATGTTTTTCTTTCAAAAGAGTTTGTTTTTGTTGATTTTATTGCTTTTCAAAAGAGAATGTTAAAAATTTTTTATTCTGACAATTACTGATTGGGCTGATTGGGGGGGGGGGGGGGGAGAGGGAGACCACATTTTATTCGATTGACTTAATTTACTTGAGAGTTTTTAGAGCTCCATTTATAAACAAAATGCATATATAATGGCGATCTATTTTTACAATAATCCTAAAATTATTTTACAATGTTTTTAACAATTTCCAAATTTTGTCCAAAATTTGAGGATCTTTTTTTGCTTGAGTTACTCAAGCAAATAAATAGACTTTAAGATTAAAAGGATTTTTAAGATTTAGATTTAGGATTTTAAAAATAAATAGACTTGTAACATTCATTCAGTCAGTAAAATGATCGTTCCAAATGACATTCAATTTGCTCAATTTGTCCGGGAGGTATAACGCTCTATTTGGAAAAGTAAATTTTCCAATATCTCAAGAACGGCTAGAGATAACTTTAAAAAAAGTGATCTCTTTATACTTAGTTATAAATATTTACAAAAGGATTACACCTTTATGTAATAGAGAATATATTGTTTTATTATTATTTTTTTTTCATTTTAGATCGACACTGTGTAATATCTCGAAAATGGCATAAGGGTCAGATTTTTTATCCCATCGTAATGATTTTCCTTTACATACACTGTATATTGTAGGAAAATGGAAATCTGATGTAGGGAGAAAACGACTTTCCCTACAGACATAAATTCATTTTCTCTTTCATTTTTTCACATTTCATTATATTGAATTTAATTGCACAAAATAAAATGACAATTTTGTGAAATAAATTCTGAATTTGCAGTTTGATTCAATTTATGATTTCATTTAGCGGCTAGACATGTTTTCAAAGGCAACAAGGGGGGGGGGATGCGAAAATCTAATATATCTCAAGAACGGTTCATCCTAGAGCTATGGGGTTGGTCTTATCCATTTTGTCGTCAAGAAATGTGTATACAAATTTATTGGTTCATTTAATTGGTTTATTTCAGTATTTATAGTCTTCTATTTTATATTTGCCGATCATTTCCTAAAAAAGGCTTATTATCTTTCCGAAGGTTATTTTCTTTCCGAATCGTACTCAAATCTACTCAGTTCCAGGATATCGCCCAAGTGACATTTCTAACAAATTTTGTGAAATTTGGTTTTTGTCGCTGACACATACATTGTGCAGTTAGAAACACAGACGCACGCACAGACATACAAACAGTTTGTTATAGGGTGACCGAAACGTGCAAATCCGTCGAATATCCAAATTGCTATTTTCGGCACGATTCCAATACTTTCCCTATACATTACCATTTATTGTAGGGAAAGTAAATATCTGATGTGAACAGGACATGACTTTCCCTACAGACTCAAATCTATTTTCTTATTTATATTTCATGATACATTAAATTGAATTCAATCGCAGAGAATCACACTGATACTGTTCTGATATCATATCCAATTTGCATTCATAATGCACCTTTGATTCATTGTTCAACTTAATACACTTTAGCAATTTAAGAGTCCTCAGCCCTTCAAAATAGTGAACAAATAAAATATCTCGAATTACACGAAAAACAAGTACTTAATTAATATATTTTAAGAATTTTAATTTTTTTATTTTTTAGATTTTTACGAATTTTACGGGTTATTTCGCAAAAAAAAAGCTGGTTATAATTTTCTGAATTAAGTCAAAATCTAATGAACAGCAAAATAACCCTCAAAAGACTTAATTACTAAATTTTAAGACACTTCCTTAAATCGTTTGTTAAATACAGTGAGAAACGTCTTCAATTCCTCAAAATTAAAAAAACTTTAATATCTCAGGAACAGTTCATCTTAGGTAATAAGGTTGATTTTATTCTTTTCTTAGTAAAAAATACGTATAAAACAGGCATTTAAGTGATACATTTGAGCATATGTATTCTTTTAGTTTAGATCTTGAGCATTTTTGAGGACCATCTCGAAAAAAAAAGCAAAATATTTATTCGAATTGTTCCAAAGTCTAACCAGTATCACGGTAACACATAAGCCACTTATATACAATTTTATATTACACTTGAATATTAAGTTTTTGATCTAGTGGGGATATGGCCACACCAGCTGAAAAATTAAGTTTTGTGGACCACTTCTTAAAAAAGGCAGTTTTTCCTCCCGAATTCGGAAAAACTTAATCACGCCAAGTGTTGCATATTTTATGACACAACTATTTATTTTTATGTATTTTTTATATAAATATATTTATTTGAAAAATATGCAATTTTCTTAGAACGGTTCAAACTAGTGTTCTAAAGTTTAAGTTATTCGTTTTGGAATAAAAAATTACTTATAAAATAATTATTTATTTAACATTATTGAATGTTTTGATTATTTCAAAAAATCATTAGAAATTTGGGGGTGGATGTCTTTTGAACATTTGATCGCACACACACACACACACACACACACACACACAGGCATCACCTCAAAAACGCTCGTTTCGAGTTCAAGGATGCTTGAAAAGTGAACTTCAGTCTAAAACTAGTATTTGAATCTTCGATTCCATCACAATACTTCCCATATACATTATATTATGCATGTAGAGAAAGTAAAAAAAAAAAACAAAAAAAAAAAAAACATGCGCAAAAATTTGTGCGAAAATACTTGAAAATCAAAAACTACGAAATCCTGTAGCATTTAATAAAATAAAGGAAATAAACTGTCTCCTTAACCTCCCTGTTAACGTCGTTATAAAAAGAACTAATTCAAATGATTTGACCGTAAAAATAAAATTTTTTAAAAGGCTCTTTCAAAAAAAAATAGGAAAACAACCAGTTTTAGAAGACTATAAGAGCCACTTCATCACCTTAATTCAAATAATATTCTATCAAACTAAAAATACCAATAAATAAATAACTGCATAATTTAAAAATATATAGCACAAAATGAAAAAAAAAACAGTTTCGGAATGTGTGAAGTCCACATCATCGACTAAATTAAATAAAATTTCGAATAAACTGCAGTAAATATATATCAGGAATTAAACAAAAGCTGAATAATAAAGATTATAAAACAAGAAAGATTAATTATGCATAAGCCATTGATAATGGAACACTTTCCAAATGAAATGTAATTTTATTTAAGCATCTTTAAAATGCAATACATTCAGCACTGATATGTTTTAAATTATCACGGTACTATAATAATTTATTAAATTTGGAAATTTAAAACTTCATCAAACAATCTGATGTGGGCGGCACATGACTTCTCTTATATAATGCAATGAATTTATTTCTTTCACAGTGAAAAAATAATATATAAGATCCACTGCATAGCGTTTCTAACGTTGAAGTGTACATTGGGAGCTTTTCCGGATGACGACATTTAAAACTATTTCGAAGTATCTAATTAACCTATATTTCACGCGATTCTAAATTGATAACTATCAATATTGATAACATTCTCAATAAATAATAATATATTAAAATTCTTTAATACAAAATTCATGAATTGAGGCGTCATTTTCATTAACTTGACGTCGTTTTTGCAATTTTGATGATATTTTCGTCAATCTAGGGCTAAATATCGCCAGGTTGGCGATATTTCGCTATATTATTTAACCAAGGTCCCAAATGTATCACCAAGTGTTACAAACAAACGGAGAGAAGAACATTTCTTATATACCAGACGGTATGCCCGTCATATGACGGAATTTAAAATTTGCAAAATGCTACTTCATTTTGTGTCATTTCATCAATTTAGCACCATTTAAAAAATCGCCAAGTTAGCAATATCCCTCCAAATTCGTCACCCATATTTCGCCAAGCATTACTGAATGAAAAATAGCTTATTCTTATAGTAGATTCTTATATTCTTTCCAAGACATTGAATTTTCATTAATTAGTCGTCATCAGAAAAAAAAAATCTGAAAAAGAAAAACATCTGAAAACAGTCGCCAAGTTGACTATATTCCACTAAAATTTCGCCAAGCGGTATGGACAGAGAAATGGGTTATTCTTATTGTAATAAATGAGTAATGGCGTCCAAATACAAACTATTGACCTAAGTATCTTCTGCCGTGAATAGGACGAACTAAATCCACGAGAATGATGTTAACAAATTTATTGCATAATGTTACACATGGAAAGTGAACGTACTTAAAAATGGTTAATATTTTTTTTTAATTTTATGTGATTGTTTGATACATTTTTTTGAAAAATATACAATATCTCGAGAAAGGTTCATGCTAGCGTTAAAATTTATGTCATTCTATCTCTTATAAAAAAATTACATAAGAAATGATTATTTACGTAACTTTATTGAAAGTTTTGATATTTCAGAATTTCATTTGAAATTTGGGGGTCTTCATATCATTCGATTGCGTTTAAAAACAATAGATTTCTAGTATTCGCGGATTGAAATTTTTGTACCAAATTTCGTTCGAATCACTCCATTCGTTCGTGATATATTGTCTCCCCCCCCACACACAGACATCACCTCAAAAACGTTCGATTCTTATTCAGAAATGCTTGAAACGGGCTCTCCCAACGAAAACTTGAATTCGAATTTTCGACCCCGTCACAATACTTTTCTTATACATTATATACTACGTATATAAGGAAGGTAAAAATACAATGCTATAAAATCGTCTACTTATCTATTTAAAATCATTGAATACTTCATTCATATCACTTATATTCCAGACTCCAGAACTAAATAATTTTGCCATCCAAAAATTTCAGCAATTTTTAAACAACAAATCTTACAATCGCTTGATTTGTTTACATTCTGCATATGTTAAAATTAGGCTTCGTTGTAGAAATAATCAAAGTTTAGTGATCAATTAAAATAAAAAATATTGTAATTGTGTATTCACGGAATTTAGATAGATAATATGTAAAAATAAAGCGATTTTGCGACGGATGCAACACTAAATATAATTTTCTGTAAACGGAAGTTTTACATGTCCCAGAAGTTTTAATAAAAGTAAGCATGATGTGGGACTGATTTTGGACACTGATCAGTTGTACTACATTGTAGTTCATATTTTTCATCCATTAGCTAAAACAATAAATTATATTTTTAATATTTAAAAATTCAGTTTCATAAAAATTAAACTGCATTCCGTTGTGTGCCCCAACAGCCAAATAATAAAATAACAACTTCATTTACAAGCCTTCATTTTGTAGTTTTCTTCTAATTTGATATTTTATATTAAATTAGACAATTAAAAATACAAACAGTAATAAAAAATCCACTATGCATTAGAGCATTAGAGCGATATTTCAAATAAATTTTTTATATCTGTACCCTAGCATTTTGTCATTCACCTGGTCTTTAAATTTTAACACCTTTCTTTGTACATAGATGACAACATAATATAATTAAAGTATCTTCTTTTACTAAAGTCCTTAATCACCATTTCAAGAGTTTGATTATATTCTAGCTGTCATTCTGTGCAGGGAAATATTATAAAACTGAATAATTTTTGGTAAGTATTTTTATTCCTTGTCATTTACCTGTCTTTAATTATTCTTAAAATAAAAAAGTAAATAATTTTTTTTTTAACATATACGTAAGCCTAGTTAGTGTAGCAAACTGAATATCAAATTAGGCTTAAATGCAAATAAAACTCATATACTCAAAAAGTAAAATCACATGATCTGTCATTCCCCTGCCGTCATTCACCTGTCTTCTTTTAGACAAGGGAATGGCATTAGAATAGGTGACTTACATTTAAACTAGATTTTCATTTTAGAAGATTAAGCAAATAAGAAGCTAGTTCTAAATACAGGTTTGCAATTAAAGCAAAACAATATCTTTACTTTTCTAATGATATATGTATATATATATATATATATATATATATATATATATATATAAACTTCCAAAGCAGATGCCTATATTAAGTGTCATTCCCCTGTCATGCTGTATTTACTTGTCTTGAAAATAAAAATTTGCATTTTTTATGTAATTTCCCCAAAATGATCAATGATACTGTTTTTTCTTAGTTTATACCACCTACGTTAAAATATAATGCAGAAAACAAGTTGAAAAATAGAAAAAAATATATATAAATCAAGAAATATGAAAAAGCCTGCTTAAAGAAAATGACCTAAATATTAATATTCTTTAAAAATCACGATTTTCATATAGCAAAAAAAAAAAAAAAAGATGGATGCCATATTTTATTTTGCAATGAGTCACGCGATCTCTTCATATAACATGGGTGTAGTTATTATTTCAAGTTTTATTTTAAAAAAAAAACTACCGAACACATGTTGCTGAATTTTTTTTTACACATTTTACGTAATAATTTGAATATTTTCCAAAATTTTTTAAGCAATTTGTGAATTTTAACTTAGCTTAACAAATTGTTGAAAAATTAGGTCCCATAGGGTTCAATGCATTTCACTTTTTCAACCCGGGTTCAATCCAAAACTAATTGGGTGATGTTATTCATTTACATTCCCATATGTCCCACAGACTGTGTCAACAACATACTAAAATTTCATTTTGATAAAGTCATTTTTACGGCAATTATCGTGCGAACGGACAGAATGAACAAATTCATAAACATTTTACAACCATGTTGGAAAGTCTTAAAAAAAAGGAAATTACTGATTTCGAAAAGATACACCAGTTATTTCATCAACTAATTTAGAACTATATTTGATTAAACTAGTTTTAAAATACCAATAAAAAAATACTGCAGAACTAATTAAATGCACTTAAAATACATTTACTCGCTTGATTATATTGAACGTATTTATATATTTTATGATATTTTTGATTTTAGATTTAAAAAAAGAAAGATCAATCATGCATAAAGTGTTGATTATGCAACACTTTCCAACTCAATTGCAATTGTATTTAAACTTCTCTAAAATGTGATACATTCAGTGCTGGCATATTTTAAATTATCTCAGTACTACACAAATTTATTATATTTGAAAACTTAAAACTTCATTGAAAAAAATGAACGTTATTCACTCTTGAAATATAAATCGTCTGGCCCTCTGAATATTTCATTCATAACACTTTAATTCCAAATTCCTGAGCTAAATAATTTTGCTTAAAAAAAATTCAATTCTTATACAACTCATCTTACAATCACTTTTTTATATTCTGCACTTATTAAAATTAGGCTTCGTTGTAGAAATAATCAAAGTTTGATGATCATTTAAACTAAAAAATATTGTAATTGCGTTGGCGCAGAATATACATGCACAGAACATAAGCAAAAATAAGGCGGTTTTAGGACGGATGCAGCCTTAAATATACATTTAAAAGAACTTTAAAAATCATTTTTTCAACACGGGTTCAATTCAAAACTAATTGGGTGATATTATCCATTCACATTTCCATATGTCCCACAGACCGTCTCAACAACATACTAATATTTCATTTTGATAAAGTCATTTTTACGGCAGTTATCGTGCGAACAGACAGACAAACAGAATGAACAAAGGCATAAACACTTTTCAAATATGTTGCAAAGTGTTAAAAACTGTCTAATACCTCAAATATGACAAGTATTATTGTTCTGTAAATTTTCTGTTTCAATTAAAAGAAAAGTACGTATATAATGGCTATTTCTTTTCACAATTTACTCAAAAATAATTGTACAATGTTTTTAATAATTTCCAATTTTTTTCGAAGAAATATAAACATTCCTTGTGTTTGAATTAGTTCAAAATAATTAGATTTGTGACATTTAATGCGTAAATTATTCGTATCAAATCGTATCTTTAAAAATCTGATATTGATTATTTAGAAGCTAATTTGATTCCTACTTGCATTCTTAATTATTGGTTGCAAAAATTTTGTCATGCTACTGTTTTCACTAAAAATTTTTCCTTGAAACATCTCTGTCTCAGTATCTGTTATGAATAGAGTTCAGATGATGACTGATATGGATTCAGCATCCACTTTCGGAGGAGAATAAGGTGGCAGAGGATCTAAGAATTTCCGCATCCAGTTTTTTACTTTCCTTATATGCATAATGTATAAGGAAAATATTGTGACGGAGTCGAAAATTCGAATTCGAGTTTTCGACGGGAGAGCACGTTTCAGGCATCCCTGATCACGAATCAAACACTTTTGAGGTGATGTCTGTGTGTGTGTGTGTGTGTCAGTGAGCCTGTGGAGACGATATCTCACGAACGAATGGAGCGACTCGAATGAAATTTGGTACAAAAATCACAATCCGTGAATACTGGAAGCCTATTGTTTTTAAACGTAATTGAATGCTCAGAACCCCTCTAAATTTTGAAAAAATCATCAAAAAATCAAGACCTTTAATACAGTTACGCAAATAGACATTTCTTATGTAATTTTTCTATAGAAAACGAATGACATAAAGTTTAGAACGCTAGTATGAACCGTTCTCGAGATATCGCACATTTTTCAAATACATTTATCAAAAAATCCCATAAATTAAAAAAAATATTATCTGTGGAGAAACAGGTTCACTTTTCATATGTAATATCATGCGATAAATTTGCCGACATCATTCTCGTGGATCTAACTCGTTCCATTCACGAAAAAAGATAATTTAAGTAATAGATTTGTATTTGAACGGCAATAGTTATTTATCCGCTGTAAGAATAACTTATTTCTCCGTCCATAACGCTTGGCGAGATTTTGGCGACGAATTTAGCGGAATGTAGCCAACCTGGCGATATTTTTAAATGTTGCCAAATTAACGAAAATCTCGCCAAATGGATAAAAATGACGCCAAATCAATGAAAATGACGACTAATTGGAGGAAATTCAATATCTTGGAAAGAATGTAAGCATCTACTATAAGAATAACATTTTTTTAACTGTAAAAGTAGTAAATTCATTGCACTATATAGGAAAAGTCATGTGCTGCCCACATCAGATTTTTTTTTATTATTTCCAATTCAAAATTTTTATTTTACTTGAAACATCCATATTTCAAGAGTGTCTATAGATAGAACAAAGATGATAACTGACTCATTAAATTCCGATGAGTCTGAAACAACTTCAGAGTCCACCTGGACAATAAGAGCTTGCACTTCTGTACCAGTAGAACAACGATAGAGCAACAGTGGGCCAGTACGAAGATCCGTGGTTCGATTCCCGGGTAAGGCAGCAAGGTTTTTACACTGGAGCCCGAACAAATCAACCGTGTATGGTAGTTCAAAGATGTCAATGGTTTGAAAGTGACCATAGTACGACTAACACGGATTCATTGGACTGTGGGATATGGAATGCCTATTTCAAATCGGGAGGACAACAACCATGCAGGGAGCTAATATGAATGATAAAAATAGCATAAGGAGGCTAACTTGAGGTGAAAAATAGCAGGAGATCGTCAGTTAGATTGCGAGTTTCACACCAATCTGATCGGTCCCTGTGGATGCCTCCCCCACTGGGTTCCGGTCTAAATTGGGTGGCACTTCCCGACCATCCAAACAGTTACCTTACACCTTTCTGGTAAATCGGACGGTCTGGGTTTCAACAACAACAACACCAATCTGATAGGGTGCGGTAGCCCATTGGTTAGCGCGCTGGAGTTGCACTCGGTAGGCCCGGGTACGATTCCAGCCGTTGCCAAAACTGCCGCCGTGTTCATGAGGAGTACGATCACGTTAAGGGTGAGCGTCAGTAAATCTTCTGCCCTATCCGCGCTTTGTTAACTTTCGCGGCACACATATTTCGCCGAAATTCTGCTCAAACAGTTGCGAAATATTTTCTTATAGATAAAATGCAATGCTTAGGTTATATTAAAACTAAATTTAATACCCAATAAAACATAGAATATATGTTTTATTTTAATTTAAAATATTTTTGGTGCTGCCATCTGTTGTAGTAGTTTAATTCATACCGACTATTTTTATTTTTTAATGAACATTTTTAAAGGTATATTCCTCATAATACGCTATTAAATACAGCAACAGATCATATATAATGCCATAATCACGGAAACGTAATTGAACTTGGACTTGAAGACAAAGGAACTTGAAGACAAAACTGCAGTCCTCAGTGATGTACATTCAGATCCCTTATCGGATTTATAGAATGATAAATTACCTTTTCGTGATTGTGGCATTATTATATATGATCTGTTGATGTATTTAACACTGTATTAAAAGGAATAGATATTTAAAAATGTTCATTAAAAAATAAAAATAATCGGTATGAATTAAATTACGACAACAGATGGCAGCACCAAAAATATTTTGGATTAAAATAAAAAATATATTCTATATTTTTTGGAGCATTAAATTTAGTTTTAATATAATCTAAGCATTGCATTTTATCTTTCAAAAAATATTTCGCAACTGTTTGAGCAGAATTTCGGCGAAATATGTGTGCCGCGAAAGTTAACAAAGCGCGGATAGGGCAGAAAATTTAGTGACGCTCACCCTTAAACATGTGGGTCCGAATGTCCTTCCGAAAGGTTGATGGTAGGGGAACGAGGATACGGTCCCTGTGGATGCCTTCCCCACTGGGTTCCGGTCTAAATTGGGTGGCACTTCCCGACCGTCCAAACGGTTACCTTACACCTTTCTGGTAGGTCGGACGGTCTGGGTTTCAACAACACCACCACCAATCGGATATTAGAGAGGGGAGAATGCATAGTCCATTTCGACAATAAAAGCTTGCAATTTCGCCCCAGTACCTCAACGGTGGAAGGTTGGTTGGCCAGTTCGAAGATCCAGAGTTCGATTCCCGGGTGGGACAGCAAGGTTCTTTACAATGTATCGAAAAACAATGCATTTATTTTATATAAATATTAGAAATACTAATTATTTTATCGATCTTTTAAAAAGTATGAACCTGCCTATTCTCATCATCTATATTCGGCAAAAAAAAAAAAAAATCGGTCAAAAATTCATTTATCAAATAGCATTTGTTTCGATCAAAATAGTATTTGATTCGAATTTAAGTGTATTGTTTACAATTATATTTTGTTTTAAATTTAAGTAGTTCACAAAGAGATGGTTCTATCTTTTTAATCCAACCCGTTCCATATTTTGCATTCTTACTTTCCTTATATACATAATGTATAAGGAAAGTATTGTGACGGGGTTGAAAATTCGAATTCGAGTTTTCGACGGGAGAGCACGTTTCAAGCATGCCTGATCACGAATTAAACATTTTTGAAATGATGCCTGTGTGTGTGTATGTGTGCGAAAGTATGTGTGTGTGTGTGTGTGTGTGTGTGCATGTGTCAGTGAGAATGTGAAGAGGATAACTGACGAACGAATAGACCGATTTAAACGAAATTTTGTACAAAAATCACAATCCGTAAACACTGGAAGTCTATTGTTTTTATACGCAATCGAAAGTTCAGAACCCCCCTAAATTTTCGAGTGAAATTTTGAAAAAATCGTCAAAAATTCAAAACTGTTAATAAAGTTACGTAAATAGCCATTTCTTATGTAATTTTTCATTAGAAAACGATTGACATAAATTTTAGAACGCTAACATATGAACCGTTCTCGAGATATTGTACATTTTTCAAAACAATTATCAAAAAGTCATACCAAATAAAAAAACAATATTTGCTATTGAGAAACATGCTCACTTTTCATATGTAATACCATGCGATAAATTTGATGACATCATTCTCGTGGATATAGCTCATTCCATTCATGAAAAAATATACTTTGAGTAATACTTTTGTATTTGAACGCCAATAGTTATTTATCTGCTGTAAGAATAACTTATTTTTTCGTCTATAGCGCTTGGCGAGATTTTGGTGACGAATTTGGTGGAATGTCGCCAACTAGACGCCTTTTTTGAATGTTGCTAAATTAACGAAAAACTCGCCAAATGGATAAAAATGACCCTAAATCGAAAATGACGACTCATTGCCGAAAATTCAATATCTTGGAAATAATATAAATATCTACTATAAAAATAATCTATTTTTTTTACTGTAAAAGTAGTAAATTCATTTCATTATATAAGGAAAGTCATGTGCTGCCCACATCAGATTTTTTTTTTTTTAATTTTATTAATCTTAATAGGAAATTCCAAAAGTTGAAGGCATCGGAGGAAATTTAATGTCCTTGTAAATGGTAAAAGAGAAATAGGTGAAAAATTCAAACACGTGGCGGTTTTACAATGAAAGTAAACTGCTTTCTATATATTTTGCAGCATACTATACTATAGCAGCAGATACTTTTTAAGTTAATAATGTGTACGATATGTGTTTTCTTAAACATAACTGTGCATTTAAATATTTTGCAAAATATAAAGAAAAATAATGTTCTTATTTTACATTCCTCACACACACACACACACATATATATATATATCATATACCCATCAAATTTAGAACTGTCACAAGTGGACATAATAACAGTCAAGTATTAACTGATAAATTGCAATTAATTCACAAAATCGTAATCGTTGGCTTTAAAACCTTTGATTTTAAAGATCTCTGTAGTAACATTAATATTCAAGATCTTTATAATATCATTTTATCTCTGTATAATGCATTCGTTACCAAACATGCCGACCATATTAAAATCAAAAACTTTCCTAAGCATCTTCACTTTGTATTATTTAATAACTATACTTTTCAGGGAAATCCATTATATTTACAAGTCTCGGGTGTCCCCTAAGGAGATTGCAGTTGTAGTTCCCAGGTGGGGCAGCCAGGTTTTTACAATGGAACCTGATCAAATCAACTTTGTAGGGTAGTTCAAAGATGTCGAAGGTTTGTAATTAGCCCTAGCACGACTAACACGGATTCATTGGACTCTGAGATATGGAATGCCTATTTAAAATAGGGAGGACAACGACCATGCAGAACTAACCTGGAAGATATAAAAACAGCATCGGGGGCTAACCTGATGTAAAAATCTGATGTGGGCAGCACATGACCTTCCCTGCAGTCTTATTTATATACACGTTCTCTTTATTTTAATTAAATTTTATTTACTTTTAATTCAATTTTCGTTCTCATTTGGTAATTGGACTTATTTTCAAAGGTGGCGTAGAGAAAATACAGAAAAACTAAAATATCTCGAGAACGGCTAGTCCTAGTGTAATGGGCTTGATCTTATTCTTTTCTTCGTTAAAAATTACGTATTAAACATTCATTTAATGGATATATTTCAGCATATGTAGTTTTTATTTTAGATTTTTGCGGGCCATTTTATAAAAAAAGGCAAGTTATTTTTTCGAATCGTATTAAAATCTAATCAGCACCAGCGTGACCCATAATAAGTGACTTATCTACCGAATTTTGTGAAATTCGGTCCATTAGTTTTTCATCTAAAGTTGATGCAAACTTTTGTGGGCCATTTCGCAAAAAAAGGCGGATTATTTTAGCCCGAATCGTACTTAAAACTAATCAGCATCAGATTCGCCTACAAGTGACTTACCTA
The DNA here is from genome assembly GCA_951213105.1 of Amaurobius ferox. NCBI lineage: Eukaryota > Metazoa > Arthropoda > Arachnida > Araneae > Amaurobiidae > Amaurobius > Amaurobius ferox. The sequence goes on along the minus strand of OX578149.1, from coordinate 76,246,257 downwards.
CCAAATTTTATGAAATTCGGTCGATTAGTTTTTTAGTTAGAGTGGATAGAAAATCTGCACAGACAGACAGACACACACACACACAGACGTCACGCTAAAAATAATTTTTTCGTATTCTAGAGATCTCGAAACGTGTAGATCCGTCGAAAACTCGAGTTGCGATTTTCAGCATGATTACAATACTCTCCCTATACATTACCATGTATTGCAGAGAAAGTAAAAATAGCAGGTAGTGGTCAGTCGGATTGTCAGTTGCACGATAATCTGACATTAGAGGGTGGAGAATGCAGATTCCTCTTTGACAATAAGCAATGCTTGCAATTACGTCTCAGTAGCACAAAGGTAGAGCATCGGCTGCCCAGTACGAAGAACCCTTGTTCGATTTCCGGTTGGGGTAGCAAGTTTCTTTACAGGGCTCATTAAAAACTTCCACTTTTGGTTCTTGAGATGTTACTTCCAATTCAAAAATTTCGATTTCCCTTAAGGGTCTAAAGAGCCTTAAAGTGCCATAAACAGAGTAAATTTGCATGCTTCACATTTTATTTTGTGCCTTTTCTCCTATAAATCAATAATACTTAAAATTTTCATGGCTAATATGTTGTTGTTGTTGAGACCCAGACCGTCCGACCTACCAGAAAGGTGTAAGGTAACTGCTTGGACGGCCGGGAAGTGCCACCCAATTTGGATCGGAGCCCAGTGGAGGAGGCATCCACAGGGACCGTACCCTCCTTCCCCTACCACCAACCTCTCGGAAGGACTTACGGACCCACATGTTTAACGTGATCGTACTCCGCGTGAACACGGCGGCAGTTTTGGCAGTGGCTGGAATCGAACCCGGGCCTACCGTGTGCAGCTCCAGCGCGTTAACCAATGGGCTACCGCGGCCCCATGGCTAATATGTGGATAACCGTAGCATATATGATAATTTCTCCAATAAGGTGAATCTGAAAATAATATTTTGAAAAATTGTATAATTTTCATGAATGTATCAGACTTTTATTACTTTCCTTATATACATAATGTATAAGGAAAGTATTGTGACGGGGTCGAAAATTTGAATTCGAGTTTTCGACTGGAGAGCACGTTTCAAGTATCCCTGATCACGAATCAAACATTTCTGAAGTGATGCCTGTGTGTGTGTCTCTCTCTCTGTGTGTGTGTGTGTGTGTGTGTCAGTGAGTTTGTGGAGACGATAACTGACGAACGAATGGACGGATTCGAACGAAATTTGGTACAAAAATCACAATCCGTAAACACTGGAAGCCTGTTGTTTTTATACGCAATCGAATATTCAGAACCCCCCTAAATTTTCGTGTGAAAGTTTGGAAAAATCGTCAGAAAGTCAAAACCGCCAATAAAGTTACGCAAATAGACATTTCTTATGTAATTTCTCATTAAAAAACGATTGACATAAATTTTAGAACGCTAACATGGACCGTTCTCGAGATATTGCATATTTTTCAAAAAAATTATCAAAAAGTCATATAAAATAAAAAATATATATTTTCTTTTGAGAAACATGTTCACTTTTCATATGTAATACCATGCGATACATTGGGTGACATCAATCTCGTGGATTTAGCTCGTTCCATTCATGAAAAAAGATACTTTGAGTAATACTTTTGTATTTGAACGCCAATAGTCATTTATCTGCTGTATGAATAACTTATTTCTTCGTCCATAACGCTTGGTGAGATTTTGGCGACAAATTTGGCGGAATGTCGCCAACTTGGCGACATTTTGAAATGTTGCCAAATAAACAAAAATCTCGCCAAATGGATAAAAATGACGCTAAATCAATGAAAATGGCGACTAATTGTCGAAAATTCAATATCTTGGAAAGAATATAAGTATCTACTATAAGAAAAACCTATTTTTTTACTGTAAAAGTAGTTAATTTATTACATTATATAAGGAAAATCACGTGTTGCCCACATCAGATTTTTTTTATATGCTATGTTGCTTACGCGCACGATTGCAACAATGCTTCCAGAAACAAATATATTGGTGATCACGATAAAAAATTATCCATTGTATCCATTCAAGAAGTATACCTCAAAATAAAAGCATTTGCATAATTAAAGTTCTTAAAATTTTAATTTAAAATTAAATGAAATTTAAAATTTTATTTTTAATAACTATAATTATATAAATGGTTTTATTTTGGGGTAATACTTCCTGAATGGATACTTTTGTACAAGATGCATTAATTATCTTTATTCTTTATTTATAGCATAAATTATTGTAAAGAAGCAATTCGTATAATCATTTACAGGAAAACCCATTCTTGCGTTACATGTCCTTGCCTATTATATATTCATCAACAAAACTTTTTAACAACCTAATTCACTCTAGCTTGTATATCAAGTAAACATAAGATGAAATCGAACAATTAAAAAGTACCCATCCCTTAGCCAAAATACAATCATTAACAGGAAATGCATTCCATAACACGTTCGTGTTTATTATATATTGATACAAAACCCTAAACCAAACTAATTTCCTCTAGATCTCATATGAAACAAACAGAAAAATGAAATCGAACAAATGAACCCCCCCTCCCCGCACCCCTAGAAAATCAACACATTATATCAATCTCACTAAGTATAAGTTCGGATTACAAATAAAATGTTCCTACTCTTTAACAAATCAATGGAGCAGTCAAAAATGTAAAGTACATAAAATTACCCCTCTCTCTTTCTATTACAGCATCCGCAAACACCACAAACAAAAACAACATTCTTATTCAAATGTTTTACGCATTAATCATCGTCTTGCGTGCTTCAAAAATGCGCAACGTAAAAGGGATGAACCCCCATTAACATACTTTTCCACCGTTTTTGATGAAAAACAAGGAAATTAGTTTATGAAAAATACTATTAGGTCATTACATGAAAGAAATTACCCCCAACTGCACTTTAAGTAAATATGAATAATGCATTTTCACCACCAGCTTTTCTGTTAATGATATTTTCTGTAAATGCAGAGTTTGAAAGCTGGAATAAACCATGCAATCTCGCGCGCTGCTGATGCGTGATTGTTTAACTTTTAATGGGACTTCTTATGATTTTTATGTGTACTTTTTTTCATTTGTGCCCATTTTTGTGTCTCTTAATGGACTATTAGGGAAGATGTAACTCTTGGTTTCCGTCTCACTTTATGGCGTAGGTTCTGTGAGTATCACACGCGATGGTGGTATGTTTATTTATTTTGTTCCGAGTTGTAAGTCCGCATGTGGTAAATAACCATGCGTGTGGAGAAATAAATTACAAAGAACTGAAGAAGCAATCTACTCAAAAGAAATAATCATCCGCGTCTGTTTTGAAAACTACTAGAATTCATCAAAAGCATATTTTTATGTCAAAAGAATTTACTTAGAGGGTTTACGCAAAATGTTAACATTTAAATTGTTTATTAGCATGCAATGGTGTTGTTCATTCGTTGATAATATCAATGGGATGTGTATTTATAGATGATATCAGTTGAATTCGTTTAAATTTTTGAATTATAGTTGTCACATTAGCAGAATCACAAGAAGCGATTTTTTCCATAAAAATATACATTAGAGTAGAGCGAAAATACTGTTTCACCTGCTACTTAGCACAAGCTGCCAAATTTTCTTTATTAAGTGGATCAAATTCATTGATTCAAAAACAAAAGGAGGCTTTATCTCAATTTGTAGCGAAAGACTTGAAAATTTTCATTTTCTTCTCAGAAACAGAATTATTTGAATTGCAAACAAAAATATAAAAATGTATCAAACAGTTCAACCCTAGGTGTCAAACTCATTAAAAACATAAGTGAAGTTCATCTACTTGATAGATAACTTATAGTGCTACTTTTAGTAAATAGTGCTGTATGCATTTACATTTTTTATTGTAATTATAAAAATGATGTTTTAAATAAAAGTGCGAATTTTCCAATTCCTTCCGGCAAGTGAAGATAAAGTCCCATTTAAAAAAAAAACATCGATGAAGTTGATCTACTTGATAAACAAATTTTGGCAACTAGTGCTAAGCCGTAAGTGAAATAAAATTCATTTCGCTCCATCCTAATATTAATATACATATAGCACAAAAATAATTTGAAACTGTTTTTTCATTTTACTAATAACCAAAAATTAATTTATTTCAGTTAAATGGGAATGAAAAGATTATTCTTACACTATATCTTTCACTTATAGTATATCTTACACTTGTAGCATATCTCGCACGTATTGTATACCTTGCACTTATAGTATATCTTGCACGTATCGCATACCTTGCACGTATCGTATACCTTGCACTTACAGTACATCTTGAACTGATTTCAAAATTGTTAGTCAAGAAAAACACAGTTGTTGAATAATCAGCATTTTCTGAAGTAGTAAAAAAAATCTATACCATGTACACTCCCCTCCAAAAAATAAGCACGAAATGCAAATTCTCAGATCATGGCGAACGAATGAATTTTATTGGACGAAACTTGTTGTATACTTCGAGTACAATATGCAAATACAGAAACACATGCATAATAGTAATTGGCTCCGTTCCAAATACGTAAATCAGCGTCTTGGTAAAAGCATGTGTTTCTGCCTGCGCGTCCTTACTTCTACTACGGATGTTAGGGTAAAAATCTGATATAGCCATTTCATTCGATATATCCCAAAGAAGGCGTTTAGATGATCGTCAGCGAAGGCGAGCCATGGGCAGGTTAGAATTCGGTCAATCTATTTTAGAAGTTGCCGAATTCTTCAGAGTTCACTATTCTGTGATTTCACGCGTATGGACCTAATTCCAAAACTGCGCAACACTAAGTAGAAGGCCAGGTTCGGGTCACCCTCGAGTTACAACATCTTCCGAGACCGCTACTTGAGAGTTATTGGTCAGACCTAACAAGTAAGCAACAGCACATGCTTTACGCTTTAGCCTCGCTGCAGCTACAGGTAGGCCTATATTCGTTACAACTGTGAGAAGGAGGTTGCACGCACATGACTTTTATGCTCGGAGGTCAACCATTTGTGTTCCATTGTCTGCGAGGCACAGAGCAGACAGTCTCCAATGGTGTCGGAAGAACGTTAATTGGACCATAGACAATTGGAGCAATGTCCAATTTACCGATGAGTGCAGATTAGCTTTGCAGTCGGACGATCGGCAGATTTTTATATGTAGACAGGCTGGTACACGGTATCAAGCGATTAACATCGTCAAGCGTCAGTCATTTTCTGCTGGTGGTATTCTTGTATGGGCTGGGAATTTCTTCGGCGGATATACTGACCTCTATTTATTCCTCAACGATACTGTGACGAAATCCTTAATCCATATGGTCGCCTTTATGCGAGTACAACAGGTTATGAGTTTGTTCTTATGGACTACAATGCCCGGTCACATAGAGCTCGTACAGTAAGCGATTACCTGATGATAGAGGGAATACAGAGAAATGGCATGGCCAGCGAATTCCATAGAGCTAAACCCAATAGAGTATGTATGGAATGCTCTCGGGAGAGTTGTAGATTCCCGACAAATCTTTCCAAACACTACCTAGGAACTCCAACGTGCTCTCATACAAGAGTGGCGATTACTGCCTTCCGATCTCATTGAGCACTTAATCAATGGCATGAATAGTCGTTGTCAAGTCTTTTAAAAAGTTTAAATAAACTGTCAAGATAACTGTTTTGGCGTTAGTGGGCCTCTTTTTCTAAACGTATAGCTTGCCTCATTTTAGAGCTCTGTTGATGAACTGTTATATGATATGCAACACAATAGGGTTAATAAAAACAGGCTTTTCAAAAACACAACTCAAAATTTCAAAATTCGAACTTTTTTGAAAAATTTTTAAAATTAGTTTATACTTATCTTGAATTATACATTCAATATTTTGGAGATACTAAAATATAAAGGTAACAATTACGTATGATCAAGATAAATATAACTCGGATCTCCTGATTTGTGCTATTACACTTTTCCTTCATATTGTGTAGCTGTTTGGATTTTTTTGTCAGTTATATTATCTCTAGTTAGCCTTAATTATATTCAGGCCATAAAAAATGAAAAAAAAAATAAATACACGGTGAAATATAATTACAAAATCAACTTACAGACTATTTCTTAACCATTTCAGGGATGTTTGTTGAAAACTCACTAACAAAACACTGCCTCACATTACTATATCACATCCTTACTTATTTGCACTACATTCGCATTTATCAAGAAATAAAAGCAAACATAAAATAAAAACAAGTTTTCTGACCCACAAACTTAGCTTAGAGCCTGAGTCAGAAAATTAATATTCAAAGAATGCAATGGTACGCACTTAATTTTATCACAACTTAGAAGTATTTCATTAAAATATTCACTTTACTATTCAGGTTGGGATAAGTTAAATAAAAATCGTCTGCCTTTAGTTTTATTTCTACAGATTTTACAGAATGAAATATAAATTATTTCTTATAATAAATTTTTACCTAAAAAAATTCTGCCTAATAATAATTCTAAGGAAACTAACCTAAAAAAAAGTTTTTGTGGCTAACTATGTCCATGTCTCAAGATTTTAGCTCCGTTCAAGATATTAATTAACAAACAATAAAGATCAATCATGCTTAAAGCATTGATTATGAAACACTTTCCAACTTCAATGCAATTTTATTTAAACATCTCTAAAATGCAATACATTCCTCGGTAATATTTTAAAACTTATCACAATATTACATTAATTTATTATATTTGCAAACTTAACCCTTCATCGAAAAAAATGAACTTCATTGGAATGACAGCATTGAAATATAAATTGCCTGGTTTAAACATCTCTAAAATGCGATACATTCCTCGATAATATTTTTAAAATCATCATAATACTACAATAATTTATTATATTTGAAAACTTCATCGAAAACAACTGACATCTATTGAAATGACGCCATAAAAAAAATAACACGCCTGGCCCTCTCTATAAAAGCAGCATTTCATTCATAACATTTTCCCAATCATTTCATTCATCACAGTACTAAAGTAATTTATTTTATTTAAAAACTTAAGACCATGGAGCTACAAGTAATTAAACTCTATGCTTAAAACTTCATCGAAAAAAATCGTCCTTTTCTCTGTAAAATTTATGAATATTTCATTCATATCAGCTATGCAGACTCCGTGAGCTAAATATGGTCACATGATATCATGGTCACGTGATCGCTTCATATAAGAGGTGTAATTAATATTTTAATTTTTATTTAAAAAACTACTGAATATATTTTGCTGAATTTTTTTTTTATACATTTTATGGAATAATTTGAATATTATCTAAAATTTTCGAAGCAATTTGTGAATTTTAAATCCGCTTAAAAAATGTTTGAAAATGAGGTCCCATAGGGCTCAATGTATTTCATTTTTTCAGCCCGGGTTCAATCCAAAACTAATTGGGTGATATTATTCATTTACATTCCCATAGGCACTACAGACCGTCTGAACAATATACTAAAATTTCATTTTGATTAAGTCATTTTTACGGCAGTTACGTGCTAACGTACAGACAGACAGACAGACAGAATAAACTAAGTCATAAACACTTTTCAACTTTGTTGCAAAGTGCTAAAAATGGTTTACGTAGAATTAACACTATGCAGACAATTATTTGCTAAAAACCTCAAGAAACAAATAAACTGTTTTATTCTGCAAAATTTATTAAAACAAAAATGGCAAATGATAAAGCAGACGGTTTTTATTTAACTTTCTCAAATATGAGTATTGAAGCATTCATTCTGTGAGGTAAAACATTTTAATTTGAACTAACATTAGACGAGAAGAGTATTATTTTCATTGAAAGTTGTATTTGCAGGTATGTTACCCCCTTTATTTTATGATTACGTAATGATCCCCAAAAATATTTTATGAGTAGTTACAGCTAAATACGAGCTAATTTTGAGAATTTGAAATATTTATTTATATGTTTGAATGATTTTTTAAATAACTCTATTGTGCTGCTTATCATATGAAAGCTCATAAAAATAGCTTTTAAATGAGCCTCAAGTAAGCAAGCTATTTGAGCAAGTTAGCTATAAAGTTATTGCAAGAAATATGATAGATGCAAAAATGCTGATTTTTATAAATTTCAATGTCCTGGAATAATTGAATATGAATTGCTGTATGTAGTGAATAGAAGTTTTACTGTGATTAGTTTATCTATAAAAACTACAAGTTAATGCTGTTTCATGAAAATAACAAAATGTTCAATCATGCATAAAGCATTGATTATGAAACACTTTCCAACTTCAATGCAATTTCATTTAAACATCTCTAAAATGTAACACATTCCTCGGTAATATTTTTAAAATTATCACAATACAACATTAATTTATTACATTTGAAAACTTAAAATTTTTTCGAAAAAAATGAACTTTATTCAAATGACAGCATTGAAATATAAATTGCCTGTTTAAACATCTCTAAAATGCGATACATTCCTCGGTAATATTTTTAAAATTATCATAATTTATTATATTTGAAAACTTCATCAAAACTAATGAATTTTATTCAAATGACGTCATCGAAATATAAATCGCCTGGCTCTCTGTATAAAAGTAGCATTTCATTTATAAACGTTTCTCCGTTTTTTTATTTCATTCACTACAATATTATAATAATTTATTTTATTTAAAAACTTAAAACCATGGTTCAAGGAATTTAACTCTATGCTTAAAACTTCATCAAAAAATCGTCTGCTTTTCTTTGTAAAATCAATGGATGTTTCATTCATATCAGCTATATTGCAGATTACATGACCTAAATAATTTTGTATTAAAGAAATGCAGCAATTCTTATACAACTCATTTTACATCTTTGGTGTTTACATCCTCCATAAGGAAAAATTAGGCTTCGTTGTAGAAATAATCAAAGTTTGATGATCATTTAAACTCAAATATATTGTAATTGCGTTGTGTCAGAATGTAGATGCACAGAATTTAAGCAAAAATAAAGCGGTTTTAGGACGGATACATCACTAAATATGAATTAAAAAGAACTTTAAAATCACGATTTTGACACAAGATGGATGACATATTTTATTTTGAAGTGGGTTACGTGATCTCTTCATATAAAGGGTATAATTGTTATTTTAATTTTTATTTAAAAAACTGCTGAATATATTTTGCTGACATTTTTTATATATTTTAACGGATAATTTGAATATTTCCTAAAACTTTCTAATCAATTTGTGCATTTTAAATTCGCTTAAAAAATGTTTGAAAAATTAGATCCCATAGGGTTCAATGTATTTCATTTTTCAACCCGGGTTCAATCCAAAACTAATTGGGTGATATTATTCATTTATATTCCCATACGTCCCACAGACCGTCTGAAATATATACTAAAATTTTATTTTGTAAAGTCATTTTTAAGGCAGTTATCGTGCTAACGGACAGACAAACAGATAAAATGAACAGAGCCAAAAACACTTTTCAACTATGTTGTAAAGTGTTAAAAATGTCAGGTCAAAAATTGTACTTTTTATGTTGCTTTGATATGGAAGTTTCTGTTTAATAGATTTTGGTAAATTATTTGGTTCTAATGATTAAATTTACGCATCATTACACGTGTAAGTCCTTAAAGTGTTGTGACCCAAAATTTCAAGTATTGCATATAAAATAGATTTAGTGATCCAATTAAGAAGAGATAGATTGATAAATGAAGGTGTTTAGTTTTTTCTACTTTTGATAACACGATGCCATGTGTATGAATTTTTACTTTCCCTGCAATACATGGTAATGTATAGGGAAAGTATTGGAATCATGCCGAAAATCACAACTCGAGTTTTCGACGGATCTACACGTTTCGAGACCTCATGGATCGAAAAACTAATGGATCGAATTTCACAAAATTTGGTAAGTAAGTTACTTGTGAGCGAGTCTGGTGCTGATTAGTTTTGGGTACGATTTGGAATAAAAGAACCCGCCTTTTTTTGCGAAATGGCCCGCAAAAGCTTGTATCCACTTTAACTGAAAAACTGATGGACCGAATTTCACAAAATTCGGTAGATGAGTCACTTGTGGGTTACCTTGGTGCTGAGTAGATTTTGGTACGATTCGGAAAAAAAATGACCTGCCTTTTTTTGCAAAATGGCCCGCAAAAATCGTCCAAATCTAAACTAAAGAACTGGGTATACTCAAATATATCCATTAAATGCTGATTTAATACGTAATTTTTAACGACGAAAAGAATAAGACCAACCCCATTACACTAGGACTAGCCATTCTCGAGATATTTTAGTTTTTCGTACTTTCCTTACGCCACCTTTGAAAATAAGCCCGGTTACCGCATGAGAACGAAAATTGAATTAAAAGTGAAATAAATTTAGTTAAAATAAAGAGAACGTTAATATAAGTCTGCAGGGAAAGTCATGTGCTGCCCACATCAGATTTTTAATACTGGAATTAATCAAATAGAATTTTAAATAAGCGCCCAATCGCTGATCTGTGACAGAATGACACAAAAACATCTATGCTTTATATGACACAAATAAATGAAATTGCTTAAAGTCCCAAAATAGAAAAAGTTTCTTTACCTCAGAAGTAAAATTCAAAGTTTTATTTTTATCTGAGCGATTTTTCATCTAATTTAATATTTAATTTTCCAAATTTTAAATTCATAAAGTTAGAAAAACTATAATCTAAATCCAGTTAGTTCAGAAACAGCTGTTTTTTTTCCGACTATCGGTAATAAATGAGTAGATTCATTCCATTTGACGAAATGGCCAAATTTTAACTTTAAAACTTGAAAGTTTGAAACTAATTCAAATAATAACAAGAAAGATCAATCATGCACAAAACATTAATTATGAAACACTTTCCAACTGAAATGCACTTTTATATGAACATCTCTGAAATGCAACATTCAGCGCTGACATTTTTAACACTTTCCAACATAGTTGAAAAGTGCTTATGACTTTCGTCATTTTGTCTGTTTGTCTGTCTGTCCGTTCGTATGATAACTATCGTAAAAATTACTTTATCGAAAATAAATTTTAGTATGTTTTTGAGACGGTGCGTGGGAAGTCTTGGAATAAAAATAAACATCACCCAATTAGTTTCTGATTTAACCCTGATTGAAAAAATGAAATACATTGAACCCTATGGGATTTAATTTTTCAAAGATTTTTAAGCGAAGTTAAAATTCACAAATTGCTTCGAAAATTTTAGGGCATATTCAAATTATCACATAAAATGTTTTAAAAAATCTCAGCGAAATGTATTGGTTAGTTTTTAAAATAAAAATTGTAATAGTAATTACACCCATATTTTTTGAAGAGATCACGTGACTCATTGCAAAAAATTAGATTTGCTTCCATTTTTTGTCCACTGTGCATAACGTAGATGTTTGAAGATATTTTAAATGTATATTTAGTGTTGTATCAGTCATAAAAATACTTTATGATTGCGAATCATCTGTGCCAACGTAATTACAATGCTTTTAATTAACACTTTACAATAAAGTTGAAAAGTGTTTATGACTTTGTTCATTCTGTCTGTCAGTCTGTCTGTCTGTCTCTCTATCTGTCTGTCCGTTAGCACGATAACTGTCGTAAAAATGACTTAATCAAAATGAAATTTTAGTATGTTGTTCAGACGGTCTGTAGGACCTATGGGAATATAAATGAATAATATCACCCAATTAGTTTTGGAATGAATCCGGGTTGAAAAAATGAAATACATTGAGCCCTATGGGACCTAATTTTTCAAGTACTTTTTAAGCGGATTTAAAATTCACAAATTGCTTCGAAAATTTCAGGTAATATTCAAATTGTTCCATAAAATATATAAAAAGAAATTCAGCGAAATATGTTCAGTAGTTTTTTAAATAAAATTAAAATAATAATTACACCTCTTATATGAAGCGATCACGTGACCATGATATGAAAAGATCATGTGACCTACTTCAAAATGATATATGGCATCCATCTTGTCTCAATATCGTGATTTTTAAAGTTCTTTTTAATTCATATTGAGTGTTGTATCCGTCCTAAAGCCACTTTATTTCTGCTTAAATTCTGTACATCTACATACTGAAACAACGCAATTACAATATATTTGAGTTTAAATGCTCATCCAAATTTGATTATTTCTACAACAAAGCCTATTTTTCACCTATGTAAAATGTAAACAGCAAAATATGTAGAATGAGTTGTATTAGAATTGCTGTATTTCTTTAACACAAAATCATTTAGTCCATGGAGTCTGCGTAGCTGATATGAATGAAATATTCATTGATTTTACAAAGAGAAGGACGATTTTTTTCGATGAAGTTTTACGCATAGAGTTTAATTACTTGTAGCTCCATGGTCTTAATTTTTAAATAAAATAAATTATTATAGTATTGTGATGAATGACATGAATGGGAAATTATTTATGAATGAAATGCTGCTTTTATAGAGAGAGCCAGGCGTGTTATTTTTTCTATGACGTCATTTGAATGAATTTCAGTTGTTTTCGATGAAGTTTTCAAATATAATAAATAATTGTAGTATTATGATTTTTTTCGATGAAGATTTAAGTTTTCAAATATAATAAATTAATGTAGTATTGTGGGAAGTTTTAAAATATTACCGAGGAATGTATTGCATTTTAGACATGTTTAAATAAAATTGCATTGAAGTTGGAAAGTGTTTCATAATCAATGCCCTAAGCATGATTGATCTTTCTTGTTTTAAATCATCACTAAACATTTTTGTTCCGATATAGAAGCCTAATTTTAATGCTAAAATATAGCATACAGAATGTAAACAAATCCAGCGAGTATAAGCTGAATTGCATAAGAAATGAAGTTTTTTTCACGTGAAATTTTTTAGCTCCGGAGTCTGGCGTATAAGTGATATGAATGAAATATGCATTGATTTTTTTTACATAGAAAGGCAGACGATTTATATTTCGATGATGTCATTTGAATACAGTTTATTTTGTGTAACTAGCACAGTTTTTTCTATGAAGTAGTTTAGATAATGAGCGATGTGGATCCAGCATCAAATCTCACAAAGTTTGGAGAGATTATTAAATATTTCCACTTCAGATCTTGAGACTTCATGTTTGGTTTTTTCGATAATAATTTGTAAGACTGTGCGATGTAAGTTCACAAAAGAGAATAAAAACGCTAAACAGTCCCTCTAAAAGTAAAGTGTACGCACCATTTACCACAATAAAAAAACTCCTTCATAAATTTCTGTTTTTCGTTGTAATGGTGTACTCATTTCAATGCTTTTCAGCATCAATTTTTAAGAGCAAATACCGGAATCTAACGTCATTTATTACAAACCATTTAAGTATCCATCTTCATCAATGTTTATATCAGAATTTTTTATACTATACAGAACCATATATCGTGACAAAGTTCTGCAGCTTGACCTACAGTACAAGAGCAATCTATCTCAGAAATATGTAGATTTATTTCCTTTTGTATTTCGAGAAACAATTCTTTAACTGTATCAAGTGTTGCCCCCTGGACCGCTTATCTGCTGAATGGCATGAGCTAAAAGCAGGCAGATAGCAATAACCTGGTTTATCACTCAGTTTCAATTCGATACGTACAGAGAAACGATAAATAAACGGTTTCATTTATCGGTTACTTTTATAATCCGCAGCAGTTGTACTAAGGTGTTTATATTAGACAGAGAATAATATCAAACTGTTGGGAGTAGAAAAAATGATCTCATCTAACATCTAACTTTTACGTTAACATTTTACTGTTAGAAATACATAGATTTTCTTTTGTATTTTGAGAAACTATTTATTAACTGCATCAAAGTGTTGTCCTCTGGACCGCTTGCCTGTTGAATGTGAGCTAAAATCAGGCAGATAGCAATAACCTGGTTTATCATCCAGTTTCACTTTGATACGTACAGAGCGGTTTCATTTATCGGTTTCTTTTATAATCCGCCGGTGTTTTACTGGGGAGTTTGTGATAGATAGAGAATAACATCAATCTGTTGGGGATAGAAAAAAAAACCGATTTCAGCTAACATCTAACTTTTACGTTAACATATTACTTTTAGAAATATATTGATTTTCTGTTTATCTTGAGAAACAATTCATTAACTGCATCAAAGTGTTGCCCCCTGGACCGCTTATCTGTTGAATGACTTGAGCTAACACCAGACAGATAGCAATAACCTGGTTTATCACTTAGTTTCACTTTGATGCGTACAGAGAAACGCTAAATGGATGGTTTCATTTATCGGTTACTTTTATAATCCACAGCTGTTGTACAAGGGTGTTTATATTAGACAGGGAATACTATCTATCTGTTGGAAATAGAAAAATAAGTGATTTCAGCTAACATCTGACTTTTAAGTTAACATCTTACTTTTAGATATATAGATTTTCCTTTGTATTTTGAGAAACAATTTTTTACCTGCACAAAGTGTTGCCCACTGGACCGCTTATCTCTTGAATGGTTTGAGCTATAACCAGGCAGATAGCAATAACCTGGTTTATCATCCAGTTTCACTCTGATACTTACAGAGAAACGATGAATTACCAGCTTTATTTATCGGCTGCTTTTATAATCCTCAGCTGTTTTACTAGGGTGTTTATGGTAGACATTGAATACTATCTATATGTCTGGAATAGAAAAAGAAGTGATTTCAGCTAGCATCTAACTTTTAAGTTAACATCTTACTTTTAGAAATATAGATTTTCTTTTGTATTTTGAGAAAAAATTCATTAACTGTATAAAAGTGTTGCCCCCTGGACGCTTATCTTTTAAATAGCTTGAGGTACAACCAGACAGATAGCAATAAACTGGTTTATCCCTCAGTTTCACTTTGATACGTACAGAGAAACGATAAATTAACGGTTTCATGTATCGGTTTCTTTCATAATCTGCAGCCTTTTTAATAGGGTGTTTGTGGTACACAGATAATAATGTAAAACAGTTGGGAATAGAAAAGTGATTTCACCTAACATCTAACTTTCACGTTCGATACTAATAAAGTCCCTCAACGATAAGAAATGGGAACGAACTAATCCACAGCAGCACGATTGAAGCGTTTCAAACGAAATTTGGTATAAATTTTACAATAAGTAAATAGGGGAACATTGTTGATTTTAAACGCAATCCTGCAGATTCCGAAATTTTCGAATGGAATTTTGAAAAAATCATTAAAAAAATAAAATCCTTCAATTTATATAATATAATCAATTCATATGTAACTTTTAATTTGGAAACGTTACAAGAACATTCTTCGATATTTCCAATGCCATTAAGATGGAGACTCTGTAATAATATTTTCGGCGGCTAAAAAACCGATTTGTGTAAAAATGTTAAAAAGAAAAGTAACTAAAACTAATTTGAATTAAATAAAAATACTACCAGAGTGAACCTTCGCGGATCCTGATATACTTGTGTACGAAATTGTACACCCGAAGGTTTTATGATACTTAGATTTTCCTTTAGAGAATTATGTAAGATATAATGGTGTACTCGTATCAGTACTTTTCATCATTAAATTTGAAGATCAAATAACAGAAAACTAAAATCATTTATTTTAAATCTTATGTGTATCTATCTTAATCAATTTTCAATTTAGAATTTATTCTGCAATAAAGAACATGTTACACGAAAGAGTTTTGCCGCTTGACCAACACTGCAAGAAGAACAATTTGTCTCAGAAATAGATAGTTTTTCTTCTGGATTTTTGGAAACAATTCTTCAACCACATCAAAATCCACACTCCCCCCACCTCCCGGCCCGCTTACCTGCAAAATAGCTTGAGCTAAAGCTGGTCAGATAGCAACGATCTGGTTTATCACTTAGTTGCATTTTGATGTATACCGAGAAAGGATAAAAAAAGAGTCGACTTATCGGTCAATTTTATAACTCGCAGTTGACTTACTGTAGTGTTTGTGGTGGATATAGAATAGAATCGATCTGCCGAGGATAGAAACAACCATTTCAAGTTAACATCTTACTTTTGAGTTCAATATAAGTAAGATCAGATACAAGAACCAAAAAATCTGATGGCAGCATCATAGGACTCTTTTAGAAAACAAAACTCAACTTGATATTTTCTTTGTTTATTTATAGTCATTAAATTGATATTTATCGCGCAAATTATCGTAAGGGACGATTATGTATTTTAAATGACATCTAAAATGTTCAAAATTGGCAGTAAAAAATCCATTTTTATTTGGCGACATTCCATTTTCAAATTGCGCCAAGTGATCTAAATTAAAAAAAACAACTGAAATGTAACAATTTCTTCTAGCACTAGAAAATGTACGCGGCGTTGCCCTGGATTTAATAGCAGGAATTCAATTAATTCGCGCATTAAATTCTTAAAAAAATGACAGGGATGAAATGGGATAAATATATTTCTGCTGTAAATTGCACAGAATTCTGGTTATAAAGTAAATTTTAAATAGTCGGATATTTGGAAGTTTCTATAGAAACATGACATCTACTGGTTTACTTTTTGGTTTCAATGTTTGGCATTTGTTCTATTCAGGAGCCAGCCCTCTTCGTCAAAACTCAAACACGATGTCATTGAACAAAATATATTAGTTCCTGTTTACAGCAAAGAATTTAGTTTTAAAGATGACGCAATAAAATTTATTTTTGAAGCGATTTGAAAAAAGAAAAGGATGTTATCTTTCCTAATATTAGAAAAACAATTAACTACGCTTTCTGATGACATAAAGATCTGATAAAATATGCAAAATAAACAAATTAAATTTCGGTCTAAAAAATCTTTCAAAATACCAAAAACATCTGCGAACCGAAACCTTTAATCAAAATATTTTAAATTAATCGGTATTTTAAATTTACTTTGTTGGCATTATTATTTTGTGTTGTATATTACTCTTAAGTTATTTTTTTATCATATTAGCAACAGTTTGAGTTGTACATATAATAAAAAAGTGTAGTTTCAAGAACGTGCAACAGATGGCGCTACTAATCAATATTGGTTAATGTATTAGGATTGGGTTCAGCGTACAAAATTTCATGGCTGTTGGTCCCTTAGAATTACCGCTACTCTACCAATAATCGGAATTACTCTTTTGTTGTTATAGATAATACAAATAGTTTATTTGTTTGTCATATATAAATCAATCATTTATACATCATGTACAAATCAAGCATTTAATTAAAGCATTTCACATAATGTCTTCCTTTACAGATTTTGTCGCTTTTTGAGTTCAGTTGTATTGTAAAAGTTCATTTCCATTTTCATCATATATACTAAAACCTATCTAGCATCAGGGTTACACCAGATTTAACTACCAAATTTCACAAAACTTCGTTGAATATTTTTAAAATTAGAATGGATACTCATATTGCATAGACAAACAGACAGATATAGACACACACAAAGATAAAATATCAAGTTAAAAGTAGTGAATTCGTGTTCCGCACCTAACAAATAATGTATATCTATCAAAAAATAGAATTTCAATTTTAGACGCCATTATAATACCCCATACATCATCAAAGTAAAATGATACTAACTGCAAAATAGCTAAACGAAAATAGATTTTCAAAATCATCTATACATATAAGTGAGGGAAATTTACCTACTGCATTTGTGATACCAGAGAATAAGTTTTAAAATTATTATGAGTACTATTATTATCATTATCGCTATAGGAGAAATTGAAAGAGAAAAACCTATCCTACCAATAAATGCAAAATAATAAATAAATAATGCTGCGTCCATGGACGCCAATGCCTATAAAGGAGGATCGAACTATTTGGGATAGGGTATGTCAAATACCTGTATTTTTGAGAGGTTCTTCATTTGGAATTGAAGCTGTCCCACCTGTAAGCACCATTTAATGATAGGAGGGAGAAGGCCCAAAAAGAAAACGGACTAGAGTGCCAGAGCAATAAAGCCAGAAAAGAATGACCAACAGAATATATGGATAAGACAGAGAAAAACGAATTAAAAGGGGCTAAACTAAACATGGGCTAATATGGTATCAAATAATTAACCAGATCACAGAAATTTTATTGATGTGAAAACCTCAAAGAAGTCTAGGTCCAAACCTGTTGAAGAGTTTGAATAAAGGAGGTAGAATAAAAACAAGAAAGATAAATCATGCATAAAACATTGATTAAAACTAAAACATTGACAACATTGATTAAACATTGACATGAAACACTTTCAAACTGAAAGGAATTTATTTTAAACATTTCTAAAATGCGAGATACATTCAGTGGTGATATTTCTAAAATTATCACAATACTACAATAATTTATTATATTTGAATATTTCACCAAAAACCAATGAACTTTATTCAAGTAACGTCATCGAAATGTAAATCGTCTGGCTCTCTATATAAAAGCGATTATTGTGAGTGAATTACTAAATTGTGAGTTAGTGGTACTAAAGTGAAAATTTCTTTCATAACTGTTTTCCATTCCTTTCATTCATCACAAAACTGCAATAATTTATTTTATTTAAAAACTTAAAACCATGGAGGTACAAGTAATTCAACTCTATGCTTATAAACTTGTCAAGTATGGTGTCAATCTAAAGATTGTTTCAAGCCTTTAAAGGGAAGGGTAATAGGCTATTATTGTAATCATTTGGACCCACGATAACAATTTTTCCAAAAGTTTCTTGTAAAATTAAAAAAAAACAAGCTACTAAAAATGGATTTTGGTATGAGTAAGTCGAGTTAACTCCAGTTAATTTCTCTATTTTGTCATTTTACCAAAAAAAAAATGTTTTCTAAGTTGGCAAACGTACTTGATTACTACCATATCGAGAAAAGCAGATATAGTACGATCTTCATATTTAACAATAGCAAAATGCCTTATTTCATCCTTAAAAACAAGAAAGATCAATCATGCATAAAGCATTGATTATGAAGCACTTTGCAACTTCAATGCAATTTTATATAAACATCTCTAAAATGCGATACATTCCTCGGTAATATTTTAAAACTTATCACAATACTACATTAATTTATTATATTTGAAAACTTAAAATTTCATCGAAAAAAATGAACTTCATTCAAATGACGGCATTGAAATATACATTGCCTGGTTTAAACATCTCTAAAATGCGATACATTCCCCGGTAATATTTTTAAAATTATCATGATACTACAATAATTTACTGTATTTGAAAACTTCATCGAAAACTAATGAACATTATTCAAATGACGTCATCGAAAGATAAATCGCCTCTATATAAAAGCAGCATTTCATTCATAATTTTTTTAAATTCCTTTCATTCATCACAATACTATAATAGTTTATTTCATTTAAAAACTTAAAACCATGGAGGTACAAGTAATTTAACTCTATGCTTAAAACTTCATCGAAAAAATCTTCTTCTTTGTGCAAAATCAATGAATGTTTCATTCATATCAGTTATATTTAAGACTCCATGTGCTAAATAATTTTTCGTTAAAGAAATGCAGCAATTCTTATACAACTCATTCTACATATTTTGATGTTTACATTTTCCATAAGAGAAAATTAGGCTTCTTTGAAGAAATAATCAGAATTTGATGATCATTTAAACTCAAATATACTGTAATTGCGTTGTTTCAGAACTTTGGTGCGCAAAATTTTAGCAAAAATAAAGCGGTTTTAGAACGGATACAGCACTAAATATCAATTAAAAAGAACTTCAAAAATCACGATTTTGATACAAGACGGATGCCATATTTTATTTTGAAGTGGGTCACGTGATCTCTCCATATAAAGGGTGTAATTATTATTTTCATTTTTATTTAAAAAATTACTGAATATATTTTGCTGAAATTTTTTTTATATATTTTATGGGATAATCTGAACATCTCATGAAACTGTCGAAGGAATTTGTGAATTTTAAATTCGCTTAAAAAATATTTGAAAAATTATGTCCCATAGGGTTCAATGTATTTCATTTTTTCAACCCGGGTTCAATCCAAAACTAATTGGGTGATATTATTCGTTTATATTCCCATAGGTTCCACAGACTGTCTGAACAACATATTAAAATTTCATTTTGATAAAGTCATTTTTACGGCTGTTTTCGTGTAACGGACAGACAGACAGATAGATAGAATGAACAAAGTCATAAACACTTTTCAACTATGTTGTAAAGTGTTAAAAACATGTATCTAGTGTTATTGGTTGGGATTTTAAAATTTGAACGATGCAAAGAGCTGCGATGAAAAATTTTGATTATTACTGCTTAGTGAATGCTTATTAATGCTTAATGCTTATTACTGCTTAGTCAATGCTTATTAATGCTTAATAAATGCTTATTACTACTTAGTAAATATTTATTAATGCTTAATGAATGCTTATTACTGCTTAATGAATGCTTGTCACTGCCTAATGAATGCTTATTAATGCTTAATGAATATTTATTACTGCTTAGTGGATGCTTATTCTGCTAAATGAATATTTACTACTGCTTAGTGAATGCTTATTACTGCGTAGTGATGGATTATTATTGCTTAGAATTTTGCTTAGTGCTGTTCCAAACTTCTGTGCACGCGGTTGAACGAAGTTCAGATTTCTTCTGTTTACATTGCATCATATGACTTCATTGTAGGGAGAAACAATTTTAAATATAGATCACTTTTGATAAATATCTGGAAACAAAAATATATCACAAGTAGTCATCAATTTTAAAGGTAAAATACCATAAGTTACTTATTACATATCGGGAATCTATCTTCATCAATGTACACTACAGCATTTCTTCTGCTATAAGGAAACATGTCTCGCGAGAGAGTTTTGCCGCTTGACCGCTACTACAAGAACAGCAATTTATCTCAAATATAGATCTTCTGCGATTCCTGGATATAATTCATCAACCCCATCAAAATCTAACCCTGCTAGCCAACTTACCTATAAAAGGGCTTGAAAAAAAAAGTAAAGAAGAAATTTCAAATCTAGTTTATCACAGAGTTTCACTTTGATATGTAATAAGTTAACGTTTTCGTTTATCGGTTATAATTTGTAACACACATACCTTATCTCAATGTAACTTTTTCGCTACATTAAGATCTAGTTATATAAGATTTTTAGTCATTACTTTATGTCTTAGTGTAACTTTTTAGGGGACTATCTGTGATAAGATGGAAATATATTACTTTCTTTAAGGGGACAGTGCACGTTCAATGTACAAAAATAGACAACATTAGCAAGAAAATATCTGACGAAATATTATTTACACACACTCTTATATCGATTATGAAAAAGCGCATTAAAATTTAATATTTAATTTCAAACTGATGAATAACTAAAGATAGTAATCCAAAAAAAGTTTCAGAGAAAAGTGTAATTTAAATGTTTTTTTTTAATGAGACTTATGATATTTTAAAAGCTTCAAACTTTTTTAAGTGATCTAAATGTTCCAATATTTGTCATAAATATATAAAATTTGCAGAACATGTTCTCCCTCCCTCATTGTATATATATATATATATATACAGAGAGAGAGAGAGAGTTGGCTCAGCTCAATGCAAAGTCATTATCATATTTTCACCTCAATTGCTTCCAGACTCATTTTATGTTCATCCTTATTCAATTTTTAATCATTAATATGAATTATCTTATTATGACATGGCATGTAGCTGGTTTATTTGGTTTATTTATTTTACATGATTATTGTTGATTCGTTTCATTTTCTACATTCTACGTCGGGACATGTGTATAATTTCTGTAATACAATGTACAGTTATGCACACAGAAAAGTAGAATTTCAGTATTACCGAACCAGACACAGCCCTTGAAAACGTACATGGTTTCGGAAATACTGCTCACTTCTACTAATTTATCATTCATTTTTATTTATAATACTTTTTCATGCATATTAAGAATTATGGGAGCCTGGAAAGGCTCCCATAACTCCCCCCTAGCTCCATGTTGAAAACCCAGACCTCACGACAGACCCGAAGGTTTACTGTAGCTAAGTGTGCCCTAGCTCCATGTGTAGATTTTCAGTTTGAATCTTTTCATCTATTACACTATTCATGCACTTACACCATGTATGTTAATGCAAGGAACAAGGGGAATAGTTCCTTATGTACCTGTATTACAAATATGATTTATAGAAATGTAAAAAATAAGAAATCAACATAATTTAATCATTGCGTGTAGTTACAGGCGTCCATTTACCAGTTTTTCACAAGAGTGAAATCCAATTTTCTATTGCTTACCTTATATATGGAACAAGGAAAAAGGGGTGTTTAATACCTATTTAGTACCTGTTCTATTTATAAAGGAATTTTTCTCCAGCCTAACATTGAGTCTTTCATTTTCACATATCTTTTATTGAAAATGGTCTGAAAAGCATAAGTCCCTGGTATTTAAAATACAAGTAAATGAATTTCGTAAAAAAATATATACAATACATATATATATACATATATATATATATATATATATATATATATATATATATATAGCACAAATTTGTTTATATTACTCTGGTGTTAAATCAATAAAATTTGATTGCTAAATATGTAAAATTAATAGGCAAGAAGTATTTAATTTTTTTTTAGTTTTTTAACCAAAAAATTAAATTTCATCAACATGTTTTTATTACATTTGGTAATAGTATGATAAATTTATCCCAGGGACAAAATTTAAGTGAATTCGGTGAAAAATATAAAAGTTAGATTTCATCAGCCACTGTTGCCTTGAATTCTAAGTGGGAATTATATATTATATAATGAGCAACATTTTTTTCGCTTTATTCGTCTGTTATTTTATTTGTAATATTTGTTATATCTAATTTCGGTGCTTTCATGGGAGGGCATAATTAAAAACCGTTTAAATATATCGATTATAAATGAGCTTGAATTTAGATTGGTAGGAATATATTTAGATCCGAAGAACGTTTGATGAAAAAATGTTTTGTAAAATATTTATACAATTTTATCTCAAAATAATTTATACCTAATTTGAAACACACTTTTATTTTCTATTATGAAAAAAAAAAAAAAATATTATTGACAACGGAATTTTGCAGCCGTTGCCGGGATTTGCAGCCGTTGCCGGTGTGCGTGTGTGTGTGTATAGTATATATATATTTATGTATTATAAAGAAATACAATTATATATTATAAAAAAATACTTTGGGAGCGTTTACATGAAGTCAAAGCTAGCTTCTAACCAGGAAACAGGGGTCGCAATCCCCCTTGACCTTTCTGCAACTCTGTAAACACAATCATTCCACCTATATATGTTCTTTTTTCATTTTAAATCTTATATTTATATATTTATATATATATTATATATTATATATATATATATATATACATATATATATTATATATATGTATATATATATGTATATATATATAAATATATATATATATATATATATATATATAATATATATATATATATAATACATATATATGTATTTATATATATATATACATGTGTGTGTGTGTGTGTAGTATATATATATTTATATATTTATGTATATATATATATATATATATATATATATATATATATATATATATATATATATATATATATTAGAAAAATGCAATAATAAAAATAATCAATTCAAGTAATCGTGAAATATTAACATCACATAGAAGCAAAACCACGGCCACAATGCCGATAATAGAAAAGAACAGCACTGGCCCAAATTCGAAGATTAACCAGAATTAAATTCATCTTCAGCTCTGAGTATTTAATTCTAATTGTCCCAAATAAATGCCTGTAATAATAGACTGCGCAATAGTACATTACTATAAATGCCCAAACTCAGACACTACAACAACCAAAAGATGAAAAATTGAAGATAAGAAAAATTAGGAAATCTAGTATTACCATGAGGCAGGACTAATATATATATATATATAATTATATATATATATATATATATATATGCTTATATATACATATGTATGCATATATATATATATATGCTTTTATATGTTCTTGTGAGTTTAAGATCTTCTTTTCGGGATTCCGTTTTTTCCCCTGGCATACTGTCGATTGCTGTTTCGGGCGTGTAGTAGTTTCTGGGAGTGTTTCCTGGGATTAAAAGCATGCTTAAACCAGGAAAAGGGGTCGCAATTCCCCTTGACCTCTCTACAACCCCGTAAACATACAACTTCTAATTGTATTAATCCATTTTGAATCTCATTTTATCTTATTATATATATATATATATATATATGGGGAAAAATTAGAACTATCTTTCCTAGTTATCCTAGTTATATATTAAAACTATCTTATTCCTAGTTATTTATTAAAACTATAATCTATTAAACTTATCTTATTTATCCTAGTTATCTATTAAAATTATCTTATTTATCCTAGTTATCTATTAAATCTATCAACAATGGGATTTTTACGGCCCATTCTAGGCATAATTCTGGGGGCGGGGGTATTAGTATTTAAAGAAGGGATTATCTCAAATATGATGAAATGTTGTACTGTTATTGCAAATACGTACATGTTGTTGTTGTTGAAACCCAGACCGTCCGACCTACCAGAAAGGTGTAAGGTAACTGTTTGGACGGTCGGGAAGTGCCACCCAATTTAGACAGGAACCCAGTTCGAGAGACATCCACAGGGACCGTACCCTCCTTCCCCTACCACCAACCTCTCGGAAGGACTTTCGGACCCACATGTTTAACGTGATCGTACTCCGCATGAACACGGCGGTAGTGTTGGCAGTGGCTGGAATCGAACCCGGGCCTACCGAGTGCAACTCCTGCGCGTTAACCAAGGGGCGCTGTGTAAAATTTCAAGAAGATCTGCTCAGTAGAGGTGGTTCAAAAATTGATTTCAATATTTGACCTAAACAAACAGGGGACCAACCCAACCTAAATAAATCAATGTAAAAACCACATAAGCTGGATAATAACAACTTATATACTTTTTAAAAATTACGTTTACATTATAATTTTTATCAGGGCATTCTTATATCCATACTGTTTAGTATCAACTTTTAAGACCACATACAAAAATCTAAAGCCATTTATTACAAATCATCGTTTGGATATCAATCTCTATCAATGTACACACCATCATTTTATCTACTATAAAGTACCGTGTATCGCAAAATAGTTTTGCCGGTTGACCGAAACTACGAGAAGAGCAATTTATCTCAGCAATAGATAGTTTTTCTTCGTGATTTCTAGAAACAATTCTTCAACCACATCAAAGTATTTTTTTCCTGACAAGCTTACCTGTAAAGCGATTTCAGCTAAAGCCAGGCAGAAAACTTTGATATAGTTAATCATTTAGTTTTATCTTGCTGTGTAACAAAGAAGGAACACTTCATTTATCGGATTTATTTCACAACTAACCGTTTTCTTTGATTAATTAGCCTAAGTCACTTTTCTAAAATAATTTGACTTGCAATAGCTCTAAACTGTCGTCAGTCGTATGCCGTATAGAGGAATGTTATTGAAGCAACGCGTTGTTGATTCGTTCACTGATTCAACGCGTAAGGGGAAGCATCTCAGTACTTTTACTGTGACCGGCGGCTGGGCAGGTCACAGCTCACAGTTGACAAATAGATATCTAGATTGGTGAAATTGGAGCAATAGAACTAAAAGTAGTCAAATATTAAATAGTGCAATCATAGCAGAAACTTATTTCCTTGTTGGTGACGTAAGCAACACCCCTCTCCTATCATACGCGGGTAAGGAAAACAAGAAAGAACAATCATGCATAAAGTATTGATTCTGAAACATTTTCTAATTGCAATGCAATTTTATTTAAACATCTCTGAAATGCGATATAGTTAGTGGTGATATTTTTTAAATGATCACATTACTACAATAATTTATTTTACTTGGAAACTTTAAACCATGGAAGTAAAAGTACTTTCTAACTCCCTGCATAGAACTTCATCGGAAAAGGAAAAGCTATAAAATCGTCTGCTTCTCTATATAAAATCAATGAATATTTCATTCACATCACCTATCTTCCAGACTCCAGAGATAAATCATTTTGCTTTAATAAAGATTCAGCAATTCTTATACAACTCATCTTATGGTTTGATGTGTTTATATTCTGCCTACTTTAAAATTAGGCTTCGTTGTAGAAATAATCAAAGTTTGATGATGTTTTGAACTCAAAATATTGTAATTGCACTGGCGCAGAATAAGTTGCACAGAAAATACGCAAAAACAAAACGTTTTTAAAATGGATGCAACACTAAATATTAATTTTAAAGAACTTTAAAAATCACGAGTTTCATACTGAGAAAAAAAATGGATGCCATATTTTATTTTGAAGTGAGTCACGTGATCTCTTCATATAATATGGGTATAATAATTATTTTAATTTTTATTTAAAAAAGAACTGAACATATTTTGCTCAAATTTTTTTATATATTTTATGGGATAATTTGAATATTTCCAAAAATTTTAAAGGCGATTTGCGATTTTTAACTTTGCTTAAAAAATGTTTGAAGAATTAGGTTCCATAGGGTTGTAATGCATTTCACTTTTTGAACCTGGGTTCAACTCGATACTAATAGGGTAATATTATTCATCCCCATATGTCCCACAGACAGTCTGAATAACATACTAAAGTTTCAATTTGATAAAGTCATTTTTAGGGTAGTTATCGTGCGAACAGACAGACAGACAGAATGAACAAGGTCATAAACACTTTTCAACTATGTTGGAAAATGTTAAAAACGATAAATTACGTGAACACACCTCTTTAAGTTGAAGGTTAGAAACAAATTTCGGCTTATTGAAATTGTGCAACGCTTTGTCAATAATAATAGGATTATGGCCTCTTGAAGCGGCCAAAGATTTATGTAGTCTTTCTCACAGTGTCTGAGAATCAGAATACAAATTTCACCAGTTTTTCTGATCGTGATTAATAATTCGATTTTTTTTACTTACGGTTGGCGACACTGCACTTACTACATGTTCAAAGCTTTGAAAAACCATCATTGCTGGGATTTATTAATTTTAGGATTTTAAGTTACAAATATTGGCCACTTAAGATCAAAATTTTATTATATTATGGGGTTTTTTATATACGTGTACAGTATTATTTATAAAATAAAACCCGTGTTTAAAGTTACTCAATTGCCAACATGGAGTTGTATGTTAGGTCTAAAATTATTTTAGGAAACATTGCTTTTGTTGAATTGTAAATATGAGATTGCTAATCGCAAGCCAACGGTTCCCGTTAGATCACCGAAGTTAAGCAGCATCGGGCGCGGTTAGTACTTGGGTGGGTGATCACCTGAGAACACCATGTGCTGTTGGCAAAATAAGTCGACGCGGTGATTCAGCGGTCAAGGCAAGCGTTTTCTAGTGATCGCTCGGTTGCCGGGTTATGGGTTCGAGTCCCACTTCAGACATTGATGTTTGTCTTGTTGGGCGCAATGTGTTCCCACCCCCACTGGTGCGCTGGGGTAACGTCATGTGACGGCTAAGAGATTCACGGTTCTGGCCGATGTATAGGCGAA
The DNA here is from genome assembly GCA_951213105.1 of Amaurobius ferox. Classification (NCBI taxonomy): domain Eukaryota; kingdom Metazoa; phylum Arthropoda; class Arachnida; order Araneae; family Amaurobiidae; genus Amaurobius; species Amaurobius ferox. Next base: position 76,218,879 of record OX578149.1, on the reverse strand, counting down.
GATAAAAGAGTCAATGCCTGGCCATTGGAAATAAAATTACTAATCGCAATGAATGTACAACGTCCTTTACTAGAGCTCCATACGTAGTATGTAACTAGCCAGGCAGTTCCTCGGATTTCAGAACCCTCTCCAATAACTGAGCTTGTTCGATTTTTGTAAAAGTGTAATATCCTGTTAAATCTAAATGTATGAATATATTACGACGCTTCTATAAAGATTTGTTGAAATCCAACAATTATTTTTTATTTTTTCCTATATAAATGTGTGGGGGAGAATTCGGAGGTGAATTAGTCACCACAATTTTAGTCAGATAAACAGGGTGTTGTTGTTGTTGAGACCCAGACCATCCGACTTACCAGAAAGGTGTAAGGTAACTGTTTGGACGGCCGGGAAGTGCCACCCAATTTAGACCGGAACCCAGTGGGGGAGGCGTCCACAGGGACCGTACCCTCCTTCCCCTACCACAAACCTCTCGGAAGGACTTACGGACCCACGTGCTTAACGTGATCGTACTCCGCATGAACACGGCGGCAGTTGTGGCAGCGTGCAAATCCACCGGGCTACCGCGCCCGAAATATGCCAACAGCACGCGGTGTTCCCAGGTGGTCACCCACCAAGTACTAACCGCGCCCGATGCTGCCCGACTTCGATGATCTAACGAGAACCGGTGTTTTTAGCACGGTACGGCCGTTGGCCCAGATAAACAGGGTGTGTTGATCTTAATTTATTAATGCTAAAAAATTTCTGATTAGGAAAGAAACTAATTAAAGAATTTATCTCGGTTTCTGAAATAAAGCCTTAAGGACACCCCATTTCTCTAACCGTTAATTCGTCAAATCACCAATTGTGCATTGACAGATGACTGGTCAATCGTGCGAAGTTTTTCTAAATAAGTTATGCCGTGATTATAAACTACACAAATTTAATTTAAAAATACATTTTATTTATAATTATACTTAATTTCTTGATTAAATAAGTACTTATATCATTGTTGCAACATATAAAATATTTTGCTCATGTATTATCAGATTAATCATTCTTTTATATATACATATATCATTGATCATATTCAATATTCTAACCACTAGCATTTGCTAAATTCGAGTAATTTTAATTTTAATTCATTATCATCAACCACGTATTTGCTGAATCTGAGCAATTTCAATTTATATTCCCAATAATAAACTTATATAGTTTTCTAAAGTTGAGCAATTTCAATTAAATTCAATATTATAACATATGTATATTTTTCTGACAACAATTGTGAACCATCATTGATAATAATCATTTGTGAATAATTACAATTCTAAATTCCTTAAATTCATTAATTTAAATACTTATCGTTATTTTATAAATCAGTATAATTTACTATTTAAAAATTGCCAACTCACTTAATGCTTGAATTATCAGCTTGAGATTAATCAATCAATCAGTTCATTTGACACTCATTATAGATAGGGCACTTTATCAAAATTCAACTTGAAATCACACTACTGTTGAGAATTGCTCGACCAACGTTGAGGGAAAGGGCTTATTGAAGAGACTTTTGTATTTGCTCATTCCACTACGTTCAAGGGTTACTATTCATCATTTAAGAGAATAGTCTCGCTGTCGTACTACATGGTAATCTGGCGTCTTTTATCAGATTCTTCGATGTTCCTGTTGCTGAATATATGATATGCTATTGATGCATCAAGCAAGCGCCTCAGACCTCCTTATGTGATAAAGGAGCGGCTGTCCTTGCATAAGAAGAAACACTCCGCGCTATGTTACTCTTTAGATATTCCATTGCATATAGGAAAAAGGTTCCCTGCGAAACCAAAGTCCGAACATTGTTTGAGCATTTGTTCGAGTAAATCAGGAGCTCGCGATAATTGTGACTACCTCCTTCGATGTCTTTATGTTCAGTATGAAAAAATACGTTACATCAACATCAGGAGACCCCGGACAGCAAGGTTCTGAACCCCTGAGAATTTTTATCGACTCCTTTACGTTGTCGTGCCTACAGTAAAAACCAAAAACGTTCGCCCTTTGATAATTGAGTAAATCGGTCGTTTACTCCTCTGTAACCTTACGCTGTACCAGGCATGGGTCACGTGGTCCAATGTTCCACTCTAGAAATTCTTTTCTCAGTAGAGGCTCTCGTTAAAAGCAAATAAAAAGGCAAAACTGTGCTTTACTTCGTTCAATTTCGACCATAGTGAAGCACGAGGAATGTAAGCGTAAACTGGCAGCACTAAATATTTTCACTTGGCATTTTTAACTACTCGTAATTGCTACTTTTGCAGTTTTTCGTAGGCTTTTCCTATTATGCTCAGGGCATCAAAAGTATGCACCTTTTGTGGGAATTGTTCACTGGTTTCCTCCTTGGGTGGGCACACATCTGTCCTAGTTAGAAATTTTTCTACAATTGTGAAGCTACATAATTGCTTTCCAGCATTCTTTCTCATGAGAAAGTATTTCTCGTAGCAGGAAAGTGAAAGTTCTGTTGCTATGGCCTGGGATTCACATCATGCATTTTGAACATAAGTGCTAGTTTTTCACTACATTGCATAATTATAAAAATACACAAAATATGTCCTGTACATCTTAGTTTACTGCGACATAATCCCCCTAGTCCACAAATGTTACAGGAAAAACTCCTTGTTCATTGATATAACATCAGCATACTTCATTCTTAAATTTGTCATGTATTTGCCTAGAATTCAAAGTCCATCTGGCATCTATATTCTAAAAAAACAAAGTTCATTTATGCATTATTAACAAGCAATTGCCTTATATGTATTCACATTATATCATCGATTCATTTTTAAAACATTTTTATTACAAATTTTCAAATTATTCATCAATCATCATATTTATGTTACATTTTCAATACTTATATCTTCAATTATCATTATTCACAATGCACTTATACATATCAATTTCATTTTACCAATATCAATATTAATCATTATACACTTCAATATATTTTACTTTTGTGATTTTCAAATCTTACAATATTTATTATTTATTGTATCGTACACTTCATATTTACCATAATACTTTATACACTTTGACATACTAAATTTATATCATTATTTTCATCAATACTTATTTCATCAACATAATCATTTTACAAATTTCACATATTTACGTCAAATCATTCTTATCACAGTATAATTTTTGTTATAACATTATCCCATCCTTCACAATTCACTAAATATTTGCTTCTGAGCAATGTAAATAAAATATTCATCCAATAATCAATATATGTAAATAATCAAATATAGAACTCTAAAAGTAACAATATTGTTTTCGATGACAGCGCAACGGCATCCCTAATGTAAAAGCGTCCCTCTGGAATAGATTAAGTACAGGCAAAAGCCTCTGCGTACCTTTTTGCTACGCCAGAGAGAACGAAGTTCAACGCTCTCTGGTAGCATTACGCAATGTATCAGACTGTATTTCTAATCATTTGCATATCTGCCTGACACGTACCTTTGTGCCAAGTTTCGTTACGATCCCACAATTAGTTCTTAGTGCGCAAATTTTTATAGCTATGAGTGTATATATTTTGTTGTGTAGAATGACGTTAGTGCAGAGAGTTTCATTGTGTAAGGCAAAGGTTGCTGATGGTATCCTTGCTACTGTTTACTGAAATTTGGTACGATTATCTCAATCGATGAACGGTTTGTTTTTTTTCTTTTTTTTTTTAAATTAAATGGTCAAAGAAATGCCCTCTATTTTTCTAACATTGACAGACAATTTTTAAAGGATTTTGGCGGCGGCAGTTGGCTGTAGTTAGCTTATCTTTTTACTTTCCTTATATACGGGTACATAATGTATAAGGAAAGTATTGTGACGGGGTCGAAAATTCGAATTCGAGTTTTCGACCGGAGAGCACGTTTCAAGCACCCCTGATCAAGAATAAAACATTTTTGAACTGATGTCTGTATGTGTGTGTGTGTGAAAGTATGTGTGTGTGTGTGTGTAAAAGTATGTGGTGTGTGTGTGTGTGTGAAAGTATGTGTGTGTGTGTGTGTGTCAGTGAGCCTCTGGAGACGATAACTGACAAACGAATGGACCGATTCGAACGAAATTTGGTACAAAAATCAAAATCCGTAAACACTGGCAGCCTATTATTTGTATACGCAATCGAATGTTCAGAACCCCCTAAATTTCCAAGTGAAATTTTGAAAAAATCGTCAAAAAATCAAAACCGCTAATAAAGTTACGCAAATAGACATAACTTATGTAATTTTTCATTAGAAAACGATTGACATAAATTTTAGAACGCTAACATGAACCGTTCTCGAGATATTCATATTTAAAAAAAAATATCAAAAAGTTATATAAAATAAAAAAAAATATTCCCTATTGAGAAACATGTTCACTTTTCATATTTAATACCATGCGATAAATTGGGTGACCTCATTCTCGTGGATCTAGCTCCTTCCATTCATGAAAAAAGATACTTTGAGTAATATTTTTGTATTTGAACGCCAATAGTCATTTATCTGCTGTAAGAATAACTAATTTCTCCGTCCATAGCGCTTGGCGAGATTTTGGCGGAATATCGCCAACTTGGCGACATTTTTAATTGTTGCCAAATTAACAAAAATCTCGCCAAATTGATAAAAATGACGCTAAATCAATGAAAATGACGACTAATTGAAGAAAATTCATTATCTTGGAAAGAATATAAGCATCTACTATAAGAATAACATTTTTTTAACTGTAAAAGTAGTAAATTCATTGCATTATATAAGGAAAGTCATGTGTTGCCCACATCAGGTTTTTTTAATACAGGAATATAAAACTTTTAATATCAAATTTCTATCACATGTTTAATTAATGTTATACATTTTGAAAGTTATAATTAAAAGTGTGTTTAGTTACATTTGTATGGTGCCAAAACTTGTGCTAATTTTGATGCATATAAGATAAATTGTCTTAACAGAAATTGACAAGGATTGCTAAGACGTGATGTATTTCATAATTAATGAGACATAGATCGTAAGTAATCAATAAAAAGTTTTTGGTGTCTAGTATTATAGATCTTTAATGGTGCACTTTGAAAAGCGTTGATCATTTGATGTATTTCTTTTTTTCTTGATTCGAAACTGTCAATATGACAAAATGTCATGAAAACATAATACAAAAATTTGGTAATGCAAAATATAATACATTAAACAAGTAATAAATTCTATAAATATTTTGTTTTTACTTATAAAAATTATTTTTCTTTCTATTTATAAATTTAAATTTTGAAGCATATATGTCTACACGAATACATATATTAATTAAATAACAATGTAAGCATCCAATATTTAGTATTATTTAATATTTACAAATATTTTCTATTTTTAAAAATATGTCATCAGTACAGAATCATTAAAAATATAACCATCGATTTTTATTTCTAGTCCTCTCCGCGATTTCATCAACGTAACTTGATTACTTTTCGATGGCAGACGTCATTTGCAGCACATGGAACATCTTTCTTCAAAGCCTCATCATAAATGACCTTATGTCATTTTTCGATTGAAATCTCTGACTGGAAAAGAAAATTTCGTCTCTCTCTCTTATTTGTCGTTAGCAACTTTTATTATTTTTTTATTTTTTAGCGAAAACGTAATGACCAGAAATGGATAAGAGAAAACCTTACTACATTACTGAGTATGTATTTATTATTTACTTTTCCTACAATACATGGAAATGTATAGGGATAGTATTGGAATGGTGTTGAAAATCGCAACACGAGTTTTCGACGGATCTACAGGTTTTGGAACCTCTAGAACACGTAAAACTGGTGTGTGTGTGTGTGTGTGTGTGTGTGTGTGTGTGTGCCTGTGTGTCTGTGTGTGTGCGTGTGTGTCTGTGTGTGTGCGTGTGTGTGTGCGCGCGTGAGTGTGTGCGTGTGTGTGCGTGCGTGTGTGTGTGTGCCTGTGTGTGTGTGTGCCTGTGTGTGTGTGTGTGTGTGTGTGTGTGTGTGTGTGTATCTTTGCAATGTATGTATCCACTCGAACTCAGTCCACTCCTAACCTCACTCTATCATGCACTAAATTAATTGACCAAATTTCATAAAATTGTACAGGTAAGTAAGTCACTTGTAGATGACCCTGGTGCTGATTTGTTTTCGGTATTTTTCGGGATTAAAGAAACTTCTTTTTTTGCGAAATGCTCCGCAAAAGTCGTATGTATCCAATCTAGCTAAATATCTAATCGATCAAATTTCACAATATTTGGAAGATATGTCACTTGTAAATTACCTAGGTGCTGATTAGATGTTGGTACGATTCGGGAAAAAAGAACCTTCCTTTTTACCGAAATGACTCAAAAATCGTCAAAATCTAAAATAAAAGACAGCGGATGCTCAAATGTATCGATTACATGCTGGTATAACACGTAATTTTTGACGGTAAAAAAGTAAGATCACTTTACTCTAGGACTTGCCGTTATTGACATATTTCAGCTTTTTTGCATTTCAGCTACGCAGTTTTTGAAAATATGTCCAATTATCCAATGAAAACGAAAATTGAACTAAAAGTGCAAATTCAATGTCTTTTCGAATAATTAATTATGTTATTTTGTACCATTAAACACAATTTAATAAATTATTAAAGAATTAAAGAGAATATGAATTTGAGTCTGAAGAGAAAATCATAGGCTCACCACATCAGATTTTTTTTGTCTGACAGCATGATTCATCTGACTTAATTCATTGGTAGTTAATAGGGAGAATTTGTAAAGTAAGAAAAATCCTTAGCTGAAATGATTTTGACAGCCTGCGCGTACAATGGTTTCATAAAATTCCTTAGATTGTAATATATTCACGTCTGAGATAGTATCTTAAAAGCTGTCCATTAAGCTACCATGTCCTTGGATGTAGGCCTAAATTATTTACTAGTAAATACCGCCCCTACCGGAAAACATGGATCTATAAATTAAAATACTTATTTTAATTTCCATGACTTAAACATGCATAAAGATTAGAATAGGGTCAACTATTGGAATTCTAGTTTTCGATTTGTGTAGGCTAGGAATAGAATCGACTGTTTTAATCTTATGTTTTTGCATGTGTATTTATGTAGGTTAGAAATCCATTGTAACGTTTTTTGTCCCGCTGTGAGTCTGTTTGTGTACGCTAGAGATCGAATAGACTGTTTAGTATGTGTATGTTTGCTTACGATAGAAATTCATTGGAATACTTTTGTCTGTTTGTGTATGCTAGAAATCGAATAAACGGTTTAGTATGTGTCTGTTTATGTACGCTAGAAATCAGACTATTTTATAGTGTCTATCCGTGTGTCTGTTTGTGTACCCTAGAAATTAGACTGTTTTATCGTGTGTACTGGTGATCCTATTTTTATATGCCAGAAAGCGGATTGTTTTATCGTGTCTACCTGTGTTTCTGTTTGCTTACACTAGAAATCAATCTGTTTCACCATGCCTACCTGTGTGCCTGTTTGCATACACTAGAAATTGGACTGTGTTTTCGTGTCTTTCTATATGTATATTTGTGTGTCTATCTGTGTGTCTGTTTGTCCACTTTAGCTTAAAAGGGGGCACTACCAATTTGCATGAAATGTGTTAAGTTATGCGTTACTCCTGTTGTAGATTTTGGTGCGTTTTGAAAGTATAAAGCATTGCATTTTGTTCAACAATCAACAAAATTTGAAATTCGAGTAAATTATATTAGATTTATGTGAAATACAGATTAATTTAAACACTTTGAAGTGATTTTGCTGGACTTTACCAAGAAAAGCGTTAATTTTCAAATTGTATTTATTCAACTGAACAATACTGTGCTGTGAATACAGTGCATAATAATTTAACTGATGAAAGAAAGTAAAATCATTATATTATAATATAATGATTTTACTTTCTTTCAGCAGTTAAATATGTGCGATGTCTTTATCAGATTTTCTTTTCATGCAGCTTTCGTTACGAATATAATAAGTTTATACAAAATTTATGAATTTATTAAAACAATATTTATGAAATTATTAAGATGTATAAATACTAGGTATAAGTTTAGTTATGTGCATCCCATAGTCGACCGCATTATATATTTCGTAATTTCTACATTGGCTTTTTATAAGTTTTTAAAAATATTAATGAAAATAAAAATGTTATTTATTGTAATTTAATTATGTATAGAAACTCGGGTTTTAATTATTCATATCTCAAGATTTAGTTACTCAGGTCGAACCAGTTATACTAAACAATTTATAAAATCCAACTAAAATATCAATATAAATTATTTGGAGTTTGGCTCAATGCGACTTTCTTTTACCCAAATCCATTTTTAATAACTTTTTTTTTCAAATATTATAAAGAAAATTTTGAAAAATTGGTATGATGAGTCCAAATGATTACAATTATAGTGAGTAACCCTTCACTATAAGGGACTTGAAATATATATCTTTCACTATAATAATTGAAACTATTAAATCTGGTGATTCGTGAGTCACACATAAACTGTGCTGTGTTAAAAAATATAAAATTTCGAATATATTTCGAAGATTTTGCTCGAATTTCGAAAATGTCTATCTAGTTCTAGATTTTTTCATAGCAAGCCGGATATAAAGTTTTGTGAATATCCACTAACATTTGTAGTCGCTGTGGTATACACAAGAAATCGACCACATACACACAGACAGGCGGGTATTTCTCTAAAAATAATCAAGACGTGTTCAGGAGGTCTTATTTGCATCAAAATATCGAATTCGAAAATATTTGTGAAACCAGTATTTCCTCTGTACCATATTACATAGTACGAAAAAGAAAAAAATTATTATAGAAAACTGCAATTTTTATTATTTTTCCTCTTCCAAACGTAGCTATAATAAATTAGAGACGAATTTAAACTCAATTATCATTTTACAGTAATAGGACTCTTAAGCAACAGTTCTGAAACAATGTTCCTTGTGACTATCAAAATTCTCTTTGATATTTCTTTTCAACAGATCATCTTGACAACCAACATCAATCAAGGTTTTGTACATATAAATCGGTCTGCAAAGATATGTGTGGATTCAAGTATTCGTTAAATAGTTAAAGTCTGTGCAATGGGTGGGCTGATTAGTAATACTTGCATGATTTGCAGGTTCGTACTTATTTGGTATTTTCATATATTTTTAATATATATAAGGTGATCGAAAAATCGCGCACATTAAATTTTAAAATCGTATAATGAGAAGATTTTTTTTAAGTTAGGCAGCACAAATATACCTTTAAAATATATCAGAAATATCATCTGCTGTTTTCAATATTTCGATCAATAGACGATCATGGCAGTATATTCTCTCGAATAGTGGGTGTATACGTAGGATACAAAAACGAGTCCAAGTTTCTGGATACCTTGCGTTTATTTACAAGCAAAAGTAAACAGGAACATATATAATCAAACAGCAGCACTTAAATGGAGCACTTAAATGCTCCACTAATTACACAAAATAAGTGGTATTATTCTCAAAATACAGACGAAAATAATGTCACAAAATAGCCGCTACTATTCTCAAAACAAAACTCACAGTCGAATGTAGCTCGTGTCCCGCCAATTTGTCCACTACCCTGCAACGGAGGGATGAGTCCTTTTATGAAAAATTCTGTTATGCAGTACTCTGTAGAAATTTCTGGAAATCTCTTCATATCTCTTAGACAAATCGTTATTTCGTAAAGAAAACTTCCGGAGGTCGCCAAATGTTGCTAAATTGAAGATAAATAGCCAAATCTGGAAACCCTCCTAACTGGTAAAATTCTGGAAACCCTTGGCTCACGTCATGGTTACGTCACATTTAGGTCATGGACTGTGTATTCACAGTCTGGACTTCGAGACACGGCGAAAAAAAAAGACACCAGTGAGAGAATATTACGCGTCTCGTAACATTATTAATAAAAGAGCATGGCGTTTACCCGCGTCAAAGTATTTTTAGTGCAATATTTCTCTAGTTATTCTTATGAGAATTTCTTTGAAGAGTTTCACTAATGCAGATTTAGTTGCCTTACACCATTCTGGTAGGTCGGACGGTCTAGGTCTCAACTTATGCAGATTTAACTTCAGACAGTAAAATCTGAGTTGAAACAGAAGGCTTGTCGGTTCTTAAGTTGTCTGCAGCAAATCCAGTTACTCGAAAATGCTTTACTATTCCCGTGAATTGTTAGGGGTTTTAAAGGACGGTCATTTCATATGAAACTCTGCATTAACTCTCTAATATTATAAGAATGGGTAGAGAAATACTGCTTAAAAATAAAACAAATTTTGCTCTGGGAAAACGTTATGTTTTTCGATTGATAAAGAAAACATTTTAATTCTCGTCTGACGTATGACGATATTTCTGAGATATTTTTATGGATATTTTATAATCACCTGACTGGACCGAAATAAAATGTTTTCTATTGTAATGTTTTCGGCATAGTACATAATTTTTAAATTTAATGTACACCACATCTGATCACGCATAAAATAAAAATCTTCATCATTAGAGTATCATTAACGATACAATGGCAATTGATTTTTACTTATTCACTATCATTTTCGTAGACATCACCGTAATTTTATTAGTTTTGTATAGCAAACATCATTTGCAGTACAACGAATGTTCTTCTTCTTACTTTTCACAAACGACTCAATGTCATTTTACAATTGGGGCTCTCATTCAAAAAATATTTCTACCTCTCTCCTATTTGCTGTTTCATCTTTTAAAGAGAAGATAATGACCGGGAAGACCTTAGGGACAACTTTACTTAATGATTACGCATTTCTTTTATATACTTGTCTAAATTTATGGTACTCAGCTTCATCTCGCTTTGAAGACCAGTTTTATATATTTTTTTATTTATTTCAAGGTCTATCCTTTCTCTTTTTAAGGACCCCCCATCTGTTATTTGTGCTGCAATGGTTAAAAAATATCACCCCTCTGCTCTTTTGATTATCTTCAAGATCAAGAGATGGTAGTAATATACAGCGATCGATAGACAGTGATCAACCTGTTACGTACAATGGCAAGCCATTATTTCTGATAAGAAAATCATCAATATTTGTGATGAAATAAAAATTTACTCTCAATGTATTGATTTCATTGCAAATCTTATCTTTAACTCTATGGTGAACTGTGGAACCGATAACCATTGCATGCTAAAGAAGAAATAGTTGATTTAAATTAAAGTAACTGTTGTTAAAAACGTTCTCCAGAGTTATCTATCAATCAAAATTACAGAATACATTGAAATAATACTCTCCATAGCATGCAGTAACGATTTCCACCGAATATAAAGCAGTTTAAGAAATCCCCACTAGGGAGCAATTTACCGTTGCCTGTCGAAAAGAGTGTTAATTGTGCATACAACACAATTCATGGGGTGCCCATTGCCATTTATCAGCAGGATAACGCTCGACCACATATGGCACGTATCAGTCAACATGCCCTGCAAGGTACTCAGGTGCTTCCCTGGCCACCAGTCTCCCCTAATATCTTACCAATCGAACACGTCTGGGACGTGATTGGACGTCGCTTGCGTGCGCTGCCACCGCGACGTTTAGAAGACGAACTCTGGCAAATGGTTGACAGGGAATGGTCTGCCATTCCTCAGGACACCATCCGCACGCTCATTAACTCTGTACCTAGACGTGTTGCTGCCTGTATCGCCGCTCGTTGTGGTCTTATAATCTACTGATAAGACGGTGATATCGCTTAGTGTATATATCATATTGCAATAAACACCACTTATTGTTTGTTGCTGTTTCTTTCTGTTTGCCGATTTTCGTCACTTTCTGCCCACTCCTGTTTGGTGTCTCATTTTCACTGTCACGTAGTGTATCTCGAGAAAAGCTCGTGATAACTATAAAATTTTTTATCCATATATTTCCAGTTAAAAGTACTTACAAACCGACTGAAACCACATTATATGAAGTGGTATGTTACCTCATGACTGTAAAAACAACGCAGCGATTATTTCTTTTTCGCACATATTGAGCGCAGGACGTGCAAAGGAGAATTTTATCGTAATATTTCATGAAACTCAATGAATGACCCTATCGCGCGCATGCGATGTAAGATTCTCCATGCGCATTCGCTTTTCCAATATTTAACACGTTTGCTCTCTAAGAGCATCCATACGCATGCGCTGTTTGAACTACCAAGGATATGTTCTATTAAAAGTAGCACAATATATGCTGTTAGAACTACCACGCAGATGCGCTGTTAGACTCACAACCAGCTTGCGATGAAATATGCTTAACGTGTATCCCCTGTTAGTTTTCACGAGCATGTTCAGTAAGAAATACCGCGCGCATGCGCTGTAGGATCCTCCCCGCGCATTCGAAGTTTAATCCTTAATGCTTTTGCACTGGAAGAGCCTCCACACGTATGCGTTATAAGAACCATTTACACACATGTTTTGAGCTACAACGCGCATTCACTAAAATCCTCTAAGCGAATACACTGTTCAATCACATGCTTATGCTGTTTGAACTGTAAGAGCCCTCCACGCGCATGCGCTGTAAAATCGCTCTTCGCGCATGCGCTGTAAGGTCGCTACTCGCGCATGCTCTGTTAGAACTGCCACGCGCGTGCGCTGTAAAAATTATCATGCGAGTGCGGTGTAAAAACCAACCCCGCACATGCGCTTAAGTTTTAATGAGCATGCGATGAATTCTCTCCCCGCGCTCTAAGTCTTCCCACTCTTCAATCCTCAATGCGCATGCGCTGTAACGAATCTCCAAGCGCATGCGCTGTAACGAATCTCCAAGCGTATGCGCTGTAGAATTGCTCCTTATGCTTGCTTTGTAAGAGTCTCCACGCGCATGTCCGGTAAGAGCTCTTCCCACGCATGCGCTTTAAAATTGCTCTTCGCGCATGCTCTGTTAGAACTGCCACGCGCGTGCGCTGTAAAAATTATCATGCGAGTACGGTGTAAAAACCAACCCCGCACATGCGCTTAAGTTTTAATGAGCTTGCGATGAATTCTCTCCCCGCGCTCTAAGTCTTCCCACTCTTCAATCCTCAACGCGCATGCGTTGTAACGAATCTCCAAGCGCATGCGCTGTAAAATTGCTCCTTGCGCATGCGTTGTAATGAATCTCCAAGCGCATGCGCTGTAGAATTGCTCCTTGAGCATGCTTTGTAAGAGTCTCCACGCGTATGAGCTGTAAGAATCTCCACGCGTATGAGCTGTAAGAATCTCCACGCGTATGTTCGGTAAGAGCTCTTCCCACGCATGCGCTTTAAAATCGCTCCTCGCGCATGCTCTGTTAGAACTGCCACGCGCGTGCGTTGTAAAAATTATCTTGCGCGTATATTGTAAGAACCATCCACGCGTATGTGCTGTAATTTTAATGAACATGTGATGAATTCCCTCCCCGCACTCCAAGTCTTCGCATCCTATTCAGTCCTCAACGCGCATGCTCTATAAGATCCTCCACGCGCATGCGCTGTAAAATCGCTCCTCGAGCATGCGCTGTAAGGTCGCTGCTCGCGCATGCCCTGTTAGAACTTCCAAGTGCGTGCGTTGTAAAAAAATTCATGAGCGTATATTGTAAGAACCATTCACGCGCATGCGCTGTAAGTTTTAATGAGCAGGCCATGAATTCTCTCCCAGCGCTTTCAGTCTCCCCACCTTGTTCAATCCTCAACGCGCATGCTCTGTAAGAGCCTCTACGCGCATGCGCTGTAAGAATCTCCACGCGAATGCATTAAAAGAGCCCCCATACGCGCATGCGCTATTTGTATTATGTTTTCGATTGAACAAAAATCATCGAAAGTTTAATACTAATAATTTCAATCATCCAGAGTGATTTCGTTCGAAGTTTTTTTGCGTCACGAAATGATTATGGATTAAAAATGGGTGTTACTTCACTTATATTGAAACCTAGCCACCTCTTGCTTGGATGTCGGTATATAAACGCAATCTTATATTAAAGAACATTACGTGCTTGTACCTGCGAATGATAAGTTTACAATAAAAAGCTATTTAGTTTTGATTTATGCACATATTTCGGTTTCTGCGTGTCTTAAGATCTGCAGTGGTAGGTGATTTGATACAATGGGTCCTTTATTACAGTTTATTTTATTTTATTTATCTTTATTTTATATTTATTGTGGCTGGTCGGGCCCCTGAAAAGAGCGTGCCGGGACTCGAACCTCGAGTTGACCAATTCCGCTCTAAAAGCATATTTCTGTGCACTTCATTGGAAGCATAATATAAAAAAAAATCGATGCTGGAAGTACATACATAAAATGCAAGATATTAAAAGCACCAATTAAATAGAACATAATTTCAATTATACTGAAAAGTAAAAATAATTTTGAAAAGTTAAGAAATTTAGACGCATTCCACTTATAGCAAAGAACAATGGTTATTTGTGGTTCTTCAGAATTTCTTTCTTCCCTAAAGGAAACGTGAAAAATATGGATTAGATTTCTACCTGAGAGAAGGTTAAGATGTTCATTGATTTCCAAATTTTTGTCATTTCTGATAGGAATTACCGCTCAAATTGGTGGCAAGTTGGGTGACTTTCTATAGAGCATGGATACACGGGGGGGGGGAGGGTTATTAGCGTAGGAAGTGACGGCGTAAAAATAAAGTGATTAACCATTTACGAGCAGAATGCCAAACAGAAATAGCCAATCAGAGTCAGATGTTTGACACTTTTTCGTCAAAACCACACGCAGAATAAGAGTGACAATGTTACCCCTGGATATTTAGTACTGTGAAAGATCCGAACACTTGATCTATCCTTGAGGATGTCTACAGTGGGCATGATGCTCCCATAAGGTAGGATAAGAGAGCATCCTCCCCTGATATTTATATGTAGATACTAGGATATTTATGGATATTCAAGGCCACATATACGGATATCAAGCTAGTCAATGTTATACGCCTTATTCTTGAGTTTGCTCCAAGTTCTAAGGGCGCCCTTGATCCCATAGTTCTTTGGAGACATTGGTGATGGCCACCATGCCGCCCTAGACGTGGTGTTTGCATCTATTTCGGAGTTATCCACGATCTAACTCGCCTGGCTTCGATGGCATTACTGCCACCATTGTTCATAATATTTCCGTATTTACATGTGTTGTTTCCTCCCATATCATCAATTTAAGTTTTGAAAGTGGCTTATTTCTTGACCAACTTAAATTTGCTGTTATTATTCCAGTTTATAAGAAAGGTGACAAAAATAATCCCGATAATTATGGAAGTGCCATAACGGTGCGTCCATTTTGTGGAGCTGACATGCCAACTTCAATACGTGGCAAGGGAATCGTCACCTCCAATTACTTAAGATGCTGAGATCGGTTGCGTGTGTTGCTTGACGCGGCTCGCTCGCACAAGAGGAACTACAAGTTGAAAACTTCATAATTTAATAACAAGAAACTTTGACATGACAAAGAAGTATATTTACATTACGAGCTAGGCTCAACTGCCATAGTGTAACTCATGTAATTTAATATACATGCATGTTGGAGTTGAGCTGACGAGACTCGTGACAGCCAACGAGTCTGCAGTTGGCGAGACGAAACTTGATGTGGAGGAAAACTCGAGACTGAAATCGTGGCGATAGC
This sequence comes from Amaurobius ferox, assembly GCA_951213105.1. Lineage (NCBI taxonomy): Eukaryota > Metazoa > Arthropoda > Arachnida > Araneae > Amaurobiidae > Amaurobius > Amaurobius ferox. The sequence continues at coordinate 76,203,331 of OX578149.1, read as the reverse complement.
ACCCGTCTTAAATATTGACCCACAGACATGCGCATTACAGCATTTGCTGGTCAAGCAGAAAAGACTGATAAAGCATTTGAACTCCATAATTTTTTTCAGTTCTTGCCAATTTGAGTTTCGCGAAAATAAAAGTGCTGAAGACGCCTGAATGAAATTTTTCGATGACATCAATGAGGGTTTAAATGCTGGTCATAGGGTTATTGGTGTGTTTCTGGATATTAAGAAAGCCTTTGATTGTGTTGTTCATATTGTCTTGCTGTATAAATTGCAGAGGATTAGCTTTAGGGGCATTGCGTTGGATTGGTTCAGATCTTATCTCAATGGACATAAGCAGAGAAATTCGTTAGAATTGGTTCTGCTATAAGTAAAAAAAGTTAGTTAAGCAGGATGTTTTCCATGATTCGGTCCTGGGTCCGATCTTGTTTCTTGTATTTTTAATGACCTGTTTATTTAATTTTAATATGACTTTTTTTGCTTTTGCTGATGATATTGCTTTATCTTATCATGGGTTTACAAATCCTGATGTCTTGAGAAATATGGAAGACGATTTGGCTACTATTAGACAATGGTTCTGTGCTAATAATATTGTTCTCAATGTCAAAGATCTAGATTTATTTGTTTTGTCTTGTCCAAAAAATCTTTATTTAGTTTTGTGTTAAAATATCATACTTGTATCCAGATAGTACTTGTAATTTTGAAGCTATTGAGCAGGTGAGTAGCTTTAAATACCTTGGTATTACCATCGATGACTTGCTATCTTGGAATTCTCATATTACTGGCCTTTTACAGATTTGTCTTCCTGATGTTCTTAGATTTCTTTATTACTCCTTAATTCACTCTCGGATTCAATATGGGATAACCTGTCTTATCTGAATAGCCTTAGGTCTGTTATTTTCCTTTAAATATTATTTATTAGGATAGTCTTATGTAAACATCATCAGACACCATCCTTTTTTTTCCTCGATTCTATGATTATGCCATTTAGGCATCTTCATGTTTACAAAGATCTCAATATGTTTTATAGAAATAAGAATGCGAGTGGTAGTCAATGCAACTTCTGGCTTAGGCGCGGTATTATCCGATCTCTTCGAACCAATTCTATTAAGATTTGGAAATTTTATCTCTTTTTAGCTCCTAGAGTTTATAATCTTTTGCCTCAATTTTTAAAAGCATTGTTTAATTTCCAGGGCTATCAAAAAATGGTTATTTACTTATAATTCAGTTGAAATTGAGAATTATTTCTGTATTGATAGTCAATTTTTTACCTGCTTTTACTCTCATCTTTATCTCTTTTATTGCAGATCTTTTTAGATGTTATGATGTAATGATTTATTGTAATTGTTTTATCTGTAACTATTTTTATGTCCATTGATGCCATGTTTATCCATCTCCTTCTATAAGGTTATATTTTAAGAGTGGGTATTCATGGTTCTCCTTACTTTTGAATACTAAATAAAAATATAGTTGTCGTTAGCTGCGCTAGAGCAATTTATTGTTACTTGCTTTGTAAGATACACATTTGGAGCGAAATACTGGAAACTATCAATTGGGTAATAGCATTCTAATTTGACGCCATTAGTCGTTTATCTACTAGAAGAATAACCTATTTCTGCATCCACAATGCTTAATGAAATTTTGGAGACGAATTTAGGCGGAATTTCGCCAACTTGGCGTGTTTTAAATGTCGCAATTTGATAAAAATCTCGCCAAATTGATAAAAATGATGCTAAATCAATGAAAATGACAACTGATGAAAATTCATTATTTTGTTAAGAACATAAGAATAACCTATTTCTCCGTCTGTAATGCTTGGAATTCTGGAGACGAATTTTGGCGGCATATCTCCAATTTTGCGACTTTATTTAAATGTTGCCAAATTGATAAAAATGTTATCGAATTTATAAAAATTTCGCCAAATTGACGAAACAATTGCCCAATTGATAAACATGTTATCAAATTTATATAAAATGTCGCCAAATTGATGCCAAATTTTTAATTCCTTCATATGATGGGCATACCTTTTATTTTATAAATGTTCTTCTAAATATTGCCAACTTGGCGATATTTAGCTCCACATTGACGAAAATATCGTCAAAATTGCAAAAATGTTTCCAAGGGAATGAAAATGACTCCCAATTGATGAATTTATTATTGAAATATTTAAATATATGGACTATATTGCTTACTTAGGATGATATCAATATTGATAATTGTTAGAGTTGCGTAAAATATAAGTTAATTGGGTACGAAATCGTTTTACATGTTGTCGTCCGGAAAAGCGCCAAATGTACAATTTAACATTACAAACACTGTGCCGTGTATTTTTTCATCACTTTTGTACCTTTAAAGAGGTAAATTCATTTCATTATATACGGAAAGTCATGTGTTGCCCACATCAGATTTTTTTTAATTATGTTAAAATCTTTAAATATTTTCTTAATATCTTCATATGTTCTCAACATTTAAGTAATTAAATGTTTACTCTTCTATTTCTCTTTATTTCTATTAAGAAGTAGCTACAGCCGCCGTCGCTGACCACTGGTTCAATTTGGCAATATAAAAAGTGGCCAAGGGGGCGATATTCTATCAAATTCGTCATCAAAATTTTCACCAAGAGTTACAGATGAATAGCCGGAGAAATGGGTTATTCTTATAATCTCATCAAGATGTCGCATTTTCATGGCTACATTTTCATTTAGCTGTCATTGTCATCAATTTGGCTTCATTTGTATCAATTTGGCGAACTTTTTGCAAAGCACATGGCAAAATATCGTCTTTCAGAATTCGTTTGTGATTGTTATTTTCGTTTTCAAAGTTTTTAACCATGCAGATTATAGACTATTGTCCTCAGTCATGATGGTGTTGATATTTCTGATAACAATATACGGTTGTTTTAATTTACATATCTGATTATGTAATACACAAAGTTTATGTGAGTTAACACGTAAATTGTGCTAATTTACATGTCATAAATAGCAAATGCTTGTCAGGAATAGATAATATTTTTCAAAATAATTTTCATTTTTATTATTCCTTATAATTATAATTATAAGGAATGATAGAATGAAAAACAGATGCATAAAAAGAAAGCTGCCAACATAGTAATCTATGGTAAGTATTATTGGTCATGGTAAGTATTATTGTGGTAAGTATTATTGCGTGCAACTTACGGTTAACGGTAATTAAATAAACTAACTATAAAAAATGATTTTATTCTTACTCTTTGTATAGAATAAATTTAACTTTAATTCAAATGAATATATTTAAAATATATGAATTATATATTTTAAAAGTCCCCTGTTGAACTTGATGTTTATTATGATTAGAAAATTACGAACATAGCATTTAAATAAATTATTTAGTTTCTCTATTCAAACATATAAGTAAAAATATAAAAAAATTAAATATATATCTTGGTTATATTTATAGATTTATAGTATTCGAATGTAAAAGTTAAAGCATCTATGGGATCCCGTCTAAATTTATTTGGGATTGATTAATGATGCACTAGAAAACGTACTAAGTTTTGTCCGGGAGTTAAAGCTGGGTAGTTATGTAAAATAACAAAATAAAAAGTCGTGTACATCGACGCAACGGGCATGAAACGACCCACTCCCTTAGAATTCACAAAGCTGAAATCCGTCACTTTCGTCACATTTTACTTGCAAATCTACTGACTGAATCATTCTCGCACACAAATAAATGAAAATACTTGACATCGCAAAAAGTTCCTTTAAACCCGAAACGCATTTCTATCTCAGCGAATTTTCGTCCAATTTTAGTCACATTTCAGCACAATATTCAAAATGATAACATAATACCAAATTAAAAATATTAGGAAAAAATCTGTTAAATTTGCAAAGTTAAAAAGCTGCACTATAACGCCAATAGATGATGTGAGTAGTCAAATGTAAAAGAGTTCGCAAAATCAGTGTAGATTAGCTATGAAGATACCAAAGTCTAAAAACATCGTCGGCTTAAAAATTTCATAATTAATCAACAGATGGTTTTATGAAATTGTTGTGATACATTTAATAGCTGCTGTTAAAATATACACGCTGGATAGCACGTCAATTTTAATACACCGTAATATAAAAATTGGGGAGGTTTATAACTCACGAAAAATATATATTTTAAAAGAAATCATTAAAAGATGAGTATTTATTGTATGAACTCCGTTCAAAGTTTGTTTGAAAGAAAATGTTTCGACCTTTCCGATGATGCTATGTCAAAAACTCCTTAATAATATTTTATGTCGCTAAGGAAGCAATTTGTGTAAATATCGGCCTAAATCGAGATAAAAAAAAATTAGCTATTAAACTAATTTGAAATTAAAAGAAATAACACCAAGGTGTACCTACTCAAGCTCTGAAGCATCTGTGTGCCAAATTTCATGGCGATACAATTCTTAGATTTTCCGATACAGACTACACACACAGAAATATTCCTTTATTATATAAGATTTAGAGCCTTTTTGTTTAGATCTGAGCTATGTCGTTGACATTTTAATAATATTTAGTTTTCTCATATTTGACATTTTTGCAGAATAATCAGTTTAAAAATAATAAAAGGATGATCTTAAATATAAAAATATATATGTTCTGAAAGCATAAACGTTTCATGTGAACTGATTTCATGTTTCTCCATTTAATACATTTGTATATATCGAAAGTTTCGCTCTCTGTTATATTGACTTTACTTACATATACATCTCGTATTTGGCCATATCTTATAGGGCAATTCCCTTTTTTAATGACAATGGCTTATAATTTTGTGGACAAAGTTTTATAATTATACATAATGGTTATAATTTCAAATTGAGTTGGAAAATTCCATGAAGCCTTTCCATAAATTTCAAATGATTGCTGTTTTCATAAAAAAATGCGGTTAATTTTGTTTCAACTTTATAATTAAAGTTTTGATTCTACTCGATAATTAAAGTTTTAATTCAACTTTAGTGAATTAAAACTTTAATTATCTTTACAAAACTTATTAATTATAAAATTTTACTTTAATAGTTTTGTTTCAACTTTATAATTAAAGTTTTAAATGAACTTTTTAATTAAAATCTTGATTCTACTTTAGAATTAAAGATTTAATTCAACTTTAACATTATAGTTTTGATTCAACTTTATAAAAAGTTTTGATTCAACTTTATAAATAAAGCTTTGATTCAACTTTATAATAGAAGTTGTGATTCAACTTTATAATTAGCGTTTTGATTCATTAATTTTTTACATAAAGTCATAATTCAAGTTTTGATTCAACTTTAAAATCTATCTCATTTAATAGTGGAGGACAATTCCATGCAAAATATATTTAAAATTACTTCCTGAAAAGTTTTACTACCGAACAAATTATCATAAGTGTCGAAGCGAATGATATAAATTTATAGTTCCAGCTACCACCATTAAAGTAAGTTGATATTTTTCAATGACAAATGTGTGATGCGTAAGATTGAAAGCATTTCTTTAAAACCTCATAACAAACGACTTCATGCCATTCTCAATTGGGGATTCATATTAAAAAAAAAACTCTCCTATTTACTGCTCTTATATTTATCTTTTACAGTAAAGACAATGTTTAGGAGGGCCTTATACAACTTTACTGAATGATTGGGTATTTATTTTATATATTTGTTTCGAGTTATAGCATCTCTCTTTAAAGATTAATTTTATATACACTTTTTTCTTATTTCAAAGCCCATTATTTTCTTTTCCTTAAGATCCCATCCGGTGTATGTGCTATAATGACCGAAAATTCCATCTGCTCTTTCAATTTTCCTTGGGATTAATAAAAAGATGGGAAGGGTGCTATTCAACGATCGTTATGTAATGTTCAACCTGTTACATAGATAGATGTACTGTTATTCTTCAGTAAGGAATATCTGTGCTGTCTCCTTAACTGCAAATGTTTTCTGTTTCAATGGAGTTTTGCTTTATGATTGACCTTTATTTGACTATCTTTACTGTCATTCAGATTTATAACAATTATATATATATATATATATATATATATATATATATATATATATATATATATATATATATATATATATATATATATATATATATATATAATCCAAGAAAAAGAAGATTTAAAGGAACTTGGGATAACCAAATGCTTTGCGTTTAATGGTTGGGGAGGATTGCGACTCCCCCTCCCGTTTAAAGCTGCTTTTCCAGCCTAGGCAAACGCTCACGGTACCAATGCAAAGCAAAGGTTGGTCCCCAATGCGTGCTAATACGAAGGCACCCGGACACGGAAGAACAAGACAACCAAACAGAAGGAAACTGGACCAAAAGTGATTCCTGCCCAACTCGCTATCATATATATGTTCGATTTACGCATGCGTGCTTTCTTAGCAGGCACGCATAAACTTTATTTACTTGCAAATTGAAGAAGTAAACTGTCAAAATCTACATGATCCTTGAAAATCGATCTATAGCAATCCTTTAAGAAATAAATAGGATAATGTTTATATAAAGCCTCTGTTATGATTTTTATATTGCTATTATTGCAATCTTTTTTAAACGTGTTGTAAATTTGATTTCTCTTGAAGTGTCCGAGTATGATATTTCTGAAAGTATTTTTGGTAAGATTAGTTTTCCAATCGATGATATGATTTATCTTAATACTATATAATTCTCTTTTGTCATATAACTTTGTATAATGACCATATAATCCATGTTTTTTTATTGAGATGTCCAGAACATATATATGATAGCGAGTTGGGCAGGAATCACTTTTGGTCCAGTTTCCTTCTGTTTGGTTGTCTTGTTCTTCCGTGTCCGGGTGCCTTCGTATTAGCACGCATTGGGGACCAACCTTTGCTTTGCATTGGTACCGTGAGCGTTTGCCTAGGCTGGAAAAGCAGCTTTAAACGGGAGGGGAAGTCGCAATCCTCCCCAACCATTAAATGCAAAGCATTTGGTTATCCCAAGTTCCTTTAAATCTTCTTTTTCTTGGATTACATTCTGCTTCGGAGTATAGAGCGGCTTGGCGCCTTTTCCTGAGTAGTGCCTTTGATTTTAGTGGATATGCATAGGAATTCTTTTTGAATTTATTTACTGGTTATTATATGATATATATATATATATATATATATATATATATATATATATATATATATATATATATATATATATATATATATATATATATAAATTTTTTAAATTTAATATTAAAAAATTATTACCTTCTAATTCCTGCAACTCGATTCAATTGTTTAGAAATATTATACTTAATCAACTTTTTAGAATTTATAGATTATCAGATAAAAAATTTCATGCTTTGCACATTAATAACCTCAAAATTACCAGTAAAATGTATAAATATCCTGCATATTTAGTAAATGGTATAGTTAATAAGTTTCGATTAGCCTAAAATTCTCATAATCTCTCCTTAGTATCTTATTTTAGCCGTACTTCTTCATTCTCTTGAAATTATATTTTCATCTTTTTATCTTGAAGCTTTAACTGTTGAATATCTCATTTTATTGCTTTTACGCAGTACAGTTTTTATTACTCTCTTTGGCAACAGCAAATCACTTCTTTTCATTTCTGCATATGGCAACATTGGTCTAGTCATATTTTGCTCGTCATGGTTGTACTAATGAAGTGTATTTTAAGGTATTTATGTTTCCTTTATTTTTCCAATCTATATGCTTGTCGTCCGTATAACACATGTTTATAGATAAAATCTATCTTGTGTTTTAGAAACAAGCATTTTTGTGTTCATATCGAAGGGATATATGGACTTGACGAGAATTTTTTCGAAATAAACTTATCTTAAGTCTAAAGCTCTTCCATGTGCGAGCTTTTATGCTTGATTTTTTTGTTTTCCTATTTTCATTCCTCATCTTTGAAATTTGTTGATGGTCTTTGTCTTTATGACCTGCATTATGCTTTTTAATTTCCTCTTTATGTATTAATTTCTTTTATTTCTTTGTATTTTGTAGAAAATTTTGGAATAGTGTATTATGAGTTACTACTTACATTCTAACATTGGATTTACTAATTTATATATATATATATATATATAATATATATATATATATATATATATATATATATAAAGTATATATATATACGAGAGTCACACTGAAATTTTTGAGACAGGGACAGATGATATGTGCTAGAAAAAAATTATTGGTCGGATATTTAAATTTGAACTTTTTTATGTCCGCAAACGATAATCTGTGGCAACAATTAAAATTTAGCTATCGTAAAAAAATTTTTGAAAGAAAAGAAAATGGAGTTTATGCGAGAACATTATCGAGCTATGATTTTCTATGATTTTGAAGTTGGGCTAAAGTAAGAAGAATGTCTTCAACGTCTACAATTAACATATGGAAGTGATGCTCCATCTTGTGCCACTGTATTCAGATGGTTTACAGAGTTTAGAAGAGATCATACTTCTCTCCTGGATGAAGAACACACAGGAAGACATTTGTCAGGTGTAGTCCCAGAAAATGTGTCGGCCATTCGAAAAATGTTAATCTATGATAATCGCTGTACCTATTAAATGATACAGAAGGAACTTAACATTGGATCCCCAGCTATACATAAAATTATTCATGAAGAACTGCAGATGAAAAAATTAATTTGTCGTTGGGTCCCCCCATAATTTAACAGAACACCAAAAAAAGGAGCATGCGAAAATCAGTAATGAAACCATAAAAAATATCACAACTGGTGATGAAACGTACATACCGTTTTCTGACGTTTCAATACGACAAGAAAGTAAAGTATGGGTCTTTGAAGATGACCCCAAACCAACAATGGTGAAAAGACAACGATCAATGAAAAAAGTAATGTTTGCCATGTTCTTCAAAAGTACAGGTCTGGTTAAAGCCATAAAGCTAGAGGGACAGAAGACAGTTACAGTTAACTGGAACACCACTAAGTATTTTCCAGAAATTCTTCAGGAAGTGAATGTTAGGAGATTCATGCTTCACCATGACAATGCATCTTCTCATTCAGCAAGAATGACAGTCGAATTTCTTGAACAGAAAATCATCAAAGTGATAGAACATCCATTTTATTTTCCTGATCTTGCTATGTAGAAGGCCCAGGCAGTCCGACTCACCCGAGGGTATGAGCAGCAATGATCTTGCTATGTGTGAATTTTGGCTACATTTAAATCTAAAAATAAATTAACGTGGGCCTCGTTTTCATTCCGAAGATGAGATTGATGTGGCTATAAAAGCATATTTTTAATCGATTCCAAGAAATGGATTGTATGAAGCATTTAATCTTTGAAAAATTCGCCTACAAATGTGCATTGATGTTGGACAGGAGTACTTTAAACATTCCTAAGAGTTTGTAACTTGTACCACTTAGCTGTATTTCAAAAATTTCAGTGTAATCCTCGTATATATATATATATATATATATATATATATATATATATATATATGTATATATATATATATATATATATATATATATATATATATATATATATATATATATATACTAACAGCATACCAGCTCTTCGTACGGAGTATATAATATAAAGAAACTTATAATTCGCAATCATGTGCAAATTCTGTTAAAATATTAAATTTATTGCTCCTAAAGGGGTTAAGAATATCTGTTCTTACTATGCAAAATTATCTTCACGGGCAGATCTGAAGAATAAAACATCCTGGTCCCTTTTGTAAACAAATTTACAAAAAAAAAGGAATTGAATCAATATATACAACCCCGTACTACTTATATTGTCGCAGAATAGAAAATATGCCAATGTGTTAGTAGAAGATTATCGGTATTACAATATGAGTCTCAAAAATCTTTGCCAAAGTAAAAGAGATGACATAATAAATTGAAAACATCAATAATCCCCGTACTCTTTATACCAGAAGGTCGTAATTGATTCCAATATATACCAATATATATCAAAACATATGCCAAGATAACTGAACTACTTATATTCTCGTAGATTAGAAGATATACCCTTATATTTGTAGAAGATTACTCGTACAACGTACAATACATGAGTTTAAACAATTTTTGTCATAATTAAACAATTGCATAATAACATGAAAATATCAATAATCCCCGAAAATATCAATAATAATAACGTTTAAACCTGAAGACCGTAATTGATATTATCCAGTCAAAAATGCTATAAGAAAAATCAAATCGTTCTTTTCTAAAATATATTTATATATCCATTTATTTATTATTCAAATCGAAAAAATAATTATTGAAATTAACAGACAGATTTAATTTAATAGCGCTTCTGAGCAACATGATATAAGATAGAATCTTCCTCATAATAAGCCTCCTTAAATAGCCATTTTGATTTCTTTATTCTTTTCACTGTTCAGTAAAAGCTTGTGAAAATAAATCATGGAGATAGATTTCCCAATTAAATCATGTTTCAAACAATTCATGTCTCCAGAAAGTGACTAATTCGCACAAAAAATATCCCATCAAACGAAGAGATAAGGTTTTAATTCACTTTCAAACGATTTTCAAGCTTTTCGTTTGGATAAACCACGGAGTTAGAGAGTAGAACTCCTAGGATAAAGTTCCGTTTTTCATTAATATCTCGACAACCCCTGGTTTTAGAAACTCGAAACTTGGGCAAAATTTATAGGGGGCTATTTCAAGGCTATCCACGAAATTTCATTAAATTCGGTTCAGCTGTTCTTCCGTGATGATGAGACAAACGAAAATGTCGTTTTTTACTAATATCTCGAGAACCACTGATCGTAGAAACTATCCAAACATGGACTAAATTTTAAGTGGAACTATTTCCAGGCCACTTACAAAATTTCATCAAATTCGGTTCAGCCTTTCTCTCGTGATGACGGGACAAACAGACAGACAGACAGAAAGACAGACAGATAGATTTTCAATTATATATATATACTAGCAGCATACCCGTTCTTCGTACGGAGTATATAATATAAAGAAACTTGAAATTCATAATCATGCCCAAATTCTTATAGTATACTAAATGACATGTTTAATCAAAATATTCTGTTAAAATATTTAATATAATGCTCCTAAAAAGAAGTTTAAGAATCTCTGTTCTCGCTATATAAAATCATCTTCATGGACATATCTGAAGAATAAAACATCTTGGACCCCTTATGTAAGCAAATATAAAAAAAATATGGAATTGAATCATTATATGCAAAATAAAAGCGTTAAAATTGTATGGGACCCGTACTAATTATATACGCGAATATTAGAAAATATAACCTGTATTAGTAGCTTACATGTATAAATTGAAAATACCAATAAACCCGTAATCTTTAAATCTGAAGACAGTCATTTATTCCAATATATGTCAAAATTAAAGTGCTAAAATTATATGGGAATATATACACGTACTACTTATAATGTCCGATTATTAGTAGAAGATTACCCGTTTTGCAATATGAGTCACAAATGTTTTTTGGTAAAATACAACAGACGACGTAATAAATTGAATATATAATTAATCCCCTTAATCTTCATACCAGAAGACTGTACTTGATTCCAATATATATGCCAATATATGTCAAAATATATGCCAATATACCTGTACTACTTATATTCTCGTAGGTTAGAAGATATACCCGTGCATTCCCAGAAGATTACTCGTACAACGTACAATATGCGTGTGTCAGCAATTTTTCCCGCAATAAAACAATGGCGTAATAACTTAAAAATATCAATAATCACTGAATCAATAATTCCGGAAAATATCAATAATAATAATGTTTAAACCTGAAGAGTATAATTGATATTATCCAGTCCAAAATGAAATTGCAATGAAATTTATTTTATATACATATCTTCATTATTCAAATCGGAAAGGATTTAATAAAAATCGTCTGCCGCATAAACACATTGGATTTAAATCCGTTGCTAAGCGACATGATATCATTTGCTTCAAATAAATTGGTAGAAAAAATATCGTCTAAATAGTTATATTTCTATGGAACATTTGGCGACAGTTTCGTCAAATTAGCGACATTTTAAAAAATCGCCAAATTTATCGCCAAGTGGGACTGTAGAACTGACAGTTCCACTTTGCGACAAATTGACGAAATATCATCACAATACTACCCCCTAACAAAAAACAATTAATATCATTTATGTAGCGCAATTTTATCAATTTCAAGATATTTTTATAGATTTGAAAACATTTTTATCAATTTGGTGACATTTTAAAAATTCGCTAAATGTATTACTAAGTAGGATGGTTGGTCTGACAGATAAATGCTAACCAAACATCATTTCAGTACTCTCTTTTAACAAAACAAAAAAAAATTTCATTGATATGTAGAAGACCCAAGCCACACGACCAATCCGAAGGTTTATGGTATCTGTTTGTGTGTCGTTTATATCAATTTGGCGACATTTCCGTCAATTTGGCAAAGTTTAAGAAAAGTTGTCAAATTAGCGATATCCCTCCAAATTCGTAGCTTTGAATTTGCAGATCTGAATGAAACATTCTTATCCCGTTTCAATATACTAAATGAAAACCTTACAATTGTATTAGAAGATATACCCGCTCTACTCTTTTTCTGTTTCAACAATCGGCTATATGAATTTATTGGCTAAACACAATATATGAGTTTAGTAGCTAAATACGATATAACCTTGAAAACTCTTTGCCAAAATAAATGAAATTGATGTACGCAGTCAGCAATTAATATAATTAAAAGAAAAATCAAACCGTCCATTCATAAGATATACTTTTATATCCATTTATTTATTACTTAAATCGAAAAAAAATAATAAAAACATTAACAAACACATTTAATTTAATTGCGATGCCGAGCAACATGATATATCCTCCTAAAATGTTAAAATTTATTAACCACTAACAGGACACCCGTTATTCGTACGGAGTGTATAATTTAAAGAAACTTATAGTTCGCAATCATGTGCAAAGTCTGTTAAAATATTAAATTTATTGCTCCTAAAGAGAAGTTTAAGAATATATGTTCTCACTATGCAAAATTATCTTCACGATCAGATCTGAAGAATAAAACATCCGGCCCCCTTTTGTAAGCAAATTTACAGAAGAAAAAATAGGAATTGAATGAATATATGCAACCCCGTACTAATTATATTGTTGCAGATTAGAAAATATGCCGATGTGTTAGTAGAAGATTACCCGTATTACAATATGCGTCTCAAAAATATTTGCCAAAAGAAAAGAGATGACGTAATAAATTGAAAACATCAATAATATCCGTACTCTTTATACCAGAAGGTCGTAATTGATTCCAATATATGCCAATATATATCAAAACATATGTCAATATACCTGTACTACTTATATTCTCGTAGATTAAAAGATATACACGTGTATTTGTAGAAGATTCGTACAACATACAATATATGAGTTTAAACAATTTTTGTCATAATAAAATAATTGCATAATAACTTGAAAATATCAATAATCCTTGAATCAATAATCCCCAAAAATATAAATAATAATAATTTTTAAACCTGAAGACCGTAATTGATATTATCCAGTCAAAAATGCTATAAGAAAAATCAAATCGCTCTTTTCTAAAATATATTTTTATATCCATTTATTTATTATTCAAATCGAAAAAATAATTATTAAAATTAACAGACAGATTTAATTTAATTGCGTTTCTGAGTAACATGATATAAGATAGAATCTTATAACATGTTAAATATGTCATGTCTTATAACATAAACTGCGAAATTAAATAACGATTTTGATTTCACTATACTTCTCATTGTTCCGTAAAAGCTTGTTTTAAATAAACCATGAACCATGGAGATAGATTTCCCCTTTAAATCATGTTTCAAACAATTCATGTTTTCAAAAAGTGACTAATTAACGCAAAAAATCTCCCATCAAACTCAGAGATTAAATTTTAATTCACTTTCAAACGATTTTTAAGCTTTTCGTTTGGATAAACCACGGAGTTAGGGAGTAGAACTCCTAGGAAAAAGTTCCGTTTTTCATTAATATCTCGACAACCCCAGGTCTTAGAAACTCGAAACTTGGACAAAATTTATGGGGGGATATTTCAAGGCTATTCACCAAATTTCATTAAATTCGGTTCAGCCGTTTTTCCGTGATGATGAGACAAACGAAAATTTTGTTTTTTACTAATATCTCGAGAACCACTGGTCGTAAAAACTCAAAACACGGATATAATTTTAAGTGGGGCTATTTCTGGGCTACCCACAAAATTTCATCAAATTCGGTTCAGCCGTTCTCCCGTGATGATGGGACAAACAGACAGACAGACAGACAGTCAGACAGACAGACAGACAGATTTTCATTTTTATTTATATAGATATATATGTGTGTGTGTGTGTGTATACACTCTAAGACAAAAAAATAGACGAACCAAGAAAGAATTATCCGAATGAGACAAAATTTGGTACGTGCAATATGGATGTACAGAAAAATAAATGATTAGAATTTCAGGACAATTGGATGATTTATTGAACTGAAAGATCTACACAAATTGAGAAAGTCAATATGACGTTGGTCCACGTCTGGCCTTGATAAAAGTTGTTACGCGACGTGGCACTGATGCATAAAGTTGCCGGATGATATTCTGAGGAATGTCGCTCCATATGGCTCCAATTGACGAGCTAATTCGTCTACATCCTAGGAAGGTTGCAGGCGACGCCCCATCTCAGCCCAAATGTGCTCACGGGGCAAGAGATCTGGGGATCTGGCTGGCCAAGGAAATGTGTCGTGAGCACGCAGACAGTCAATAGAGAGGCGTGCCGCGTGTGGCTTAGCATTATCTTGCTGAAAAGTTAGCCCGGGGTATCACGAAAGGAATAACAATACAACGGGTCGTAGAATGTCGACAAAGTACCGCTGTGCTGTGATGTTGCCATGGAGGACTATCAAAGGGATCATCCCATCTAACGAAATGTCACCCTAGACCATAACTCCCCGTTGTCGGGCCGTGTGGCGCGTGACAGTAAGAGCAGGATCCTTACGATGTCGGGGCTGTTTCCAGATACGTCTGCGCCGGACGTCGGGGCTCAGTTCGAAACGGGACTTATCACTGAAGACAATTCCTGCCCAATCCGAACAATTCCAGATTGATCGGGTCCGGCACCATTGCATTCGCTGTTGACGGTGCATACTGGTCAGTGGTAGGCGGCGTAATGGGCACCGTGAGTATAGATTTCGTTCCCGTAGTCTTCTATTAATGGGCCGGGTGGTCACTTCCGTGTTAGTCACACGTTGGATGGTTGATAACGACGAATCTCGTGCTGCCACAGCTGCTCTGACAATCGCTTTATCTCCGCGTTCTGTCGTCGCTCTAGGCCGTCCGATGCCCACTTGCCGCTGAAATCTGCCTTTCCGGATCCATTCCTGCCAACATCATCTAATTGCTGCTTCGCTCCTACCCAAATGTCGAGCGATTCGTCGGTGTGCCCATCCAGTCTCATGCAGTCCGACCGCACGCCCTCTTTCAAACTCCTTTATATGCTCGTAGTGGCCGTGAATTCGCCAACGAGGCATTTTTACAATCAAGGTTCGTAAACGCAATCGAAACCCAGTGCACCTTTTGTTCCTGGAAGCGAGGTTCGCTCCTTATATACACTACCATGGTGCTCAGTTTCAATGGGTTGTAGTTCCGAATATTCATTTACTGGCAGCGAATTTTTGATCATTTGCATATTTGGTCGACAGGTGTTTGCATGTACAGTTTCATTACTATCGGATTATTTTGCGGTGTGCGTTGATTTTTTTTGTCTTACAATGTATATACCGGCCAGTGAATTAGAAACCCAGGTTCAATATTTTATTTGACATCCTTTAACTCGAATTAAAGCACGTTAAGCATGGTTAGGCATGGATTTTACAAGGTACCGAAGTGCATTTAAGTCAAGAGAATACCAGCCGTTGGACAATCAGATCGTAAGCTCCTGTGCAGTTGGTGGCATAGGAGATTGTTATCTGAAGCGTCTTTTCAATATGTTCCAAACGTTCTCGATAGGGATTAAATCTAGGCTTTGCTGGGGTCAGTATATATGGTAAATAACCTTGACCGTGTGACTCACCTTAGTGTAGTTGATTGCATTGCCGGAAAATGATATCTACAGCATTCAGGAGACACCCAAGTGTATATAATGGAAGGTAGAGTCATGCTCCGTGAACTGGTTTTGCGCTGTTTCTGCTCGATAGAAGGTAGCATTATCGACCATTACAGACCAGCCTCCAGTAGGATAAAATGTAGCATTACAGGGTAGACGTGACTGCAAAAAGGATCACGTACTCCATGAATGACAACCGACAATCCGAAAATACCAGTGGTCCAGTACCAAAACAGCAGAACGTGCCCATACCATGGTATCATTATCAACAAGGCAAAGCGAGTTTATGGTTTTAAGGGGCTCTCGTCACACTCTTCGTTTGCCGTCGGTATAAGGCAAGGTGTAGTGTGGTTCACCTGACTACACAATCTTCTTCCATTCATTGGATGCCAAGTGACGTTGTTCCTGGCACCACCATAAACGCCTTTTCAGGTTCTTCGCTGAAATAAGAAGTTTCCTCACAAGCATACGACTGGATACACCGATTCACTGCAATTTCCTGCATTCTGTTTGGGTCAATGTCATTTGCGACGGTCCTTCACTAGAATCTTTCATCAGTTGCTGCATACTCTTTTCTGCGTATAAGTCGTCTTAAACGCCGTCAATCACGAGCTTGATTGATGGTTTTAGATCTACAGTTCTGCCTTTTATTAAACGCCTGGAGGTTCTGTTTCCAACTATTGTACACTCTGAATACATCATCATTCGAGAAACCAGTGAGCTGTTCTGTTCTGGCAATCTTAGCTCCGACCAAAACGGGCCACCATAATAAGACATTTTTTAAAGAGACAAATTCATATTATTCGCATTTTGTCCTACTTTTCTCGGTACACACACCGACAGCATTCAAATAGCGGATTACGTGTGCCTCTCATTCCCAACGTAATTTGCATACATTCACCTTTGACCTACATTTGCATACATGTTCCCATGTTTCAAACTCTCTGGTCGGTGTGTCTCTCTCATATTACATCACATTTAATTTATTACATTTGATTGTAGCAGTTATTTAATTTTATTTCAAATATTTGTAATATATATAATTTCATATATTTCATATTATAAAATCTTAAACTTCGCTAAAAACTAAAATTTATTAATAGATCCTAAGATTTACCAAACTACTCTGATAAAAGCGAAAACGGTTTTCATTCCGGAGTTTTACTGGACGATATTTCTAAATGTTAAGATTTACCATGGCTTTGTGGTAAAAGCCGTGATAGCTTTATTTTAAAATGGATAAGGGTGAGAAGAAAAAAGAACTGCAAACTAATTGAGTTTATATTCGTTTCTTACTGATTCACACAAAATTATAGAAACTGATTAACATTGAAGAAATTTAAACATTTATTAAATTAAGGCTTTTCTCAGGTGAATCTATAAAAGAAAATTTATATGACAAACTTTTTAGTATATTTATATTTTCGTCAAATTAATCAAAAGTAAATATACTTGTTCTTTGGCTAAATTAAAGTTAATGATTAATAATCATTTAATTTGTTTGAAACAATAAGACTTTTGTTTCTTTTGTTTGCGTCTTATGTTCATATTTCCTTGATTATTTTCTATTTATCTAGTTTTATTTCTCTTTCGTGCCACTAGGTGGTGCCACTATATTGTGATATCGGTTAGTCATTTCAGTTTGGTTTACATGGTCTTGCATTTAATTGGTTCAGGTCTACACTTTTTGCAGTGATGAAAGAAATCCAGTTGATTTTCGAAGCGTAGGTATGATAATTTATCTTGATTTCCGCTATATTACTTTCCTTATATACATAGTATAATGTATAAGGAAAGTATTGTGACGAGGTCGAAAATTTGAATTCGAGTTTTCGACGAGAGAGCAAGCACATTTCAAGCTTCCCTGAACTCGAATCAGACGTTTTTGAGGTGATGTCTCTGTGTGTGTGTGTGTGTCAGTGAGTCTGTGGAGACGATATCTCACGAACGAACCAATCGATACGAGCAAAATTTGGTACACAAATTACAATCAGTGAATACTGGAAACCAATTGTTTATACACGCAATCGAATGAACAGAACACTCCTAAATTTTGAAATGAATTTAAAAAAAAAATTATCAAAAATTTAAAATCTATATAAATAAAAATGAAAATCTGTCTGTCTGTCTGTCTGTCTGTCTGTCTGTCTGTCTGTTTGTCACACCATCACGGGAGAACGGCTGAACCGAATTTGATGAAATTTTGTGGGTAGCCCAGAAATAGCCCCACTTAAAATTATATCCGTGTTTTGAGTTTCTACGACCAGTGGTTCTCGAGATATTAGTAAAAAACGAAATTTTCGTTTGTCTCATCATCACGGAAAAACGGCTGAACCGAATTTAATGAAATTTGGTGAATAGCCTTGAAATATCCCCCCATAACTTTTGTCCAAGTTTCGAGTTTCTAAGACCTGGGGTTGTCGAGATATTAATGAAAAACGGAACTTTTTCCTAGGAGTTCTACTCCCTAACTCCGTGGTTTATCCAAACGAAAAGCTTGAAAATCGTTTGAAAGTGAATTAAAATTTAATCTCTGAGTTTGATGGGAGATTTTTTTCGTTAATTAGTCACTTTCTGAAAACATGAATTGTTTGAAACATGATTTAAAGGGGAAATCTATCTCCATGGTTCATGGTTTATTTAAAACAAGCTTTTACGGAACAATGAGAAGTATAGAGAAATCAAAATCGTTATTTAATTTCGCAGTTTATGTTATAAGACATGACATATTTAACATGTTATAAGATTCTATCTTATATCATGTTACTCAGAAACGCAATTAAATTAAATCTGTCTGTTAATTTTAATAATTATTTTTTCGATTTGAATAATAAATAAATGGATATAAAAATATATTTTAGAAAAGAACGATTTGATTTTTCTTATAGCATTTTTGACTGGATAATATCAATTACGGTCTTCAGGTTTAAAAATTATTAT
The DNA here is from genome assembly GCA_951213105.1 of Amaurobius ferox. Classification (NCBI taxonomy): domain Eukaryota; kingdom Metazoa; phylum Arthropoda; class Arachnida; order Araneae; family Amaurobiidae; genus Amaurobius; species Amaurobius ferox. The sequence goes on along the minus strand of OX578149.1, from coordinate 76,184,324 downwards.
TATTTATATTTTCGGGGATTATTGATTCAAGGATTATTGATATTTTCAAGTTATTATGCAATTATTTTATTATGACAAAAATTGTTTAAACTCATATATTGTATGTTGTACGAATCTTCTACAAATACACGTGTATATCTTTTAATCTACGAGAATATAAGTAGTACAGGTATATTGACATATGTTTTGATATATATTGGCATATATTGGAATCAATTACGACCTTCTGGTATAAAGAGTACGGATATTATTGATGCTTTCAATTTATTACGTCATCTCTTTTATTTTGGCAAATATTTTTGAGACGCATATTGTAATGCGGATAATCTTCTACTAACACATTGGCATATTTTCTGATCTGCGACAATATAATTAGTACGGGGTTGCATATATTCATTCAATTCCTATTTTTTCTTCTGTAAATTTGCTTACAAAAGGGGGCAGGATGTTTTATTCTTCAGATCTGATCGTGAAGATAATTTTGCATAGTGAGAACATATATTCTTAAACTTCTCTTTAGGAGCAATAAATTTAATATTTTAACAGAATTTGCACATGATTGCGAACTTTAAGTTTCTTTAAATTATACACTCCGTACGAATAACGGGTGTGCTGTTAGTGGTTAATAAATTTTAACATTTTAGGAGGATATATCATGTTGCTCGGCATCGCAATTAAATTAAATGTGTTTGTTAATGTTTTTATTATTTTTTTTCGATTTAAATAATAAATAAATGGATAAATGGATATAAAAGTATATCTTATGAATGGACGGTTTGATTTTTCTTTTAATTATATTAATTGCTGACTGCGTACATCAATTTCATTTATTTTGGCAAAGAGTTTTCAAGGTTATATCGTATTTAGCTACTAAACTCATATATTGTGTTTAGCCAATAAATTCATATAGCCTATTGTTGAAACAGAAAAAGAGTAGAGCGGGTATATCTTCTAATACAATTGTAGTGTTTTCATTTAGTATATTGAAACGGGATAAGAATGTTTCATTCAGATCTGCAAATTCAAAGCTACGAATTTGGAGGGATATCGCTAATTTGACAACTTTTCTTAAACTTTGCCAAATTGACGGAAATGTCGCCAAATTGATATAAACGACACACAAACAGCTGCCATAAACCTTCGGGTTGGTCGTGTGGCTTGGGTCTTCTACATATCAATGAAATTTTTTTTTGTTTTGTTAGAAGAGAGCACTGAAATGATGTTTGGTTAGCATTTATCTGTCAGACCAACCATCCTACTTAGTAATACATTTAGCGAATTTTTAAAATGTCACCACATTGATAAAAATGTTTTCAAATCTATAAAAATATCTTGAAATTGATAAAATGGCGCTACATAAATGATATTAATTGTTTTTTGTTAGGGGATAGTATTGTGATGATATTTCGTCAATTTGTCGCAAAGTGGAACTGTCAGTTCTACAGTCCCACTTGGCGATAAATTTGGCGATTTTTTAAAATGTCGCTAATTTGACGAAACTGTCGCCAAATATTCCATAGAAATATAACTATTTAGACGATATTTTTTCTACCAATTTATTTGAAGCAAATGATATCATGTCGCTTAGCAACGGATTTAAATCTAATGTGTTTATGCGGCAGACGATTTTTATTAAATCCTTTCCGATTTGAATAATGAAGATATGTATATAAAATAAATTTCATTGCCATTTCATTTTGGACTGGATAATATCAATTATACTCTTCAGGTTTAAACATTATTATTATTGATATTTTCATTATTGATTCAGTGATTATTGATATTTTTAAGTTATTACGCCATTGTTTTATTGCGGCAAAAATTGCTGACACACGCATATTGTAAGTTGTACGAGTAATCTTCTAGGAATGCACGGGTATATCTTCTAACCTACGAGAATATAAGTAGTACAGGTATATTGGCATATATTTTGACATATATTGGCATATATATTGGAATCAAGTACTGTCTTCTGGTATGAAGATTAAGGGGATTAATTATATATTCAATTTATTACGTCGTCTGTTGTATTTTACTAAAAAACATTTGAGACTCATATTGCAAAACGGGTAATCTTCTACTTAATAATCGAACATTATAAGTAGTACGTGTATATCTTCCCATATAATTTTAGCACTTTAATTTTGACATATATTGGAATAAATGACTGTCTTCAGATTTAAAGATTACGGGTTTATTGGTATTTTCAATTTATACATGTAATCTACTAATACAGGTTATATTTTCTAATATTCGCGTATATAATTAGTACGGGTCCCATACAATTTTAACGCTTTTATTTTGCATATATTGATTCAATTCCATATTTTTTTTTTATATTTGCTTACATAAGGGGTCCAAGATGTTTTATTCTTCAGATATGTCCATGAAGATAATTTTATATAGCGAGAAAAGAGATTCTTAAACTTCTTTTTAGGAGCATTATATTAAATATTTTAACAGAATATTTTGATTAAACATTTCATTTAGTATACTATAAGAATTTGCGCATGATTATGAATTTCAAGTTTCTTTATATTATATACTCCGTACGAAGAACGGGTATGCTGCTAGTCTATATAAATAAAAATGAAAATCTGTCTGTCTGTCTGTCTGTTTGTCCCATCATCACGGCAGAACGGCTGAACCGAATTTGATAAAATTTTGCGGGTAGCCTAGAAATAGCCCCACTTAAAATTTAGTCTATGGTTGAAATTTCTACGACCAGTGGTTCTCGAGATATTAGCAAAAAACGAAACTTTCGTTTGTCTCATCATCACGAGAGAACGGCTGAACCAAATTTAATCAAATTTTGTGGGTGGCCTTGAAATAGCCCCCCATAAATTTTGCCCAAATTTCGAGTTTCTAAGACCAGGGGTTGTCGAGATATTAATGAAAAACGAAACTTTTTCTATAGGAGTTCTACTCTCCAACTCCGTGGTTCATCCAAACGGAAAGGATAAAAATCGTTTGTTTAAAGCGTCAAAGGGAATTAAAACTTTATTTTTGAGTTTGATGTAGGATTTTTGCATTAAATAGTCACTATCTGAAAGCATGAATTGTTTGAAACATGAATTTAAATGGAAAAATCTACCTCCATGGTTCATCTTTCACAAATTTTTACTCAACGATGAAGAGTATAAAGAAATCAAAATGGCTATTTAATTTCACATTTTATGAGGAAGATTCTATCTTATATCATGTTGTTCGGCAATGGAATGAAATTAAATGTGTTGGTAATATTTATTATTATTTTTTCTATTTGTATAATAAATAAATGGATGTAAAAATATATTTTATAAATGAACGGTTTGATTGTTATTTTAATTATATATATTGCGGACTGCATACATCACTTTCATTTATTTAAGCAAAGAGGTTTCAAGCTCATATATTGTGTTTAGCTAATAAACTCATATATTGTGTTTTCCCAATAAATTCATTTAGCCGATTGTTGAAGCAGAAAAAGAGTAGAACGGGTGTATGTATCTTCTAATACAATTTTAGTGTTTTCATTTAGTATATACAAAAGGTATCAGGATATTTTATTCTTCAGATCTGCAAATTCAGAGCTACGAATTTAGCGGAATATCTCTAAATAACTTGGTAACTTTTCTTAAACTTTATCAAATTAGTGGAAATGTCTCCAAATTGATAAAAATGGCCCAAATTAATCAATGAAATTAAATTTGTTTTTTTAGAATAGAGTACTGAAATGATGTTTCTGTAGCATTTGTCGGTCAGTTCATCCATCCTACTTAGTAACACATTAAAGGAATTTTTTTAATATCACCAAATTGGTAAAAATATTTTTAAATCCATAAAAATATCATGAAATTGATAAAATCGCGCTTACTAAATGAAATTAATTGTGTTTTGTTAGGGGTTAGTATTGTGATGATGTTTCGTCAATTTGTCGCAAAATGGGACTATCAGTTCTACAGTCCCAATTGGCGATAAATTTGACGATTTTTTAAGTTATCGCTAAATTGACGAAAATGTCGCCAAACCTTCCGTGGAGACGCATTATTCAGATGATATGATTTCTATCAATTTATTTGAAGCAAATGTCGCTTAGCATATCATGTCGCTTAGCAACGGATTCAATATGTTATGCGGCATACGATTTTTATTAAATCTTTTCCGATTTGAATAATAAAAATATGTATATAAAATAAATTTCATTGACATTGCATTTTTGACTGGATCAATTATGGTCTTCAGATTTAAACATCATTATTATTGGTATTTTCGGGGACTGTTGATTCAGAGATTATTGATATTTTCAAATTATTATGGAATTGTTTTATTATGACGAAAATTGTTGAAACTCATATATAGTACGTTGTACGAGTAATCTTCTACAAATGCATGGGTATATCTTCTAATCTACGAGAATATAAGTAGTACAGGTATATTGGCATATATTTTGATATATATTGGCATATATTGGAATCAATTACGACCTTCTGGTATTAAGATTACGGGGATTTTTGATACTTTCAATTTAATACGTCATCTTTTTTATTTTGGCAAATATTTTTGAGACTCATATTGCAATACGGGTAAGCTTCTACTAACACACTGGCATATTTTCTAATCTGCGACAATATAAGTAGTACGGGGTTGCATATATTGATTCAATTCCTTTTTTTTTTGTAAATTTACTTACAAAAGGGGCCAAGATGTTTTATTCTTCAGATCCGCCCGTGAATATAATTTTGCATAGTGAGAACAGATATTCTTAAACTTCTCTTTACGAGCAATAAATTTAATATTTTAACAGAATTTGCACATGATTGCGAATTATAAATTTATTTATATTATATACTCCGTACGAAGAACGGGTATGCTGCTAGTATTAAATAAAGTTAAGTAAATAATCATTTCTTATCCAATTTTTCATTAGAAAACGATTGAAATAAACTTTAGAACGCTAGCATAAACTGTTCTCAAGATATTGCACATTTTTCAAATAAATTTATTGAAAAATCACATAAAATTATAAAAATATATTATCTATTGTGACATATGTTCACTTTTCATATGTAATATTATGTGATAAATTTATTATCATCATTTTTCTAGATCTTCCATTGACGAGAGAAGACACTTTGGGTAATAGCTTTGTAACTTGACGCCATTAGTCCTTTATCTACCATAAGACTAACCTATTTCTCCATATACAATGCTTGACAAAATTTTGGCTGCGAATTTGGCGGAATATCGCCAACTTGGCGAGTTTTCTAAATGTTGTCAAATTGAAGAAAATATCACCAAATTGATAAAAATGTCACCAAATTGATTAAAATGACACTAAATCAATGAAAATTAAGACTAATTTGATGAAAATCCAATATCTTGGAAAGAATAAGAATCTACTATAAGAGAAGATACTTTGGGTAATAGTTTTGTATTTGGGCGCCATTAGTCGTTTATCTGCTATAAGAGTAATTTCTCCGACAATAATGCTTGGCGAAATTTTAGCAATAAATTTGGCGGAGTATCGCCAACTTGGCGAATTTCTAATTGATGAAAATGTCGCCAAATTGATAAGAATGACGCTAAATCAATGAAAGCGACAACTAATTGATTAAAATTCAATATTTTGAAAATAATATAAGACTCTACCATAAGACACCGTCTGTAACGCTTGGCAAAATTCTGGCGGCGAATTTTTGGTGGCATATCGCCAACTTGGCGACTTTTAAAATGTTGACAAATTGACGAAACTGTAGCCACATTGATAAAAATGTCGCCAAATTGATAGAAATGACGCCAAATAGGATGCAATATTTTACAAATTTTTAATTCCGTCATAAGATGGGTATACATTTTATTATATAAGAAATGCTCTTTTAAATAACGCCAACTTACCAATAATTGGTTCCACATTAACGAAAATATCGTCAAATTGCAAAAATGATGCCAAGTCAATATGTAACAAAAATGGCGCCTAATTGATGAAATTATTATTAAAACTAGCTGAATACCCGTTGAAAATCAGCGGTCTCACAATAAGCAATCCCCGAATTTTTGAATAATCCGGTTTTTCTAGTGGTCGTTTACAAACTATTCATCCGTGCATCCAATTTCAAATATCTGTCTCACTTAAGACTGGGGAATTCTTATTTATTCAGATAATTAAATATTTACGTATGTGGCATCATACACTTTATTCTTATCTAACGACCTATCCTTGTGCCAATTTTAAAGTCTCTATCTCATTGCAAAATCCGTTTTACTATCATTTCACATTTCCAATGTTTTGGTGTGATTGAATAAACGTTTTTATAAAATAAGATTTTTTCCGAAGATTTTATCGATTGACTGATCCGTGCACCAAATTTCAAGGCAATATCTATCAATTTCACCTTTCGAACGTTCGGCGTGGTCCCTCCTCTACAGATCAATTTTAAAAACTCGAATTAATCTTTCTTTAATCTTACGATTGACCCATGTATCAAATTTATATTTATATCTCATTTAAAATAAAACGTTTTTCATTTATTCCGCAAATAGAACATTTTGTTGTGTAGCACACCTAAAGAAGTAAATATTGGTAAACTGAAATTGCACACTTTCTTCCTTTCGAACAATCTACTCTTACACACAATTTACAATCTATATCTGATCGTGAAGTATATTTTTCTATCATTTCACCTTTCGAATGTTTTAGTGTGGAGCACCCTTTGAAAAAATCGATTTTTCCGAGAATTTTATTGAATAATTGACCTGCGTAAAAAAGTTGAAGTCTCCATCCCATTTAAAAGAAGACGTTTATCATTTATTCATTCGGCAAATCAAATATTTTGGTGAGTGGCAAACCTAAAGTAGCAAATATTGAAAAACCATAGAGTCCTTTTTCTGTTCTAACTATCAATCTATGCATCAAATTTGAAGTCTGTATCTCATCACGAAATATGCTTTTCATATTTCGAACTTTTTGATGTAGAGCACCTCCTGTCCAGAACATTTTTGAAAAATTCGATTTTTCTAGAAGAATGACCCGTTTTCCTGGGGAGCATCCCCCATAAATTGCCATTTTATGAAATCATGTCATTTTATCATTTCATCTTTTAAACGTTTTCCTGGGGAGCACCCCCCCCCCCCCATAAATTGCTATTTTTTGAAAAGCATGCTATTTTATCATTTCACCTTTTAAACGTTTTCTTGAGGAGCACCCCCTCATAAATTGCCATTTTTTGAAAAGCATGCTATTTCACCATTTCATCTTTTAAACGCTTTCCTGGAGAGCACCCCCCATAAATTGCCATTTTTTGAAAAGCATGCTATTTTATCATTTCACTTTTTAAACGTTTTCCTGGGGAGCACTTCCTCTCCCATATACTGCCATTTTTTGAAAAACATGCTATTTTAGCATTTCATCTTTTAAACGTTTTCCTGGGGAGCACCCCCCATAAATTGCCATTTTTTGAAAAGCATGCTATTTTATCATTTCATTTTTTAAATGTTTTCCTGGGGAGCACCCATAAATTGCCATATTTTTTTGAAAACTCTGTTCTTGGGCTTTTTGTCAGATGATTGACCCATATACTAAATTTTAAGCCCCTGTCACATTTTTAAAGGAGACGTTTTCCATTTATTCGAGAAACCGAACATTTTGGTGTGTGGCAACGTCTAAATTAGAAAATATTGGAAATTTGAAATTTCACTCGTTCTCCCTTTCAAACGATTTATACAGACACCAAATATGAAGTCTCTATCCCATTGTGAAGCATGCTTTTTCTATCATTTTACCTTTCCTACGTTTTTGTGTGGGCACCCCTTTAAATGAACATTTTTAGAAAACACTATTCTTGTTGGATTTTTTTATCAAACGTGCCCATATACCAAATTTCAAGTGTCTGTCCCATTTTAAAGGCGGCGTTACTCATTTACTCGGAAAATTAAAGATTTTGGTGTGCTGCACCCCTATAGTGAAAAATATTGGAAAATTCACTCTCTTCCTTTCGAACAATTTACCCATACACCAAAATTTGAAGTCTTAATCTCATTGCAAAGCATGCTTTTCTATTATTTCACATTTCGAACATTTTGGTGCGGAGCATCCCCTCTGCAGAACATGGGTCGAAAAATTCGATTTTTCTAGGGGTTTTTATCGAAGGATTGACTCGTGTACCAGGTGACAAGTCTCTATTTGCAATTATAATAAAATTATAAAAATGCGTAAAACATATCGATTATATATAGAAACAGATTAAAATTAAAGAATCTTATAAAATAATTCAATTTAAACACATAAGCACCGATTCTTCTTCTTCGATTCAGATCTACCCGACCTTCAGACCTACCCGAAAGGGTAAGGTATCTGTTTGGACGGCCAGGAAGTGCCACCCAATTTAGACCGGAACCCAGTGGAAAGGGCATCCACAGGGACCGTATTCTCCTTCCCTTACCACTAACCTTTCGGAAGGAATTACGGACCCACATGTTTAACGTGTCCGTACTCCTCGTGAACACGGGGACAGTTTACGCAGAACCGGTAATCAAACTCGTGTCATACGAGTGCAGTTCAACCGCGCAAATCTCTGGGCTGTCCCACCCCCATATACACTAATTTATAATATATGAATTCTACATATAGAATCTATCACTCACTAATATCTACTTGCAGAGAATACAAACTAAATATAAATATATATTGAGCCATTTACTAAGCTGAAACTGGTTATTATACGTCAGAATCTTTAGCAGAAAATTATCTTTTATTACTCAAGCCATTTTTAAAGTTAAACACGCCCAAACAGGAATCTCATAGAGCGAGCATTATATTGCATTGTTCAGGAAATTCGTACATACCAGTTCAGGTGGCACCCAGTTTTTGGTGATAAAGACCAGCAGACGGTTCGTCCCGTAAATGCTATCAGCCACGATTTGCAGCAGAGAAACTTTCGAAAAAGTGAAGAAGCGATGCCTCGAAGACGTCAGCGATCTGTATATCAGCAGTTAACTGCTGGGGAACGATACCGTATATTTAGCTGCGTGACGTGGGCTTGTCGATGCATGTAATTGCCACGAGTTTTGGGCACGACGTGAGTACTATCCAGCGATGTGTGACACAATGGATTCAGGAACATCAGAGAACACGCGAAGAGGGAGTGGATCGAACAGGCGTGCGACAGGGCACAGAGACCGTCAGATTCGCTGAACGGCTGGTCGAGACCCGTTGGCAACGGCAAGTGACATCCGAAACAGCCTGCTACCTTCAACGGTTACACTTGCGTGCACCCAAACCATTCGCAACAGGTTGCATGAAGTACAGTTGCAAGCACGGAGTGTCATTAATCGCTCGACACAGGGATGTACGTCTGGTCTGGTGTCGTCGTCATCGCAACTGGACCAATGAATGGCATCGGATATTGTTTACGGGTGAATCTCGCTCCTGCCTGTGGAGGAATGACAACCTTAGACGAGTGTGGTGGTTTTCCGAAGAACGCCACTTGCCAGTCCATATCACCGAACGTTACACCGGCTACACACCTGAATCATGGTTTGGGGCGGTATCGTGTTAGATCAGCGGACAGCTTTGGTGCACATTGCAGGTAATTTGACAGCGGACCACCGGTACGTTATACAAGTTGTGAAGCCTGTGGTTCAGCCAGTGGTGCAGGTCGTCCCCAGGCACGGTGTTCCAGCAAGACAATGCCACACAGAACACCGCACGGTAGACAACAGCCTGAACCGGATTCACATCTTTTCCTGGTCTGATCTCTCTCCCATTTATCATGTGTGGACCCTCATCAGACGTCAGGTGCACCGGGGACCATCTGTACGTACCGGAGACCAACTGCATGTCACAGTGGACACAGCTTGAAAAGCAACCATTAATAGACTCATCCTCAGGCAACCAATAATAGCCTCATCGATAGTATGCCTAGCTGTTTAGAGGTCTGTATCGCTCCCCGTGGGGGGGGGCACATTCTTTATTGAATAAATAGGTTTCTTTTGCATATCTTTGTTTGTACTTTTAATCATTTGCAGATGATTTTCTCTTCTACCGGTACAGTTATTTGTATATGGCTACATGCATTCCTTTATGGTTTTACAATTACTTTTGTTACAATTACTTGCAATACTTTTGAGAGTGTAGAAAGAAGGAAAATGTTTCATGCGCATATTCTAACTAAAACTATTTCTCGAATGATTCGCTTGTGGTGTGGCAGAAACAATTTTAAGGAATAGCTCTTTGAAGACCAAACAAAGATACAGATTAATGTAGTTGCAGTGTTGTTATGTTGATAGAAAAAAAAATTGTAATTCACATTAAAAATCAATGTAACAAAATTCAAAATTAATTTTATATCTTGTTTTTGGTGATTAAAGAACTGCTTAATCTGACACTGCAAAAATGTTTCCTCATATCCAACCAGCGATATCTGAAATAGACAGACAGACCACAGTAATTTGTTTTACCTTTTCAATTTGCTACTGCCATATAAGGCACAGCTTTCTGGATTTAAAATGATGAGCAATACGATCTAGCAATTAAACAAAATAATTTATTATATAGAGTATACTATTATAATATTAGTGGATTATATAGGAGGTATGCAAAAAAAATATGTCACTTTAAAAATTTCCCAATTATATATTTTACTAGCAGTATATCCGTTCTTTGTACGGAGTACATAATATAAAGAAACTTAAAGCTCACAATTATGTGCAAATTACTATAGTATACTAAATGACATTTTTAATCAAAATATTCTGTTAAAATATTAAATGCAATGCTCCTAAACAGAAGTTTAAGAATATCTGTTCTCGCTATTTGTACTTTTAATCATTTGCAGATGATTTTCTCTTCTACAGGTACAGTTATTTGTATATGGCTACATGCATTCCTTTATGGTTTTACAATTACTTTTGTTACAATTACTTGAAATACTTTTGACGAGTGTAGAAAGAAGGAAAATGTTTCATGCGCATATTCTAAAACTATTTCTCGAATGATTCGATTGTGCTGTGGCAAAAACAACATTAAGGAAAAGCTTTTTGAAGACCAAACGAAGATATAGCTTGATGTAGTTGCAGTGCTGATATGTTGATTGAAAAAAAATTGTAATTCACATTAAAAATCAATGTAACAAAATTCAAAATTAATTTTATATCTTGTTTTTGGTGATTAAAGAACTGATTAATTTGACTGCACGTCACTCCAAAAATGTTTCATCATATCCAACCAGCGATATCTGAAATAGACAGATAGACAGACCACAGTAATTTGTTTTACCTTTTTAAATTGCTACTGCCATATGAGGTACAGCTTTCTGGATTTAAAATGACGAGTAATAAGAACTACTGATTAAACAAAATAATTTATTATATAGAGAATACTATTATAATATTACTGGATTATATAGGAGGTATGCAGAAAAAATATTTCACTTATAAAAATTTCCCAATTATATATTTTACTAGCAGTATATCCGTTCTTCGTACGGAGTACATAATATAAAGAAACTTAAAATTCACAATTATGTGCAAATTACTATAGTATACTAAATGACATTTTTAATCAAAATATTTTGTTAAAATATTTTATACAATGTTCCTAAAAAGAAGTTTAAGAAACTCTGTTCTCGCTATACAAAATTATTTTCAAGGGCAGGTATGAGGAATGAAACATCCTGGCCAGTTTTGTAAGCAAATTTACAAAAAAAAAAAGGTATTGAATCAATATATGCAAAATGAAAGCATTAAAGTTGTATGGGATCCTTACTACTTATATACGCGAATATTAGAAGATATAACCTGTATCAGTACATTACATGTATAAATTGAAAATATCAATAAACCCGTAATTGACTCCAATATATGCCAGAATGAAAGCACTAAAATTATATAGGAATATATATATATATATATATATATATATATATATATATATCTGCTACTTATATTGTCGCAGATTAGAAAATATGCCAGTGTGCTAGTACACGATTACCGTATTACAATATAAGTCTCCAAAATCTTTGCCAAAATAAAACAGATGACGTAATGAATTGAAAATATCAATACTCCTCGTACTCTTTATACCAGAAGGTCGTAATTAACTCTAATATATTACAATATATATCAAAATGTATGTCAATATACCTGTATTACTTATATTCTCGTAGATTAGAAGATATATACTCGTGCATTTGTGGAAGATTACTCGCTTATAAGCTTTTTGAAGACCAAACGAAGATATAGATTGATGTAGTTGCAGTGTTGTTATGTTGATAGAAAAAAAATTGTAATTCATATTAAAAATCAATGTAACAAAATTCAAAATTAATTTTATATCTTGTTTTTGGTGATTAAAGAACTGCTTCTTCTGACTGCACGTCACTGCAAAAATGTTTTCTCATTTCCAGCCAGCGATATCTGAAATAGACAGACAGACCACAGAAATCTGTTTTACTTTTTCAATTAACTACTGCCATATGGGGCACAGCTTTCTGGATTTAACATAATGGGAACATATACGCAGTCCGAAATTAATATAATTAAAAGAAAAATCAAACCGTGCATTTATAAAATCTATTTTTATATCCATTTATTTATTATTCAAATCGAAAAAATAATTATATAAATTAACAGACAGATTTAATTTAATTGCGTTTCTTAACATGATATAAGTTAGAATCTTCCTCATAAACTGCGAAATTAAATAACCATTTTGATCTCTTTATACTTTTCATTGTTGAGTAAAAGTTTGTGAAAAATAAACCATGGAGAGAGATTTTCCATTTAAATTCATGTTTCAAACAATTCATGCTTTCAGATAGTGACTAATTAGCGCAAAAATCTTCCACCAACCTCAGAAATAAAGTTTTAATTCACTTTTACGTTTTAAACGAACGATTTTCAACCTTTTCGTTTGAATAAACCTCGAAGTTAGTGAGTAGAACTCCTAGGAAAAAGTTTCGTTTTTCATTATATCTCGACAACCCCTGGTCTTAGAAACTCGAAACTCGGACCTAATTTATGGGGGCTATTTCAAGGCTATCCACAAAATTTCATTAAATTAGATTAAGTTATTCTCCCGTGATGATGAGACAAACGAAAGTTCCATTTTTTACTAATATCTCGAGAACCACTGGTCGTAGAAACTCAAAGCATGGACTAAATTTTAAGTGGGGCTATTTCCAGGCTACCCACAAAATTTCACCAAATTTGGTTCTGCCGTGATGATGGGACAGACAGACAGATTTTCAATGTTATTTATAAAGATATTTAAATATATGGGCTCTATTGCTTATTGAGGATGCTATCAATATTGATAATTGTTTATTTGGAGTTGCGTAAAATGTAAGTTAATTGGGTACGAAATAGTTTCAGATGTTGTCATCCAGATGTACAGCTTGCCATGCCAAATGTACAATTTAACGTTACAAACACTGTACCATGGATCTTTTTATCACTATTTCACCGTTAAAGAAATATATTCATCGTATTATATAAGGAAAGTCATGTGCTGCCCACATCAGATTTCTTTACGTTGTAAATCATGTCAGAAGTAATTGTGCGCAAAGTCGCATGCTTTACCCAAACAGTTATTTTGATTTTGAGTAAAGAAAATGCTCACTCTAAATAACCTATTCAGTATCTTTACACTTAACGTTTATTTTTTTACCGCTCACAGAATAGTAGATGCTAAGTGGACCAAATATACAAAACTACTTTATACTAATATTTTTGAAGTAGTTGCAATTTAACGTAGGATTTTGTGTCACCAAATTGTAGAGAATAAGTTAATTGATCTCGTATTTTAAGCATCTGTAGTATGTCGATTGTGGACTAAGAAAAATTAATGTTCTGCGCTGTCACTGATTGGAAATAAATATTTCAAAACATCCACCATATAATTTTAAAATACCTGAAGCGAACTTTCACTACAAATAACAGTATCTTTCCGTAGCATAGCTATTATCTGCAACGGAAGCAAGAAAACTTGCTGTAACTCACAATTTTATGAGTTTTGATGGTGACTGACGAATTTAGTTCTACCATGCATGTGGCATCAGATTAGAATCGTGGTTTTAGAGGAATGTTTCACTCATTGTCATCAAAATGCCTATTCTTTCCCAACAGAACATTAAAAATCGCTTGAGCACGGTGCAACTGTTGTAAAGGAGAAACAACGGGTACGTACTAATACGATTAAGAGACAACAGTTGGCTGTTTATCTAAGGCCTTTTAATTTAAGAATAATGATAGCCCTTTTATGTAGAAAGTAGAAAACTGTTAAAATTTTATTCATGACTATATGAAGCAAATGTATAATCATCTGGGCTAAATTATTACACAGTTCCCCCTGCAGGGCCAACGGCCGTACCGTGCTGAAAACACCGGTTCTCGTTAGATCACCGAAGTGAAGCAGCATCGGGCGCGGTTAGTACTTGGTGGGTGACCACCTCGGAACGCCGCGTGCTGTTGGCCATCTCGGGTGCGGTATCCCCGTGGTTTGCGCGCTAGATTTGCACGCTGCCACAAATGCCGCCGTGTTCATGCGGAGTACGATCACGTTAAACATGTGGGCCCGTAAGTCCTTCCGAGAGGTTGGTGGTAGGGGAAGGAGGGTACGGTCCCTGTGGATGCCACCCCCACTGGGTTTCGGTCTAAATTGGGTGGCACTTCCCGGCCGTCCATACAGTTACCTTACACCTTTCTGGTAGGTCGGACGGTCTGGGTCTCAACAACAACAACAGTTCCCCCTGCACTTCCCGGCCGTCCAAACAGTTACCTTACACCTTTCTGGTAGGTCGGACGGTCTGGGTCTCAACAATAACAACAACAGTTCCCCCTGCAGGAACTGTGAACATTTTTTGAACTCTGAACTTTTATTAAGAATATTAACATGTATACCTTTTACCTCAAATCCAATTTTTATTCTTCAATCCAGATTTTATTCTTATTTTCTCCAAATCCTCCACTCCAGATTTTATTCTTATTTAAAAATTATTGAAATATGCATCTGCCAATTGGGGTAAAAGAAGAAAAATACTTTTGAATGGCAGCGGCTAACTAAAATCTAAAAAATTAGATGAGATCGTTAGTGGTAAGGTTGCTGAATATAGTGCTTCATGGAGAGAAAATGAGAATTGTCATTGAAATATTTTGGTTAATGAAAACAGGGAAGAATGGAAGTAAAAATGACGGCACTTTTTTACATAAAGAATTAATCTTTAAAATAAACGATTAAATTTTATAATGATGGTTATTTGAATGCAAAAATGTATAACAAAGTTATTGTATAACAGCAAAAAAGTGGAATATGAGAAGTTGTCCAATTGAGAAAGAACTTCGCTAGTATTATGGAATCAATTCGCGTGTTTTTTCTTTTGATAGATTTTTACTTAGTTTAATTTTTATTTATGTCTATGTTCTTTAAAGTCCATTCGGAATCCCCCCCTCATCCATTATATTTGAGTACGCAGTAAACACGAAAAACTTGCAATTTCAAAAAAATTACAGTTGAAATTTGATTTTAACGTACAATAATAAATTTATAATGTGAAAATATGTAGCAAAATTGCTTAAACAAACATGCACTTTCTTTTTGCATTCATTACATAAGCCTTTTGATTAATGTAGATGTGGTATGAAAATTTGATAATTTTCACTAATATTACGATGTGGCAATATACTGAATACACATGCAATACTTTAGGAGCCATTATTTAACGCATATTTCAATATTTATTTTAATTATCATTACGTATCCCTTGCCGTTAACAGTAAGCGTGGGCCGGTTTTGTGTTTAATATGCCTTCATCAGCATTAAATAGGCGCCATTTGCTATAGCAGCTAGAAAAATTTCTACATGCCGACGAATTCGTTCGTACAACGTAGCCGGCTTCAGATTTCTTTTAAATTCCATCCGGCTTCAAAGAATTTAGTACAAAACTAAACCATGAATACAATTATTTGCAATGAGAGCGCGATTTTAACATGTGAAACTCCCTCTAAAAGTGAGTTCTATGTCTAACTTTAGCATGTTGTGGCTTCATTATGCTTAAAGAAATCAAGAATTGATTATTTCAGCTGAATGTATGAATATAGCTTTACTTTAATCCATTTTAATATGATTTTATCTTTATATAATACATTTTTCTTGTGCCATCTTCTATTTGTGATATATTATGGGTTTCCTTATTTTAGATCTGACTGATTGAAATATGACCATACACTGAAACACAAAAGAAACGAATTTAAAAACAAGAAAGATCAGTCATGCATAAAACATTGATTATGAAACACTTTCCAACTGAAATGAAATTTTATTTAAACATCTCTAAAATGCGATACATTCAGCGGTGATATTTATTAAATTGTCACAGTACTACAGTAATTTATTATATTTGAAACTTCATCGAAATATAAATCGTCTGACTCTCTATGTCAAATCAATGAATGTTTCATTCATATCACTTATATTCCAGTCTCCACAGCTAAATAATTTTGGGTGAACACGTTCAGCAATTCTTATACAACTCACCTTGAAACTGTTTCATTTGTTTACATTCTGCGTACGTTAAAATTAGGCTTCGTTGTAGAAATAATCAGTTTAGTGATAATTTAAAATAAAAAAAAAATATTATAATTACATTGGCACAGAATTTAGATACACAGATTTTGCGCAAAAATCAACCCGTTTTGGGACGGATGCAACAGTAAATATAAATTTAAAAGATCCTCACATATCACGATTTTTATATACGGGAAAAAATGGATGCCATATTTTATTTTTCAATGAGTCAAGTGATCATCATATATCATGACTGTAATTATTATTTCAATTTTTATTTAAAAAACTACATAACATATTTTTCTAAACATTTCTTTGTCACATTTTATGTGATAATTTGAATATTTGCTAAAATTTTCGAAGCAATTTGTGAATTTTTACTAATAAAAAATATTTGAAAAATAAACTTCCATGGGGTTCAATGAATTTCATTTTTTCAACCAGGGTTAAATCCAAAGCTAATTCTGTGATATTATTCATTTTCATATGTTTCACAAACCGTTTCAACAACATACTAAATGTCATTTTGATAAAGTTATTTTTACTGCAGTTATCGTGCGAAAAGATAGACAGACATAATGACCAAAATCATAAACACTTTTCTACTATTTTGGAAAGTGTTAAAAAGTACGATATAAGGCGTTCTTAATTATAGAATTATGCTTTATGTGCAAAAATAAACATGGTTGTAAGAATGTCACTCTTGTAAGAGCTTATCATCAACAAATAACTTATCTTTTCTAGAAGCAAGACAACTTGTTGCAATTCTAAAATATCAATTCGCTGTACCACGTATTTATTTTAGAATTAGTAGAACTATGAATTCATGTTCTATAAAAGCGCAACGCCAGGTTCATTGTTGCAAAACACATATGACACATTTGGAAACTTCGATTCATACTCTTTTAAAGGCCCCTTGCTCTCTTTTTATACAGCTTTCGATACTAGTTGCGCCGTCTGTCGACGTTTTTTGTCACTACGCACCTCGATTTTTTTATTTAACGCATCTAGAAATTATATAAGCTACATCGTACGGTGAAGAACGGCCTACTTTGCAAATTTGTCTGCTGCCTGTGAATATTATTATTTGACTGCAGTGTACAGCACAGCAAATGCTGTTATCTGCACTAGAAGCATTGTTAAAATAAAATACGTTGTTAAGAACTTTCAAGATATTGAAGATTTGTGTTTAAATTACAGGGTGATATATATTAGGGCATCTCAATTCATGGCAATCTGTAGTTGACGATCAGCAATTTGTAGTTGACGATCTGTAGTTGCCGATCATCAATCTGTATTTGGCGATAAGTTGACGAAATTATTCGAACTTGGTGGTTATAGTTATCAAGTGGTTATAGTAATCAATTGTTATAGTTATATATAATCAATGGTTATGGTGGTTATAGTATCAATGATTATGGTGGTTATTGTATCAATGATTATGGTGGTTATAGTATCACTGGTTATGGTGGTTATAGTAATCAGTTAAAGTGAAGATATTTTTATAATAATATTAATAATAAAGGTAAGTTTCGTTCAAAAATGTTCCGATAAGAGGATATGGAAAAAAATATACATTTATTTGAACCGGATAGTGTATGATTGTGAAATAAATTTGGGCCAATTACGAATGAACTGCATTATTTTGTGAAATCAGTGGAAATAATATTACAAAAATTTCATTTGTCATTGACACTCTGATACATTTCTTAATCACATATATAGTTTAAAGTCTAATATCAACAACTACAAGCAGTTATGCACGTATACATGCATGAGGATTAGAAAGTAAATCGTTCTGCCGTGGGCCTCTTAGAAAGTCACCTATGAGTATATAATATATATGTTTGCAACTCTAGAAAATTTCCTGTTAAATTGTTTTTGGCTCTGGTTTTATAGGGTGCATTAGATGAATTCCGTGTATTGCAGTTTTAGGTTTCTTTAAGAAATACGAATAAATGATTTGAAATTCATATTATAAGCATATATTTGTATTTTTTCAGGTTATTTTTAATACAACTTTTAGACATCTTTATCCGAGATTCAATATTGATAAATAATTTCTCTTCTATATGGCACTGCTCTTATTGAAAACTTAAAAGTTCTTATTGAAATTGATTACCTTCAATCACATGTTGCTAAAAAGATTATCGTTCCATTTATTAAATTTACTATAATTACTTTCCCTACAATACATGAAAATGTATAACGAAAGTATTGGGATTGTGTCGAAAATCGCTACTCGAGTTTTCAATGGATTTACACTTTTAAGGCACTCTAGAGCACGAAAAAAATATTTTAAAGTGACGCCAGTGTCTCTGTCTGCGAAATGTGTGTATACACTCTTGCTCAAAAAGTAATTAACCAAATTTTCCAAAATGTGGTAGATAAGTTAATGTGGGAAACCCTCGTGCTGATTAGATTTTGGTACGATTCTGCAAACAAAAACTTGCCTTTTCCACAAATTCGCTCGCAAAAATCATCAAATGTTAAAATGAAAGACTACGTATGCTCAAATAAATCAGTTAAATGCTTGCCTTATTGCTTTATATCTGATTTTTGACGACGGAAAAAACAAGACCAACCCCATAACAGTAGGACTAACCGCTTCCAAGATATTTTAGTGTTATCGCATTTTTGCTTTTAGAAATAGGTCGCCACGTAAAAACAAAAATTGAATTAAAACTATAAATTCAGTATAATTTCAAATAATTATGAATGATTTTGGGACAATTAAACTCAATTTAAAGTTTTGAAAGAAAGAAAGAAAAATTAATTTGAATATATAGGGAAAGTCATGTATTGCTCAGATCATATTTCATTGATCTTTACCAATGAATTATTCTTTTGCCGTATTTATATTTGATACGCAACAGTCAATATTAAACGTTCTTCACATCTGGGTACCCTGATATACAGGGTGTCCCAAAAAGAGTGAAACTCGTTTTAATTCTTTACCTGCTGGAGATAAGTGGGCAATGTAAATTGCAAAATGTTGAAAGTAAGATAGGAAATAAGACTACGTTAATGAAATAGTCCTCCCATTTATTTTAAAAAAATTACACTTTTTAAATTTTTATACGATCCCTTTAGAAAAATTTGGTCAATCAGAAAATTTTTATTTTTCTTGCAACAAGATCATTAAAAAAAACCACATATCTGTATCTTTAAAATCAACTGAATTATGATAAAGGAAAAAATCTGACTTATGCCACTTTTCCGTACCATGTGAAATGCTGTTTCATCAGTGAAAATAGGGATCATAAACAAATTGACGATGGAAATTGTTTAGATCAAAAATACGTTAATATGTGTCAAAATTTTTTATTACAAATGCATCTAAATAAAGCATTACACAGACAGAGATCATATAAAGCAGTGCTACTCACTACTCGGTTTGGTATCCCATGTATTTTCAACCAGTTTTACATTTTTGATATGTCACAAATTTACATTTTTAATTTGATATAGGGTCCCCATTTACAATGTTCAATTTTCAATTAAATATAACTCTCTCAATTTTAAAAATACAGATATGCGGTGTTTTTTTAATGATCTTGTTGCATTAAAAATAAAAATTTTCTGATTGACTAAATTTATCTAAGGGTGTCGTATAAAAATTTAAAATTGTAACTTTTTGAAAATGAATGAGAGGACTATTTCATTAACGTAGTCTTATTTCCTACCTTACTTTCAACATTTTTGCAATTTACACTGCCCACTTATCTCCAACAGGTAAAGAATTAAAGTGCGTTTCAATCTTTTTAGGACACCCTGCAGACGGGATTCTTAAATAAACACTACAATATCAAGATCCCTATTGAATAAGATAAAACCTAGTACAACACGGATGTGGATATGCAAGATAGATCACTAGGTCACCCCGAAACATAGATAAAAAAAATAAAGGAAGAGATTCTACTATTGTCGAATTCTTAAGACGTTGAAGAAGGAAGTGGAGTTGCAGGTAACGGAGTTGCCACCTGTACTATTGTAATACTTAAGTGTGCACGGAAATCGCTTCACCTACCACCTTCGTTGTGTTAAAACATGCATAAAAAATTACCTTTACAGAGTACTTATCTACACCAGTAGATCTGAGTTTTAGGGAGCTATCATACCTCTTTCAATACAATATTTCTTTCATGAATCTCCACGGATTGCGTTTATTGAAAATTCAACTTTGATTTCTGTTTTGAGGAATATTTCTGTACTAACCATTTTCATCCAAGCTTCGTGAATGCAAAATGGCCATTGGTCGTTAAATGTGGCAGCCACATACTAAATAAAAGTTCAGAATATCAAATTACGTATCAAATTTAAGTAAAATTAACTGGAGTTCGGATCAACTTGACTTTCTCATACCAGAATGAATTTTAAAGTAGTCTCTGGTTTTATCTTTTTCTCTTTTTTTAAATTTTACAAGTAAAATTTTAAAAAATCGTTAAAATTAAAAAAAAAAGTATAGATCCTTGGTCTTATTGATTACAATTATAGCCTGCTATGCTTCACTTTAAAGGGCCTAAAATATTTTTACTTTCCTCATATAGCACAATGTATAAGGAGAGCATTGTGAAGGGGTCGAAAATTCGAATTCGAGTTTTCGACGGGAGAGCACGTTTCAAGCATCCCTGATCACGAATCGAGCATTTTTGGGGTGAAGTCTGTGTGTGTCAGTGAGACTGTAGAGACGATATCTCACAAACGAATGGAGCGATTCGAATGAAATCAGGTACAGAAATTCAATCCATGAATACTGGAAACCTGTTGTTTTTAAACACAATCGAATGTTTAGAACTCCCTAAATTTTCGAGTGAAATTTTGAAAAGATCATCAAAAAATCGAAATCTTTAAAAAAGTTACGCAAGTAGAAATTTCTTATGTAATTTTTCGTTAGAAAACGATTAACATAAACTTTAGAGCGCTAGCATGAACCGTTCTCGAGATATTGTACATTTTTCAAATAAATTGATCAAAATATCCCATAAATTAAAAATATATATATACTAGCAGCATACCCGTTCTTCGTACGGAGTATATAATATAAAGAAACTTGAAATTCATAATCATGCCCAAATTCTTATAGTATACTAAATGACATGTTTAATCAAAATATTCTGTTAAAATATTTAATGTAATGCTCCTAAAAAGAAGTTTAAGAATCTCTGTTCTCGCTATATAAAATTATCTTCATGGACATATCTGAAGAATAAAACATCTTGGACCCCTTATGTAAGCAAATATAAAAAAAAAAATATGGAATTGAATCAATATATGCAAAATAAAAGCGTTAAAATTGTATGGGACCCGTACTAATTATATACTCGAATATTAGAAAATATAACCTGTATTAGTAGATTACATGTATAAATTGAAAATACCAATAAACCCGTAATCTTTAAATCTGAAGACAGTCATTTATTCCAATATATGTCAAAATTAAAGTGCTAAAATTATATGGGAATTATATGGACACGTACTACTTATAATGTCCGATTATTAGTAGAAGATTACCCGTTTTGCAATATGAGTCACAAATGTTTTTTGGTAAAATACAACAGACGACGTAATAAATTGAATATATAATTAATCCCCTTAATCTTCATACCAGAAGACTGTACTTGATTCCAATATATATGCCAATATACCTGTACTACTTATATTCTCGTAGGTTAGAAGATATACCCGTGCATTCCTAGAAGATTACTCGTACAACGTACAATATGCGTGTGTCAGCAATTTTTGCCGCAATAAAACAATGGCGTAATAACTTAAAAATATCAATAATCCCTGAATCAATAATTCCGGAAAATATCAATAATAATAATGTTTAAACCTGAAGAGTATAATTGATATTATCCAGTCCAAAATGAAATGGCAATGAAATGTATTTTATATACATATCTTCATTATTCAAATCGGAAAGGATTTAATAAAAACCGTCTGCCGCATAAACACATTGGATTTAAATCCGTTGCTAAGCGACATGATATCATTTGCTTCAAATAAATTGGTAGAAAAAATATCGTCTAAATAGTTATATTTCTATGGAACATTTGGCGACAGTTTCGTCAAATTAGCGACATTTTAAAAAATCGCCAAATTTATCGCCAAGTGGGACTGTAGAACTGACAGTTCCACTTTGCGACAAATTGACGAAATATCACCACAATACTATCCCCTAGCAAAAAACAATTAATATCATTTATGTAGCGCAATTTTATCAATTTCAAGATATTTTTATAGATTTAAAAACATTTTTATCAATTTGGTGACATTTTAAAAACTCGCTAAATGTATTACTAAGTAGGATGGTTGGTCTGACAGATAAATGCTAACCAAACATCATTTCAGTACTCTCTTCTAATAAAACAAAAAAAAATTTCATTGATATGTAGAAGACCCAAGCCACACGACCAACCCGAAGGTTTATGGCAGCTGTTTGTGTGTCGTTTATATCAATTTGGCGACATTTCCGTCAATTTGGCAAAGTTTAAGAAAAGTTGTCAAATTAGCGATGTCCCTCCAAATTCGTAGCTTTGAATTTGCAGATCTGAATGAAACATTCTTATCCCGTTTCAATATACTAAATGAAAACACTACAATTGTATTAGAAGATATACCCGCTCTACTCTTTTTCTGTTTCAACAATCGGCTATATGAATTTATTGGCTAAACACAATATATGAGTTTAGTAGCTAAATACGATATAAGCTTGAAAACTCTTTGCCAAAATAAATGAAATTGATGTACGCAGTCAGCAATTAATATAATTAAAAGAAAAATCAAACCGTTCATACATAAGATATACTTTTATATCCATTTATCCATTTATTTATTATTCAAATCGAAAAAAAAATAATAAAAACATTAACAAACCCATTTAATTTAATTGCGATGCCGAACAACATGATTTGTCCTCATAAAATGTTATAATTTATTAACCACTAACAGCACACCAGTTCGTCGTACGGAGTATATAATATAAAGAAACTTATAGTTCGCAATCATGTCCAAATTCTGTTAAAATATTAAATTTATTGCTCCTAAAGAGAAGTTTAAGAATATATGTTCTCACTATGCAAAATTATCTTCACAGGCAGATCAAAACATCCTGGCCCATTTTGTAAGCAAATTTTCAGAAGAAAAAAAAGTAATTAAATCAATATATGCAACCCAGTACTAATCATATTGTCGCAGATTAGAAAATATGCCAATGTGTTAGTAGAAGATTACCCGTATTACAATATAAGTCTCAAAAATATTTGCCAAAATAAAAGAGATGACGTAATAAATTGAAAATATCAATAATATCCGAACTCTTTATACCAGAAGGTCGTAATTGATTCCAATATATGCCAATATATATCAAAACACTAGCAGCATACCCGTTCTTCGTACGGAATATATAATATAAAGAAACTTGAAATTCATAATCATGCCCAAATTCTTATAGTATACTAAATGACATGTTTAATCAAAATATTCTGTTAAAATATTTAATATAATGCTCCTAAAAAGAAGTTTAAGAATCTCTGTTCTCGCTATATAAAATTATCTTCATGGACATATCTGAAGAAAACATCTTGGACCCCTTATGTAAGCAAATATAAAAAAAAATATGGAATTGAATCAATATATGCGAAATAAAAGCGTTAAAATTGTATGGGACCCGTACTGATTATATACGCGAATATTAGAAAATATAACCTGTATTAGTAGAATACATGTATAAATTGAAAATACCAATAAACCCGTAATCTTTAAATCTGAAGACAGTCATTTATTCTAATATATGTCAACATTAAAGTGCTAAAATTATATGGGAAGATATACACGTACTACTTATAATGTCCGATTATTAGTAGAAGATTACCCGTTTTGCAATATGAGTCACAAATGTTTTTTGGTAAAATACAATAGACGACGTAATAAATTGAATATATAATTAATCCCCTTAATCTTCATACCAGATGACTGTACTTGATTCCAATATATATGCCAATATATGTCAAAATATATGCCAATATACCTGTACTACTTATATTCTCGTAGGTTAGAAGATATACCCGTGCATTCCTAGAAGATTACTCGTACAACGTACAATATGCGCGTGTCAGCAATTTTTGCCGCAATAAAACAATGGCGTAATAACTTAAAAATATCAATAATCCCTGAATCAATAATTCCGGAAAATATCAATAATAATAATGTTTAAACCTGAAGAGTATAATTGATATTATCCAGTCCAAAATGAAATGGCAATGAAATTTATTTTATATACATATCTTCATTATTCAAATCGGAAAGGATTTAATAAAAATCGTCTGCCGCATAAACACATTGGATTTAAATCCGTTGCTAAGCGACATGATATCATTTGCTTCAAATAAATTGGTAGAAAAAATATCGTCTAAATAGTTATATTTCTATGGAACATTTGGCGACAGTTTCGTCAAATTAGCGACATTTTAAAAAATCGCCAAATTTATCGCCAAGTGGGACTGTAGAACTGACAGTTCCACTTTGCGACAAATTGACGAAATATCATCACAATACTATCCCCTAACAAAAAACAATTAATATCATTTATGTAGCGCAATTTTATCAATTTCAAGATATTTTTATAGATTTGAAAACATTTTTATCAATTTGGTGACATTTTAAAAATTCGCTAAATGTATTACTAAGTAGGATGGTTGGTCTGACAGATAAATGCTAACCAAACATCATTTCAGTACTCTCTTCGAACAAAACAAAAAAAAAAATTCATTGATATGTAGAAGACCCAAGCCACACGACCAACCCGAAGGTTTATGGCAGCTGTTTGTGTGTCATTTATATCAATTTGGCGACATTTCCGCCAATTTGGCAAAGTTTAAGAAAAGTTGTCAAATTAGCGATATCCCTCCAAATTCGTAGCTTTGAATTTGCAGATCTGAATGAAACATTCTTATCCCGTTTCAATATACTAAATGAAAACACTACAATTGTATTAGAAGATATACCCGCTCTACTCTTTTTCTGTTTCCACAATCGGCTATATGAATTTATTGGATAAACACAATATATGAGTTTAGTAGCTAAATACGATATAAGCTTGAAAACTCTTTGCCAAAATAAATGAAATTGATGTACGCAGTCAGCAATTAATATAATTAAAAGAAAAATCAAACTGTCCATTCATAAGATATACTTTTATATCCATTTATCCATTTATTTATTATTTAAATCGAAAAAAAATAATAAAAACATTAACAAACACATTTAATTTAATTGCGATGCCGCGCAACATGATATATCCTCCTAAAATGTTAAAATTTATTAACCACTAACAGCACACCCGTTATTCGTACGGAGTGTATAATTTAAAGAAACTTAAAGTTCGCAATCATGTGCTAATTCTGTTAAAATATTAAATTTATTGCTCCTAAAGAGAAGTTTAAGAATATATGTTCTCACTATGCAAAATTATCTTCAGATCTGAAGAATAAAACATCCTGGCCCCTTTTGTAAGCAAATTTACAGAAGAAAAAATAGGAATTGAATGAATATATGCAACCCCGTACTAATTATATTGTCGCAGATCAGAAAATATGCCAATGTGTTAGTAGAAGATTACCCGTATTACAATATGCGTCTCAAAAATATTTGCCAAAATAAAAGAGATGACGTCATAAATTGAAAACATCAATAATATCCGTACTCTTTATACCAGAAGGTCGTAATTGATTCCAATATATGCCAATATATATCAAAACATATGTCAATATACCTGTACTACTTATATTCTCGTAGATTAAAAGATATACACGTGTATTTGTAGAAGATTCGTACAACATACAATATATGAGTTTAAACAATTTTTGTCATAATAACATAATTGCATAATAACTTGAAAATATCAATAATCCTTGAATCAATAATCCCCGAATATATAAATAATAATAATTTTTAAACCTGAAGACCGTAATTGATATTATCCAGTCAAAAATGCTATAAGAAAAATCAAATCGTTCTTTTCTAAAATATATTTTTATATCCATTTATTTATTATTCAAATCGAAAAAATAATTATTAAAATTAACAGACAGATTTAATTTAATTGCGTTTCTGAGTAACATGATATAAGATAGAATCTTATAACATGTTAAATATGTCATGTCTTATAACATAAACTGCGAAATTAAATAACGATTTTGATTTCTCTATACTTCTCATTGTTCCGTAAAAGCTTGTTTTAAATAAACCATGAACCATGGAGATAGATTTCCCCTTTAAATCATGTTTCAAACAATTCATGTTTTCAGAAAGTGACTAATTAACGCAAAAAATCTCCCATCAAACTCAGAGATTAAATTTTAATTCACTTTCAAACGATTTTCAAGCTTTTCGTTTGGATAAACCACGGAGTTAGGGAGTAGAACTCCTAGGAAAAAGTTCCGTTTTTCATTAATATCTCGACAACCCCAGGTCTTAGAAACTCGAAACTTGGACAAAATTTATGGGGGGATATTTCAAGGCTATTCACCAAATTTCATTAAATTCGGTTTAGCCGTTTTTCCGTGATGATGGGACAAACGAAAATTCCGTTTTTTACTAATATCTCGAGAACCACTGGTCGTAGAAACTCAAAACACGGATATAATTTTAAGTGGGGCTATTTCTGGGCTACCCACAAAATTTCATCAAATTCGGTTCAGCCGTTCTCCCGTGATGGTGTGACAAACAGACAGACAGACAGACAGACAGACAGACAGACAGACAGACAGACAGACAGACAGATTTTCATTTTTATTTATATAGATTAACTGTTGAGAAATACGTTCACTTTTCATATGTAATATCATGCAATAAATTTGGTGACATCATTCTCGTGGATCTAGCTCGTTCAATTCATGAGAAAATATACTTTGAATAATACTTTTGTATTTGAACGTCTATATTCATTTATCTGCTATAAGAGTAACTTATTTCTCCGTCCATAACGCTTGGCGAGATTTTGGCGACGAATATGGCGGAATCTCCCCACAACTTGGCGACTTTTTTAAATGTTGCCAAATTAACGAAAATCTCGCCAAATGGAAAAAATGGCGCTAAATCAATGAAAATGACGACTAATTGACGAAAATTCAATGTTTTGGGAAGAATATAGACTCTATAACAAAAAATCGACGCACCAAGAAGGAGTTGTCCGATTGTAATGAAATTTCGTATGAAAGATATTTTGAGTCTTTAGTGACGAGTTCCGTTTCCAATTGTGTTCTGACGACAATCGCAGACGTGTTTGGAGACGTCCAGGGCAGCGTGGGGATCATGCCCTTACTATCTCACGCCACACATGCCCACAACAGGGCGTTATGGTCTGGGGTGCCATCTCCTTTGATAGCCGAACCTCTTTGGTAGTCATTTCTGGTACACTGACAGCCGAGCGGTACGTAGACAACATTCTACGATCGGTTGTGTTACCGTTCCTTTTGCGACACCCCGGATTTACTTTTCAACAAGATCATGCCCGGCCGCACACGGCACGTGTTGCTATGAATTGTCTTCAAGCTTGCCCAACACTTCTTTGTATAGCTAGGTTTCCTGATTTCTCTCCCATAGAGCATATTTGGGACGTTATGGGAAGACGATTGCAACCATCCTGGGATGTTGACGATATAGCACGACAGTTGGAGACAATTTGGCAAGACACCATCTTTGAACTTTATCAGTCTATGCCACGCCGGGTGACATCTTGCATCCAGACCAGAGGTGGACCAACGCCTAACGCCTTATTGACTTCCTCCCTTTGCATACGGTAAAAACTCTAAATCATTTAATTGAGCTGAAATTTTAATTGTTTCTTTTTTTATGTATGTTCTTCACATCCACCAAATTTTATGACAATCGGACAACTTCTTCTTGGTGCGTAGATTTTTTTGTTATAGAGTTTAAATATCTACTATAAAAATAACCTATTTTTTTTACTGTAAAAGTAGTAAATTCATTGCAATATATAAAGAAAGTCACGTGCTGCCCACATCAGATTTTTTTCGATTGATACTAAGTTTGGAAATGTATCTCCTGGAGAAGATAATTGGCGCCCCCCCCCCCTCCCCGAGAGGGCTAATGATATCGCGAACACAAAAATTGTATTGCGACT
Source organism: Amaurobius ferox (assembly GCA_951213105.1). Taxonomy (NCBI): domain Eukaryota; kingdom Metazoa; phylum Arthropoda; class Arachnida; order Araneae; family Amaurobiidae; genus Amaurobius; species Amaurobius ferox. Next base: position 76,155,636 of record OX578149.1, on the reverse strand, counting down.
ATTTTTCACAACAATTATTGTAACCATTGAGTCTCTTTATCATTGTGCCATAAATAGCCCATTTTATGCATGATTATGTCAGATTTTGACCTATGCTGCTATGTTACAAAAATATAAAAATTTCGAATAAATTTCGAAGCATTCGTTCGAATTTCAAAAAATTATATCTAGTTCTAGAACTTTTGACAGCAAAGCAGGATGTAAAGTTTTGGGTAAATCCATTAATATTTGTGGCAGCTATCGTTTACTTAAGAAAACGAATACACACATACAGACGGGCATCACTCCAAAAATAGTCAAAACGTGCTCAGGTAAAACATATCTTGGCATCAAATCTTCATCTTTAGCATCAATTTCCGTGAAAACAGTACTTTCTCTATACTATATGATACAGTATGAGAAAATAAAAATTTAATGTGGACATGACTTTCCCTATATAAGTCAATCAATTTCCTTCTTTATCAGTGAAAAAATAATGTATGAGTAACACAATATTATTAATGTTGACCTACAACATTTTTTTTATAGCAGCATGCAAAACTATTTCGGAGTATCCAATTAATATATATTTCGCTCAAGCATAAATTGACAATTACAAATATTGATAGCATCCGCAATAAACAATAGATTCCATATATCCATATATTAAAATATCTTTATAATTAATTCATCAATTTGGCGTCATTTTGGCAATTTTGGCTATATTTTCGTCGATCTGGAGCAAAATATTGCTAGTTGGCGATATTTCGCTAAATGAGTCACCAAGTTCGCCAAATTTATTGATAAGTGTTACATAGTCACAGCAAGAAGAGCCTATCTTATATATAAACGGTTATTGGCAAATTGTAGGGCGTCAAAATACAAAACTGTTACCCAATGTATCTTCTCTAAATAGCAAGAACTAGATACACGTGAATAATGTTCAAAAATGCGTCATTCGTTCGTGAAGTATCAGATCCAACTACTCACACACACATGCATACACACACAGACATCGCCTAAAATTGATCGACATCACCCCAGATGTTTCACTGAAGTTTTCAGAATTTTATTCAAAAATTTCAGGGTGTTCCGAACATTCGATTGCGTTTAAAATCAATCTGCTTTCAGTATTCACTGAATCTAATTTTTATAAATATTTTTATAAATATCTATAAACATTTTTATAAATATTATATATAAATAGGGAAAGTAAAAAATGCAGCACAATTTATAGTTCTGTTTAGGTGTAAATTGCGGTATGCAAAACAATATCTTATGTCTACCCTGATTATAAATTAAACTATCTCAAGAGCGGTTGATTGTACCCCAAAGTCATTTTTTTATAAACTTTTCTGTGTATGATATAAAAATGCATTTTGTGTGTCTAGGCATTCTCGTTTTCAGTCGAAAACTGTTAAGACACTGTAACGACTGTAACAATGTCTATCAGCTTACACTGTAACTTTTTCAACCATAACTGAAAGAATGTTCGAACACAAAATTACTTGATTTATAAACAAGTAGTATTTTCGAACAAAAGTTTAGGAATTTCGATTTTTGTAATTATTTATAGGTTAAGTCTTACCTGTTTGCAAAGTTTCAAGTTTATAGTAACTTCAGCAGTTTGGTCTGTGTGATTCAATCCTGTCTGTCAACCATCTCACTTATGATATAAACACATAATTTGTAATTCCAATTGTCTATACGTTGTCAACTATATGGTTTTGTTATATTTTATATAGTACTAGTTGGCTCTGGCCACGGTTATCAACACTCAGCAACCTCCGAATACAATGTATACACATCAGCATTTCAAAATTAATAAAAGTATTTGACGGAGGTGCAGTTGAATTTGTCCATGCGACATTGCTTATAACTCAATTTAAAATATACTATGTTGAGCAAACGCTATTTCCGCCATCTTGATTATGGACGAGCGATGTGAAATCCGTCTCCATTCCTAAGGAAGCGAAATCAAGATTTGCTTGAATTTTGTGATTCATTTTACTCGAAAACTACAATAGGAAGATAAAAATCTCAACAGATACGTAAAATTCCACACAGATGGCAAAATAACAATATTAATAATTAAAACGAACTGTAACAGAGTGAAACGTCTATTTTTAAACCGCGCATGCGCACTGGGCTTCGTGCAAATGACAAGCAAACAACAACTTTTAAACAGGTAATCAAAGCGAGTGCATTGGCATGCATTGTGATTTAAACGTGCTTTTGTATATTAAATACGTTTTTGTGATTTCAATGTATAAGTTCGATTCCATTGTTTTCCTGTATTATAGTTTGTTGAATTTAATATTCAAATTCTAAAATCATGAATGCTGTTTTGTATTTGGATTCTCAAAGATTGAAATAACTTTTATATATTTCTAATTTCAGAATTATTTGTTAAATTAAGTTTTAATTTGAAATCTTTCACAGATCGCATACTTCATAGCGTGAGTCTATATAAATCCCTGGCGTTTTGCTAGTTCTAAATATTTTCTTACCCAAATCTTAAATTTTATTCTGATTTTAAATTTGGGTTAATTGCATTAAAATGTATTTTCCTGTGTTTGATTGCATTAAAATGTCTTTCTTCTTTTAAATATCATCATCCATACTTCACTGTTTGTATGTTCCAGTAGACGGTTAGCATTAATTTGCACTGTCCATATCGTAACCTATAAACAAAATCCATTAAAATTTTTCATACAATCAAAATCCATTAAAATTTTTCACTCAATCAAAATCCATTAAAAATGTTTTTACGTTTTTACGTTAGAAGCTAGTAAAACCACGTTATTTATGCTTCGTTCTAGAAAAACCATGTTATTTATGTTACATTCTGCAAAAACCATGCTATTTATGTTACATTCTAGAAAAACCATGCTATTTATGTTACATTCTAGAAAAACTATGATATGTATGTTATATTTCCGAAAATCCATGATATTTATGTAACATGATAGGAAAACCACGAAAATTCACACACTTATGAATACCGTTTAATTAGCTCCTCATTCGCGCTCGGTGGCGTGTGTAATCATAATTCAGTGTATAACTTAATGACATGACCATTACCTGTCTTTTGATCCATTAAAATATGAGTGCGTCATTAATAGAGCATAGATGAAATACCTTGTGATGGAGTAGGTGTACAGAATTTTGTGATGAAAAATGTGAAAATTTGATGTCAAAAATTTTAATGTGTAGGGTACGGAGTAAATCATGGAAGAAATATGACTGGGATAAATCGGAAATAAGTAACGGAAATGGATCATATTGTACGTATGCATAACAGGAAACTATTATTGTAATTTAAAAATCTGTATCACTTGTCCTCAGCGACAAATGTAGTGATATTGAGGACATAACTTGGCAAGATTTAGAGAGTTTGAAGAACCTCATATAATGTAGTTTCGCTAAGAACTTTATGAATTACGTAATTTTGCCAGAGCTTGAAACATAGGGTTTGAGCTTGGGGGTAGGATAGACCAGAGGTTAAGGCACGGGAATTATGCTTGAAGGATCCAAGTGCGATTTTCGGCTCTGCCCAAACTATCCACTTGTTCTCGCGGAGTACAAGCACATTTATCGTTAGGTTAGTGGCATGGGAAGACGGGTAAGGTCCCTGTTGATGTTTCACTGGGTTTCGGTCTTAATTGAGTGGCACTGTCCCAGCCGTCCAAACAGATACCCCATGCCTTCGTGTAGGTCGAACGGTCTGGGTTAAAAGAAAAAGAGGGTATGCACATTCAGTTGAGATATTGGCGTGATACTAGTAAAAGTATCAGCCGAATGCAATGCAGAATCCAATACGTAATTTTTATTCTATGTATACACATTAAGCTGTAGTACAAAACTATTCTGATAGAAAGTGTAAAAAAAACCCGTTTCATCGTCGATAAATTAGTCCTTTGCGATCCAATCCGGACGAAAAAATCCTGTCATCGATTAATCTACCGAAGATATATAATCACCCCCCCCCCTTCCCGTAAAAAATTATAATTCAGAAATTCAGAAGATATTGGAACAGTTTCCTAAGTACATCATACCATAGTCACACACAATACGCATTAACATTTTCCTATTCGGAATATGAAAGAAGTGGAAAGAAGTGGTATTTCACATCAATCTATACAGAGTAATAAGGTCACTCGCTATTTTTTTTTCAACGAAAATTGAAGACTTTAATAACACAAATTTTAGGATCATATTTCCTTATTTCTCGAGCGGAAATGGATTTATCAGGTCCAATGAGTGGAGTATTATTCAGCATAGTCAATCAAAATAGTTTTCAATGACTTTTAAAAATTCTGATTTTCAAAACATAGTACTTGGACAGATATACAGTTTAAATATCAGACTAGCGATTGATAATCGAATATTATACCAGTGTTTTAAGTTTTTATTGAGATCAAGTAAGCCAGGGCTGGTTAGTGCAATTTTTCTGCTGTGATTATTTATACTCTTCAGGCATGTGATAATAAACAAAAAATGTCGCACAGAATTAGAGTGAAGCTTTCCACAATATATGGAAATTTAATTTTAAGATAAATTTTAACTACGAAAGTAGTTTTTTAAAATGTATGACGTGCACATCTCGGAGAAGGTGGGAGAGATAAGGTACAGTTAAAATTCTGAGAAATGAACTTCAGATAAAATCTCCCGACTGGAATCTACCTATATTAAGACGTATTTGCTCGTGACAGTATATGAGTATATATGAATCTTAATTCAATACGCGAATTCTCAAAGTATAAAGTCTCGTTTTCGAAAAAAGTCTGAGCACAAAACATTCGAATATTTAAAAACACAATAGATGTTTGATTATTTAAAATACACCACCCTATAGCAGTGAGGCGCGGTTGCCCAGTGGTTAGCGCGCGGGAGTTGCACTCGGTAGGTCCGGGTTCGATTCCCGCCACTGCCAAAACTGCCGCCGTGTTTACGCGGAGTACGATCACGTTAAACATGTGGGTCAGGAAGTCCTTCCGAGAGATTGGTGGTAGGGGAAGAAGGGTACGGTTCCTGTGGATGCCTCCCCCACTGGGTTCCGGTCTAAATTGGGTGGCACTTCCCGGCCGTCCAAACAGATACCTTACACCATTCTGGTAGGTCGGACGGTCTGGGTCTCAACAACAAAAACCCTATAGCAGTGAAAATCGTGTATAAAAGGTGTCCTTTAAAAATTACAACAGTGAGTAATTATGCAGCATCAGAAATGGACAACTGTTAAAAAATTGTATCTAAATTACGAAAGAATTTTGCAAAATTAAATACTTGAAAAAAAGTGTGAAAAGTGTTGAACATATATTATACGAAAGTGAACAAATGTTTAAATAGTAATCAAATATTACATCTATATTATAAAATTCAATAAAAATTTGAAAATTGTAACCAAATATATCGCCAGAAGTAGTAATTACATTAAACAATATTTTTTGATGAAATCAGATAGATAATCAGAATTAGGTACTAAAAAATTCGCGAATACTTTTTCATACAGAAATTTCTAGTGGATTCGATAATTTTTATTTCAATTTTTATTTTTATTTTAAAACATATATTGCATTTTTAGGATTAATTTAAAGCAAACCACATCAAAATTTGGCCAAAAATTAAGCATACAGTGATAAAAATCAGATGTGGGCAGCACATGACTTTCCATATAGACTTAAATTCATTTCATTTTTATTTCTTTAATCATTCATTAAATTATGTTTAATTGCACAAAATAGTTGGCATAATTATTTGAAATGACACTGAATTTGCACTTTCATTTCAATTTTCGTTTTCATTTGGTAATTGTACGTATTTTCTAAGGCGGCATAGCAAAATTATAAAGCAACTGAAATATCTCGAGAATGGCTAGTCTTAGAGTAATGCGTTTGGTCTTATTCTTTTCATCGTCGAAAGTTACATATAAAACAAGCATTTAGTTGATACATTCAAGAATACATAGTCCTTCCTTCATTTCAGATTTTGGCAATTTTTGAGGGTCATTTCGAAAATAATGGTAGATTATTTTTACCGGAATCGTGCAAAAATCTAATTAGCACCTGGGTAACCTACAAATGACTTATCAATCCAATTTTTGGAAATTTGGTCAATTAGCTTCTTAGCTAGAACGGATACATTATTTGCGGGAGATTTAGCAAAAAAAAGAAAAATAAGACAGGGTTTTTTTTTATGGCGAACCGTACCAAAATCTAATCAGCTCAAGAATAACACCCAAAGACACACCTTTCTGGTAGGTCGGAAGGCCTGGGTCTCAACCCAGAGACATACACACTGACTTCACTCTAAATATTTTTGCTTTCTAGAGGTCCCCAAAACTTGTAAATCCGTCGAAAACTCGAGTTGTTAATTTTGATAAGATTCCAATACTATTACCATTGTAGGGAAGTTAATATTAAATGCGCACTCAGTAATTTTGTAAAATTTTCTTTTATCATAAGGAAAGTAAAAATATGATGTGGGCAGTACATGACTTTGCCTGCAGACTCAAATGATATTTTTTTATTTCTTTAATAATTCGTTAGATAGAGTTTATTTGCACCAAATAACGCGAAATTTGCATTTTTAATTCAATTTTTTCTTTTTATTTGGTAATTGCACATTTTATCCGAAATTGCACATTTTATCCGAATTAACCAAATTGCAAGAAATCTCAAATATCTTGAGAACGGTTAGTCCTAAAGCATAATGGAGTGTGTTATATTCTGTTCATCGTCAAAAATTGCGTATAAAACAAGATCTTAATTGATACATTTGAGCATACGTAGATTTTGGCGGACTATTTCGTAAAAAAAGGCAGATTGTTCTTTTCCGAATTGTACTAAAATCTAATCAGCACCAGAGTATCTTATAAGTAACTTATCTACCAAATTTTGTGAAATTTGGTTAATTAGTATTTCAGCTAGTGTGGATACATGAAATTTTTGCGGTCCATTCCGCAAAAAAAGGCGAGTTCTGTTTTTACGAATCCTACTAAAAACTAATCAGCACCAGGGTCTCACCCAAGTGACTTATATACCAAATTTTATGAAATTCGTTCCAGTAGTTCTTTAGTTAGAGTGGATACATACATTGCTCAAGCAGACACACTCACAGACACACAGACATCACGCTAAAAATAGTTTTTTCGTATTCTAGAGATCTCGAAACGTGTAGATCCGTCGCAAACTTGAGTTGTGATTTTCGGTATGATTCCAATACTTTCCCTATACATTACCATGTATTGCAGGGAAAGTAAAAAGTGTATTTATATAAATTGCAAGTACCTCGCGGTTTGACGTCTATGTAAACTATTTTTTCTCAGTTTTAAGTTTTTGTGTCTGCTCGCTTGGTTGAAAAAAAAAGTTATCCTATTTGATTATAAATTGATATGCATGTTGAATTAATAAGTATACAAACACTAAACCATACAGAATTCACTTCGACGTTAAGAGACACTGCTGTCACAGTACCTCAACATTGCCGTGTCGGCTGCCCAGTATAACGATCCGTGGTTCGATTCGTTGAGGCAGCAAAGTTCTTTACAATGGCGCTCGAACAAATCAACCCTGTAGGTTAGTGCAAAGATATCGGAGGTATGAAAGTAACCCTAGTACGACTAGTATGGATTCAGTGGACACTGATATACCGCACTAATATACTGAGCGCCGATTTCAAATAGGGATGCCAGAGACCACATAGTAATCTAACCTAGAGGATACAAAAAGCAACAAGTTTGCTAACCTGAGGCAAAAATAGCAGGAGGTGGTTAGATTGCCAGTTGCACTTTAATCGTTCTTTCTTTTGGCCCAGATCGTTCGACTTACCTGAAAGTGTTAGGTATCTGTTTGAACGGCCGGGACAGTGCCACACAATTTAGAACGGAACTCAACGGGGCGACATCTACTGTGATCGTACCCTTCTTTCCCTAATACCAACTACTTGGAGGGACTTTCAGACCCATATATTTAACGTGCCCTTACTCTGCGTTAACACGGGCGACAGCTTAGGCAGAACCGGTAATCGAACTCGGGATCTCAGAGTACAAGGGGCTATCCCTCCCGAATGCCAATCTGACATCAGAAGGAGGAGAATGCAGAGTTCACTTCGCCAATAAGTGCTTGCAATTCCATCCCAGTAGTTAAACGATAGAGTATCGGCTGGTCAATACGAAGATCCGTAGATCGATTCCCTGTTGGGGCAGCAAGGTTCTGTACAACTTATAAAAAACATTATAATAAAATATGTTTTTTGCTGATTTAAAAGATAAAATATTAAAATTGGCATTTATGATTTTTCAAAACTATTTTTGTATTCAAATGTTTCAGATTTAGTGTATGTTTAGGCATTAAATAACATCACTTTATTGAGTTTCAGGTGACTGATGACTGGTGGCTTTAGCTAAATGTTTTTGGTGACTGCTGACTTTAGTTGAATGTTTCTGCTAACTGCTGACTTTAGTCCAAAATTTCTGGTGACTGCTAAATTTATTTAAATGTTTCTAGTGACTGATGTGTTTACTTAAATGTTTGTGGTGACTGCTGAATTTAGTTAAATGTGTATTGTAACTATAGATAAAAAATAATCTTGAGCGTAAATTTACTGATCTTTATTTATTTTTAAGCAATGACGCATCTTCAAAATCATATGTTTAAAAACCATCCAAAATATGCATTAATAGAACAGTAATATTAACATATTAAGAACATGAAAATGTTGGAGTATAAAACATTTCTGTTTAAAAATCAGAAAAATCAGTTATTTTATTCAAAATCAAACTCAGCAAAATTTATGCAATTTTCGCCTTCAAAAACTATTTCCCTTTAAGAACACCCTGGCAAAGGGGAGTTGACGAAAAATGTGGTTTAATGCTTTCACGGAAATCAATGCTCAAAAGTGCATAAAACAAACATTTCCATTTTTTCTGCCTAATAATGGTAATGATATATTTTGTGAGAAAATAATAGATAAAATAATTTCATTATTATGTGTACTCTTTATATAACCATAGGTTTCATGAAAGGAAAATATAATTTTTTTTTATGAAAAAATTTTCATCGGTACATTTTACAAAAAAACTTGCCAGCACAATGTCATGAAACTTTCAGAATATACTAATTTATGTTCAATTTTGCTATTATACCTACAATTTTTATTATAAGAGTGGTCATTTTCAAATGATCTAAAATAATTACATTGGACTAAAATTCTCAAAATTTTGTTAATTAAAATCAATATAAATTATAAATTCTTGACAATATAAATATAATTTTAGATGCAAATGATAGTATTTTATGCGCTAATAAAGCATATATGATTTCATATCTGCATCTTTGACAGTTTTTTTTAAATAATTATACCGGAATCTCAAAAAACTATATTTCGAGAAAATCTAGTTTAAAGAAAAAAAAATACACTGCTGGCCATTAAAATTGCTACACTAGGACGGAAAGCAAATAGCAGAGTCTTATTATTGCACATATACAGTATAATGGGAGGAAGGCATGATTAAATTTACCAGTGGTTTGGGGTACACAGCATGCGCAGAATTCAGTACACAGAGCTGCCACCTCTGGCAGCAACAACGGCTGTAATCCGACTTGGCATCGAGTCTAATTGAGCGTGGGTGACAGGTACGGGTACGTCATTCCATGCGGCTTCAACTCTATGCCAGAGTTCATCAATCGTAGTGGCTGGCGATTGGTGGCGTGCCAGTCACTCGGCAACCTATGACCACATGTTCTCAATAGGTGACAGATTTGGAGAACGTGCTGGATAGGGCAACAGTCGTACCGTCTCTATCAAGGAAGGTCAGGACAGCACGAGCAACATGCGGTCGTGCATTATCTTGTTGAAAGATGGCGTCACTCAGGCCTCGAAGATAGGGCGGGCACAGCCACGGGCCTTAACACGTCAGAAATGTAACGGCGCATATCTACGTTACCGGCTATTCGAACAAAAGGTGACCGGGATGTGCACCCAACGGCACCCCATGCCATCACGCTAGGTGCTGGGCTCGTATGACGATGATGAATGAAAGCTGGCACATTCGTTCTTCTCGGTACCTCCACACACGGATGCGTCCATCATGATGCTGTACGCAGAACCGGGATTCGTCTGAAAAGACGACGTGGCGCCACTCCTGTATCCAGTGTCGTCGTTTGTCGCCGCACCACTGTAGACGTAGCTGTCTTTGCTGCAGTGCCAAGGGAAGCCACAACAATGGTCGCCGTACTGACAATCTGCGGTGCTGCAGACGTCGTCGCACTATCTGTGCAGACACTTGTCCTGCAAACGAGCCATGTTCCTGACTCAGGGTACGCGACGTTTTTGTGCGATCCCGTAAGGCCGAGAGGATAACATGTCTGTCCTCTCGGGTGTTAGTGGCCCGGGGCCGCTGTGATCCTGCATGGTGTTCAGTATGACCCTCCTGGACTCATCGATTCCATATTCGCCTGACAGTCATGGGATCCTGATCAACACGAGCAGCAATATCGCGGAATGATAAACCACAGTCCCGATAGGCCACGATCCTACCGCGGTCGAATTTCGACATGTGGTGATAGGAGTTTCTCCTTCTTACACGAGGCATAACACGACCTTCACACAAACAACCAACGTTCAAATGCGATTTTCGAATGAGAAATCCGCTGTGCAATATTCCCTTTTATACAGAATGTAGATGGCTTAACTCATAGCTGCTTTGTGCGCATGCGCTGCAATGCTATTCATTTGCATACCTAGCATGTAGTACCTTTCATGCAAATTTGACGTTTGTTGCATGCCGCCTTCATGGTGTAGCAATTTTAATGACCAGCAGTGTATGTTAAAATTGTCCACGACCATAGTCTGTCTTTGTTAATATTTCTCTTAAATCTGCCTTTCTTTTTTCATCTCGCTGTTTCATCCTGGTTTCTTTTTTTATTTTTTACACATTAATTTCCGCTTTGAATACTCGCTGTTTGTCAATTCGTCTAAGAGCATTTTCCATATTAACACCTGGAAAATAGCCCATAGACTTCAACATTTTTAATCGACTCATGGCCCCGTCATTGAAAACAAATGTGGCATCCATGACACCAATTGAAAGGTTGAAATTTCAACAAATGTATTTTTAGGGATCCTCTCCCTAATAAAGTAGTTTACACTTTCATTGGGCTTTGTGTTTGCCCATTTAAGCATATTTTTTAAAGCTTTGGATTACCTAAATATCTAATTACAAATTTTGTTTTAATCATTATAACCACTGGGAGTGAATGTTTATGCTTGTACATTCTACCTTCAATTTCTGCTTTTTAAAACCACACCATGAATCCGGCCTTTCTGGGCATAAACATTAAATGCAAGTTTTAACGTTTCTAATCATGGTAAATAATTGAAACTATATATCATTGTGTCCAGAATTAATTGAGCTATAAAATGACAGTAAAATTGAAAAATCGATATTTTGATGATTTTCCTTGCCAGGATGTCTGCCCGTAAACAAAGCAGAAAAGTATGATGATATATTTAGCCTAAATTTGATATAGCTCTAAGTGAAGCAAAACTTCCGTTTGTTTTAATTTTATATCCCTCATATCAAAGCTTATGTCAATTTTATACCACCCTATCTTTCGCAATAGCATTTTTTTATGTTTCCATTAGAGGATAGAAACTTTTCCAAAGAATGGTTTGAAAATAAATTGATCGCTACCTCCTACAAAAACATTTATTTAAATTTTAAAAAAAAATTACATATTGACGGAAAACACAATTTTGTGAGGTATTATATGAACATCTTTCTAAACGAAATGTAGCATTTTTTATATAATAAAAGCAACTGAAAGGGAAATTTGCAAACGCGAAACACAAAATGAAATTGCAGTAACCTAAAAATTTAAAAATGGTGGCATGTTGTTGAAATATATAATTTGGATAAATACAAGAACATGTTTAAAATGTAGCATTTTCTATTTATAAAATAATAAAAATGAATTTCAAAATATGAAATAATCCTACACAAAATTAATTTATCGATATACTATAAAGATAATAAATTTCCAAATTTTATAAAAATTCAAATAATATTTACAATCCTCAACACAAATGAATAATGACCAATACTAAATATATATTTACAAAAAAAGCATTAAAACTAAAATAATAATAATTTAAAATTTTCTAATAATAATGATGATGTGCTTATTTATATCCTCTAATAGATGCACTTCTTTTAATTAAAACGAAAGTATGTGCTAAAAATATTACATCCTCCAAAAAATGCAGTATTTCCAAAATAGATGATAATATTGCATAACAAAGCCGAATGTTGCACTCTATTTTTAGTGCATCGACGCTTATATGAACATTTGAAGTATTATCACATTCTAGTCAGTACTATGGAACAGTAAAGATTACTCCATGTCATCTCGAAAATTTAATAAAATAATTTTCCTTTAAATCAGGAAACTCTTTATTATTAAATACTTAATAAAGTAAGAATATCACATATTTCTCTTTATTATTAAATACACTGCTGGCTATTAAAATTGCTACACCAGGAAGGAAAGCAGATAGCAGAATCTTATTTATTATACATATACTATATAATGGGAGGAATACATTATTAAATTTGCAGCTGGTTTGGGGTACACAGCATGCAGAACTCAGTACTCAGAGCTGCCACCTCTGGCAGCAATAACGACTGTAACCTGGCTGGGCATCGAGTCGAACTGAGCTTTGATGACAGATACGGGTAAGTCATTCCATGTGGCTTCAACTCTATGAAAGAGTTCATCAATCGTATTGGCTGACGAGTGGTGGCGTGCCAGTCTCTCGACAATCCATGACCAGATGTTCTCAATGGGTGACAGATCTGGATAACGTGCTGCCAGGGCAACGGCCTAACGTCTTCTGTATCGAGGAAGGTCAGAACAGTACGGCCAACATGCGGGCGTGCGCTATCAAGTTGAAAGATAGCGTCACACAGGCCTCGAAGATAGGGCACAGCCACGGGCCTTAACACGTCAGAAATGTAGCGACGGCTGTCAGGCTATGCGAACTAGAGGTGACTAGGATGTGCACCCAATGGCATACCATACCATCACGCCAGGTGCTGGGCTCGTATAACGATGACGAATGGCAGCTAGCAAAGTTCGTTCTCCTCGGTGCCTTCACACATGGATACGTCCATCATGATGCTGCATGCATAACCGGGATTCGTCTAAAAATACGACGTGGGGACACTCCTGTGTTTAGTGTCGTCGTTCGTCATACCACTGTAGGCGCACTTGTCTCTGCTGCAGCGTCAAGGGAAGCCGCAATATTGGTCGCTGTGCTGACAGTCCGTGGTGCTGCAGACATTGCCGCACAGTCCGTGCGGACACTTGTCGTCTTGCAAACGAGCCAAACTCCTGACTCAGGGTACGTGACGTTTCTGTATGATCCCGCATGGTTGAGAGGACAGCATGTCTGCCCTCTCGGGCGTTAGTGGCCCGGGGCCGCTGTGATCCTGCATGGCGTTCAGTATGACCCTCCTGGACTCAACGATTCCATATTCGCCTGACAGTCATGGGATCCTGATCAACACGAGCAGCAATATCGCGGAATGATAAACCACAGTCCCGATAGGCCACGATCCTGCCGCGGTCGAATTTCGACATGTGCTTGTAGGAGTTTCTCCTGCTTACACTAGGCATAACACGACTTTCACGCAAACAACCAATGTTCAAGTGCGATTTCCGAAAGGGAAACCCGCGGTGCAATATTCTCTTTTATACAGAATGTAGATGGCGTTACTCATGCCTGCTTTGTGCGTTTGCGCTGCAATGCTATTCATTTGCATATTCCAGCAGGCAGTACCTTTCATGCAAATTTGACGTTTGTTGCATGCCGCCTTCGTGGTGTAGCAATTTTAATGGCCAGCAGTGTAGTTTAAACTTTCAATAAATGATTGCAATGATTTATACTTTTTTAAATGGGCAACCTGTTATCCAGGGTAACAAATATTTCAAATGTAAATATAAATACTGATATGTTATTTATTTATATGTACCTCAATATACAATTTTATTAAAATAACAATCAAAATCTGTTTCAATTAAAATAATAAGCAAACACAAAAGTAAATATTTATTTAGCCCTTATTTTAAATGCATTCTTTTGCATGGTCATAATACAATATCTTTCACGAGTCCCCTAATAAAATAGAAACTCTACAAGACTTATAATTGATGTGAATTAGATAATGTATATGTAACATTTTATAACAGAAACAAATGAGTTTAAGTTATTCAAATTTTAATGAAAAGATGTACTTATATATAAAACATAATTTTTATACATACCAGTTTTTTTTTAGAATATATATAAGGTTAAATCTTAAGACTATTTAGTAAAAATAACATTAAAACTTGTGTATCAGAATAAATTTTTATTTTTAAATGTTTGTTTTATTATTTTTAATTCCAGTATCAGAAACGAACATTATTTACTACTACATGTTGAATAAGTTATATTTACATTTCTGTTTAAATTATGGTAATAGTTTAAATAAGATATGCATTTCTTTGATGTATATTTACAGTCTGCAATTTTGTGTTTTAGAATGACAGTTTCAGTTAATATGTCCAAATTTTTGACAATTAAAGCATTTTGTTATGCTACAAATTTTTCTAATATTGCATTTCATAAAATTAAATTTCTTAAGATAAATGCTTTTGAAGTGATTATTCTGTAGTTTTTAATGTTTCATAAAAATGTTATATTCGTTTATTTTTTATTTTCTTCCAAATTTTTAATTACAATAATTTCTAATTAATTTATCAAAAGACTGATTTTGTTAAATTCATGTATGAATTTTTTTTTTTTTCATTTGAAAAAATTTATATTTTTTGTCGTTTTCGTGAATTTTTTTGAATGGAAGTATCATGCTTTGTATATTAATCGTTATACGTAGAACTACCAAGAATATCAAACTGTAATAAATTGAAATGTTTTTAATAACTTTTCTCTAGATAAAAGTGCCCTTAGAAGGTATTTTCATCAAAATCGTAAATTGTGATGTCTATCTAAAATTGCAATTTGCCTGTGTAACCGAAGTCAAAAACTCTCGGTAAGCGTATTTATTGAAAGCTGTGGCTGCTAAAAAGGGCCATCTAAAATGTGACTGCGGAAAAAAATGTTTTTTTTTATACTCACGAGCAAATCCCCCAAACTTGTGTTGTTGATATTTAATTAATGTCGTAATTAATGTAAATAAGTCAGTATTAATGTAAATAATAATATTTTAATGTAAGTAAGATATAAGTATTATAATATACGTAATTATTGTAAATAATAATATTTAATTAATGTAAATAAGTGAGATTTTATGAATTAGTTTGATTTGAAACACAACTGTTAAAACCTGTTAAAAAAACATGGTTGAGCAAAACTATTAAACGTTCTATAATGCCTATTTTTGGAAACAGAACGCGGTAAATGTATGTAAGGATGTAAATATACAGATGTAGAAAGCAATTTCTTGTGATTTTATTCGATAAAATCTTCGTACAGTTTCATTTCGTGGCACACTTTCACTCCCTCTACCACACATTTCTGTTCTGTGTCATACCAGCTAGGAAGACTTGCATTAAAGCGTTGAGCAAAAAGAGGTCTTCCGCCCAGGAAGCGAAATACTCCCACCTAGAGATACGTTATATCAAAATAATAACAAAAAGAAATAAATACTTAATTCGTTATTCAGAAGAAAAATCTGAATGTCAGATTTTTCCTCTAGTTTTTTAGCATTTCAGTCGCGTTAGGAATGTCAGAAATTTTTTCAAATGTCCAAAATCTTGCTTAAAAGGTACCACATACTTGCTCAGCACTAATACTGTATAAACAAATTATTTAAGTTTTTTCAAATAGTTTTTAGTCGCAGATTCAGGAAACAAACTATTTGAAAACATGATTTTACAACGAGGAGCATTTTCGGAAGTTATAATGGACTTACAAGCAATGTTACAATTGGTTAATAATCTAATATATTTAAATATACTGAAACTGGAATTGAAAATAACCATAGGTCTTTTAAAATTATATATTTGAGAATAAAATTTTAAATTATGTATTGCCTAAGTAATAATATTTCCTTTTATTCGGATCACGCTTCCTTTGCAAATAGCAACATATATGAAACGATTTTACGCTTTTACGTAATTACTTGTAAGGAACATCCAATACGTGCAATGGCTGTAAGAAAATGTGTAATGAACTGCAATTTTGAGATCATTTTTGGAGACAGATAATTTCACTTTTGATACTCAGCCAACTTGCTTTAAATTTCTCAAAAATTGAACTAAATTTGCACGATATTGTGTTAGTAATATTCATACTTTTGAAGAATTTTTCTATAAGGGCCGCTTCTAAAGTTAATATCACGTATTCGTATATTGTTTCGCTCTTTTGATTATAAAAGCTTTGGGACTTCATTGCACATGTTTAAGCACTTAAATTAAATATATAAGCATCTTGGATTTCATTTTATGTTTAAAAATTTTCCCGATAAGGTCAACGGGCTTTTAAGTTGTAATCTTAAAATTGGGTTGAACTTAAAAATATTACACTGAATTATTTAGCAGATTCTGATAGAAGCACACAGGAACAAGTGTAACGGTTGTAAAAATGTTTATTTATAATTTTGGAATATATTTATTGAAGACAAAATTTCTGTGTGTGGACATACATAGAATAATACACCTGGCATGAAAATTAATCTTTTAAAAACGTTGCCTTATATTAAGCAAATATCTGATTTAAAATATTTTAGTTCCAATTGAAAAAAAATTGAATTTGTATCCTTAAATATTTTTTTATTAATTTTAAATTGTGTCAGACATCAAAGTTTCCAGAACTGTGATCATAGTAACTTCTTATTTAATTATACATTTTCCATGCATTAATCAGTAATTTATGCAAATAAGTATTTACATTTATTTCTAAAACATATATGTTTTTATATTAACATCATAAGTTTCGAAATCCGAGCACAAAAACTATCAAATTGTTTTTAATGATGTTCACTAATTTATAAAGTATTTCGTAGATATATATGTGCTAATTAAAAAAAAAATTCTGTTACCAAAAAGGCTCGTTAACAAACATCTCGAAAACCTCTGCACCGAATGGAAGTTCTTTGTTCGCATTCACTTGTTTTTTCTACGTGGTAAATGTAAGCACCGGAAAACAACTTTTAAAGGCAAAATAGAAAAACACCTTTAAAGATTTTTTGCTGTATGTGTGTGTGTGTGATACGATAATTTAGAATCAGTATTTAAAATCTCACCAAATCTCATCGCCGCAGAGACTATCGAATGTTTCACCATGGGTGTGTTAAGATGTAAGGATGTGCAAAGATAATGACATTTTCCTCTTCTGCCTATAAAATTCGTTTCTGAGTTCAATCCCTTACTGCAGCGCAGGAAAGCATCTGTGGGTAGGACATTGGCTTATATTAAAACAAGAAAGATCAATCATGCATAAGCATTGATTATGAAACACTTTCCAACTGAAATGTAATTTCATTTAAAAATTTCTAAAATGTGATTCATTCAGTGGTAATATCTTTTACATTATCACAGTACTGCAGTAATTTATTATACTTAAATATTTAAAACTGTATCGAAATATAAATCATCTGATTCTTTATGCAAAATCAATGAATATTTCATTCATATAACTTGTATTCCAGACTCCAGAGCTAAATAATTTTGTGTGAAAAAAATTCAGCAATTCTTATGTAATTCATCTTACAATCGCTTGAGATATTTGCATTCTGCATATGTTAAAATTAGGCTTCCTTGAAGAAATAATAAAAGTTTAGGGATCATTTAAAATCACAACTATTGTAATTGCATAGGCACGGAATTTAGATACACAGATAATATATATGTGTATGTGTATGTACTCAAAGTATTGGAATCGTGCCGAAGATCGGAACTCGAATTTTCAAAGGATCTACACGTTTTGGGACTTCTAGAACACGAAAAAACTACTTTTAGGAAGACGTCTGTGTGTGTAAGGGTGTATCTGTGTATGTTTCTGTGTGTCTGTGTGGATATTACATCCACTCTACTTGAAAAACTAATGGACCGAATTTCATACAATTTGGTAGGTATGTTTTTTGTGGGAAATCCTGATGTTCATTAGATTATAGTACGATTCGTAATAAAAGAATCTGCCTTCTTTGCGAAATGGCCGCAGAAATTGCCTTTATCCACTCTAGCTAAAAACTAATGAACCAAATTTAACAAAATTTGGTGTATAATATTTCAATAACCTACAAGTGATTTATATACCAAATTTAACAAAATTTGGTATATAAATCATTTGTAGGTTATTCTACTACGATTCGGGAAAAAGGAACGGGCTATTTTTGCGAAATGGCCAGCAAAAATCGTTATATATAAAAATAAAAGACTACGTGTGCTCAATTATATCAATTAAATTCCTATTTTATATGTGATTTTTGACAACAAAAAGAATAAGACTGACCCCATTACTCTAGGACTAGCCGTTCTTGAGATATTCTAGTTTTTTCGCGTTTTCGCTACGCCACCTTTGACAATAAGTCCAGCTATCAAATGAGAACCAAATTTAAGTTTAACGTATGTCATTTAAAATACTTATGTTGTGCAGATAAACGCAAATTATCATTGAATAAATAAAGAGAACGAATATGAGTCTGCAGAGAAAGACATGTGCTGTCCACATCAGAATTTTTAACAATATTACAACAATGATTTATAGAAGTAAACGGGGATTATTTTCAGGCGATTTCGAAAAAAATGTATGATCTATATTTAAAGATCCATCAAATTTTTGTCGAATAAAATGTTCAACAAATTTAAGCTGTGTACCAAATTTTAACTCTCTAAGACGTAGGAAAGTGCATTTAAAATGCCATCAATTAAATTTATCATAAAGAGTTATATAAAATTTAAAAAAAATGAAAAATTGTTATCTACCAAATTATTTTAAAATATGAAGCCACTCCCATATGCAAAACGTTTAAACAAATGGAGAGATATTTATTATATAATATCTCTCTCTTTTCTTTCTGGAAGATATCCCAAAGTCAGAATTTAATTGAATTTGTTATTTTCCCTATATTAAATAATATTTTTAATTAAAAAACTACTTAACATATTTTACTGAATTTTTTTTTATATATTCTATGGGATAATGTGAATATTTCCTAAAAATTTCGAAGCAATTCGTGAATTTTAAATTTACTTAAAAAATGTTTGAAAAATTAGGTCCCATAGGGTTCAATGTATTTCATTTTTTCAACCCGGGTTCAATAAAAAACTAATTGGGTGATATTGTTTATTTATATTCCCATAGGTCCTACAGACCGTCTGAACAACATACTAAAATTTCATTTTGATAAACTCATTTTTACGGCAGTTATCGTGCTAACGGACAGACAGACAGACAGACAGACAGACAGACAGACAGAATGAATGAACAAAGTCATAAACACTTTTCAACTTTGTTGTAAAGTGTTAAAAAATTCTATGTCATATTTCGGATTGCAGATTGAAATATTTGTTTTGAATTTATAAATATATTCAATTAAAAATAATTTAGATGTAGGCAAATGAATCTGTGCTGTGTATTAAGGATATTTTAGATAAAGTATTTAATATATATATATATATATATATATATATATATATATATATATATATATATATATATATATATATATATATATATATATATATATATATATATATAATAAGTAAGATAAAATTAAAAATAAAATAGTTATACTAATTTAAAACATGATAAGTGTCATACCCTGGTTCAAAAACAATACGGAGGAAAATTAATTAAATATGATATGATAGGAAATATCAGACAAAAGGAAAACAATGCTACCATAAAAGACAAAATGATCTTAATTTCAAATATGAATATTACACATGAATTTATCAGCATTCAAGAGCGAAGCATACTAATCAAGTTCAAACAACAAAGGATTATCAAAATCTGGAGGCTCAAAATATTAAAA
This sequence comes from Amaurobius ferox, assembly GCA_951213105.1. Classification (NCBI taxonomy): domain Eukaryota; kingdom Metazoa; phylum Arthropoda; class Arachnida; order Araneae; family Amaurobiidae; genus Amaurobius; species Amaurobius ferox. The sequence goes on along the minus strand of OX578149.1, from coordinate 76,135,616 downwards.
TGACAAAATCAGAGAAAAGATACAATCCGAAAATATGAAATAGGATAGAAGCTCTGTGAATCCAGCTTGTCAAGGATCTTTGCATCCACAGAGGTTCCAAATGTGTTTCGCTCAACGATACAACCACATGGTTGAAATAACGTCAAAAGATCCGACACATTTCCAGACAATAACATTAACGAAAATAACAAAAATAAGCAAAAGGAAATTGGAAGGAATATAATGAAAGTGCATTAAGCAAACATATAAGCAATCTAACCAACAATCCACAATGATTCAGATAGAATTAAAGTCTTACCTTTCTTCACCATTATACAAGACACATTTTCGTTGCACTAAACAAAGTATTAGGAAAGAGTACAAGAGAGCGCCATCTGATGTGAATTATAGGAAATACTTCTGCATGTTTAACCAAAGGAATATACAAATTTATAAGTTTCAAACCCAATAATTAGAGATATAAAGATAAAATAAAAACATAAAAAATATATATATATAAAATATTAAAAAAAAGAAAAAATATTTATGCGCAATAAAATAAGTAATAATTAATAATTAACAATTATATAATATGTATCCAAATCTTATTATTAAGAAAATAAAATCTCAAAGAATATTTTAAAGTTCAAAGTATACAATAGCAATTTCAAATTAGACTAAAACAATAAATAATATATTATAAATAGTATTTAAAATTTCTAAAGTGATATTTAACAAAATTAACTGGATATGATTCATTCTTACAATATCGAAATAAATCTGCGAGATGGTAACTGTATTGTGTATTTTCACATAACCTAAAAATCCTATGAAATTGATTTATTAAAATATATATATATATATATATAGCAAGTATGAAAAGTTAGATAAACTATAGGTATTAAAGTAATAAATAAGACGATCATTTTTGTTTTTCCATTTTTGAAATCTCAACATTGATATTTGTTGATTATATATAGCTTGATGGTTGGATATATGCATCTTATTCTTCCCTTGATGGATGATTCTCTATTATTTATATATTTATGCGTATATACGTAGCTATCTTATAGTTTAAGTTATAATTATATGAATTGCAACTGATCTCTAATCTATCATTGGAATTTCATATAATATTTTTATTATATATACAGAGTTATTCAGAACTCATGGAACAAACTTTAAGGGGTAGTAGAGCACACTGCAACAACCTTTTTTTTATAGGAATGTATGGGTGCAGGTGACGCATTGAGGCACAAACACAAAAAAATAGACATGAAATGAAACATAAATTGCCTACAGCATCGTGGCAAGTGCTTTTTAATAGCAATGTTTTCAATAATTGCTCAAAAGTGTATCCACAAACAGTAATACATGCTCGATTACTTCTTATGGGGACATCCGAAGGCCCTTGTTTACGAGAATCCAGTTGACTCTGTGGAGGACCTCGTGGCTCGAATATCCGTTGCGACCGCACGTATGCGAGAAATGCCTGGTATCTTTGAAACTGCACTCCAATCACTCCATCGACGATTCCAAGCATGTATTACTGTTGCAATTAAGACATTGAACATTTTTGTAAACATTTCTGTCCATTTCTTGTGTTTGTACATCAACGAGTCACTTGCGCTTATACGTTCCTGTACAAAAAAATGTCTGTTGTAGTGTAATCTACCACCCCTTGAAGTTTGTCCCATGAGTTCTGAATCACCCTGTATATATATATATATATATATATATATATATATATATATATATAATTGAAGAATTTTTATTTTACTTGTATTATATATATCTGAGATTGATCATTAATAGAAAATGTTCTGTATAGCAAAAGTGAAAGGAAGATGGACTAAAATGTAAATGTGACAACAGATATACTATACGACAAGCCGTTGAATATTTAAAACAAAACATGATAAGTAACATTATAAATAAAACAGGTTCCAATTTGGTATTAAATACTCCTTTTTCCCTGTTCCGTATATAAGTTAAGGAATGGGATAAGAATTATATGTGGTAAAGATGGGTGAAACAATTTTTTGTAACTTCACATTAAGATGCACGTATTTTTATATAAATTATATATGTAATGCAGCTACTTAAGGTATTAATCCCCTTGTTCCCTGCATAAACATACATGGTGTAAATGCAAGACATGTGTTTAAGATGAAAAGAGAAACACGTGCAAAAATCGTGCAAAACAGAAACACTGTTTTGCACGATGAGCTAGGCCTTTTCTTGCTCTCCCCAATTTTTGTTTTGAAATTGAATAAATTGAATAAAGTGAAAAACATTTCCGAAACCATGTACGTTATCAAGGGCCATACATGTTTCGTTAATGCGGAGTCTACGTTTCAGTGTGCATTACTGTAAATTGCATTACAGAAATAATGCGCATGGCCCGACGTAGAAGAAAATATAAATTGGATCAGATATATAAGAAATCAAATATGAAAATCAAATATAATCAAATATACCAGCGTGTGGCTAATTATTTATAGAAGAATGCAATATAATGAAAAGGTATAAAAATATATAATAATATAAATGTATTTACCCCTTGTACTGCTTAACAGAGTAGATTACGCGATACTGACTAAGCATTTTAAATCAAAACAGGTTAAAGTTAATTCTATATATAAAATTTCAACTGATGGAAGTGAAACATAGAGATAAAAAATTATTTAAAATTGTTTAAGAATGATCTGTCAATACGTTGCTGTAATTGTAACAAGGTGTTGAATTTAAAATTAAAATGTGTTTCAATAAATGAAAAAATAAGGTTTGGCGGTTAGGTATTTTAGATAGTGGTGTTGAATTTAAAAAGATGTTCTTTGTAGTAACATGGTGTACTTAACATTTTTATTCTTAATAACTGGATATTAATAATATTTTTTAAATTCTGATTTTGAGAGATTGGATGAATAATGTTGAAGTTTATTTACTTTGAAGTTATAAGTTTCTGTTTTGTCATATATTTTAAATTTTAATTATTTGAATTTTGATTATTTGAATCAAATAGGATTTACTGCTATATTAGCTCATTGGGTGTAATTTTGTTGCTTAGCAGCATAATATCATTTTTTTCAAGTAATTTTGAGGAACAAATATTGTTTGCACAATGCTAGCTCAACGTAATTTTTAATAGTGCGTTTTTTATTAATATATCGATAAGCCCTGGTCCAATAAATTTTAAACATGTACTAAATTTTAAGTAGGGCTATTCCAAGTTTACCCCGAAAATTTCATCAAATTCGGTGCAGCCATTCTCCTATGATGATGACACACACACACACAAAGAAACAAATAAACATACAGGTGTTCAATTTTATTTATATCGATTAAATACAAAAGTTATTTATAATCATATAATCATGATGTTGGATGATTATAAAATTTTACTGTATGCTATGATTTTATTGCATGCATTGAACATATATATATATATATAAAATTTAAATATATAAAATTTAAATACATATATAATACAAGATTTATATATATAATTTAAATTCCATCTGTCATTCTGTCTGCTTGTTGTGCATGCAAATCCACAGTTTTGGCCCATTATTTTATTTCAAATTTTGTGCGGCTATTATTTTCTTTTTATTTCGAGTAACCTTGAATATTGTGCCCGGATTGTTAATATATAATTAAAAGATTCACAATAAATTTTTCATAGAAATAAATTATGCTGGCGATTTTTTCCAGCAACTGCATTTGAAGAAAAAAAATCTGATGTGGGCAGCACATGACTTTCCCTGCAGACTCAAATTCATATTTTCTTTATTTCTTTAATAATTCGTAAATTGAGTTTTATTGCAGCAAATAACACTAAATTTGCATTTTTAATTCAATTTTGTTTTTATTTGGTAATTGGACATTTTCCCGAAATCGGCGTAACAAAAATGCGAGAAATATCAAATATCCTGAGAACGGTTAGTCCTAAAGTATAATGGAGTGTGTTATATTATTTTCCTCGTCAAAAATTGCGTATAAAACAAAAATTCATTTGATATATTTGAGCATATATAGTCTTTTTTTGTCAATTTTGGCGATATTTGAGGGCTATTTAGTAAAAAAAGTCAGGTTGCTCTTCTCCGAATTGTACCAAGATCTAATCAGCACCAGAGTATTCCACAAGTAACTTATCTACCAATTTTTATGTAATTGGGTAAATTACTATTTTTGATAGTGTGGATATATGAAATTTTTGTGGACCATTTCCTAAAAAAAGGCAGGTTGCTCTTTTTGGAATCGTACCAAAATCTAATCAGCTCCAGGGTCGACCACAAGTGACTTACCTACCAAATTTTATGAAATTTAGTCGATTAGTTGTTGTTGTTGTTGAGACCCAGACCGTCCGACCTACCAGAAAGGTGTAAGGTAACTGTTTGGACAGCCGGGAAGTGCCACCCAATTTAGACCGGAACTCAGTGGGGGAGGCATCCACAGGGACCGTACCCTCCTTCCCCTACCACCAACCTTTCGGAAGGACTTACGGACCCACATGTTTAACGTGATCGTACTCCGCGTGAACACGGCGGCAGTTATGGCAGTGGCTGGAATCGAACCCGGGCCTACCGAGTGCAACTCCAGCGCGCTAACCAATGGGCTACCGCGCCCAGTCGATTAGTTGTTGTTGTTGTTGTTGAGACCCAGACCGTCCGACCTACCAGAAAGGTGTAAGGTAACTGTATGGACGGCCGGGAAGTGCCACCCAATTTAGACCGGAACCCAGTGGGGGAGGCATCCACAGGGACCGTACCCTCCTTCCCCTACCACCAACCTCTCGGAAGGACTTACGGACCCACATGTTTAACGTGATCGTACTCCGCATGAACACGGCGGCATTTGTGGCAGCGTGCAAATCTAGCGCGCAAACCACGGGGATACCGCACCCGAGATGGCCAACAGCACGCGGCGTTCCGAGGTGGTCACCCACCAAGTACTAACCGCGCCCGATGCTGCTTCACTTCGGTGATCTAACGAGAACCGGTGTTTTCAGCACGGTACGGCCGTTGGCCCGTCGATTAGTTGTGTTAGAGTTGAAATATACAACTTTTGCGGGCCATTTCTTAAAAAAAAGGCAGGATGTTCTTTACCGAATCGTACCAAAATCTAATCAGCACCAGGGTCGACCACAAGTGACTAATCCACCAAATTTTATGAAATTTAGTCGATTAGTTGAGTTAGAGTGGAAATATATAATTTTTGTGGGCCATTTCATAGAAAAAGGCAGGCCGTTATTTTCCGAACCGTACCAAAATCTAATCAGCACCAGTGTCGACCATAAGTGACTTATCTACCAAATTTTATGAAATTCAGTCGATTAGTTGAGTTAGAGTGGAAGTATATAATTTTTGGGGGCCATTTCGTAAAAAATGGCAGGTTTTCCTTTTTCGAATCGTATCAAAATTTAATCAGCACCAAGGTGACCTACAAGTGACTTATGTACCATATTTTGTAAAATTTGATCAATTAGTCTTTCAGTTACAATGGATACAGGCAATTTTTGATGGCCATTTCGCAAAAAAAGGCGAGTTGGTTTATTCCGAATAGTACCCAAAAGTAATCAGCACCAGGGTCACATACAAGTGACTTACCAAATTTTATGAAATTCGGTCCATTAGTTTTCGAGTTTGAGTTGATATATACATTGCACAGACAGACAAACACACACACACACAGACACACAGACAGACAGACACACACACAGACAGACAGACACACACACAGACGTCACGCTAAAAATAGATTTTTGTATTCTAGAGGTCTTGAAACGTGTAGATCCGTTGAAAACTCGAGTTGCGATTTTCGACATGATTCCAATACTTTCCCTATATTACCATGTATTGCAGGGAAAGTAATAAATTGTGTTGCTTAGCTACGAAAATAAGCCATTATTATTATTATTTTACTGAATATGTGATAGTAAAAGTCAATTTATAAGATAGATGGTGCTTTTTTCCAATCTGAATATTAAAGAAAATATTTAGATAAATAAATTTAACAAATTCATGGTATTTGTGTTTTATTGGTTGATGCAACGAGATAAATTGATATTGTAAGAAACATTATTGTTTTCAACGTCCTACTAAATAATCTGTTTGACTAATTAAGTCATCAGTTAATCTTACTAAATCATCTCTCTATTTTACAGAAACAAATATTCATCTTACTAAATCATTTTGTTTTATTATGACTAAGCATATTCAAATGTTCATATTGGTTATTTCAACTTTCAACGCCATAAAAATATATGAAATTTATTTTACTGCTGTTTCAGCGTCTTTATTTTTGCATATGCCATCTAAATTAAATATTTTTTTTTGTAAATTTGTTTATAAAGGGAAAACAGATGTTCAATTTTCAGATTTACAAGTGAAGATAATTTATATATTTGCAAATAAAATAATTTTATATAGAGTAAAAGACTTGTTTTGAATTTATAAATGCATTCATTTAAAATAATTTAGATGTAGGCAAATGAATCTGTGCTGTGCATTAAGGATTTTTTAGAAGTATTTAATATATATATATATATATATATATGAACGCTATATTTATATTCAGAAAATTAATAAATCATATAATCTTTCCAATTAAAAAGGATATTAAATAAATTCAAAATGGTCTTGTTATTACTTATGTCGATAAGACTAGTAGTAACTACTCATTCATTTGTAAATATTACTATTTAAGACCCTCCAGTCATTCTTAATAATTCAATCTATAATTTACATAATACTAACTATAAAATCTTATTCAATAGAATATCAGCCAAATAAGCAAATCCATCTAAAAAATAGTTGTAATAACGTTCCATATCTTGATTTAGTATCCAAGTTTCATAAATCCCCTGTGGCTTTTCGAACTATTACTAGTGGGCATAATTCTTATATTACTAATGCTGGTAAATTATTATTAAAATTTTTAAATGAAGATTCTTTGTCAGATGATTTCTCAAATAATTGCCATATTGTGAAAAAGAGCTTCGAATTAGTTATGAAATTAAAAACAGTTACTAATATCCATAGCATTTATACTTTTGATTTTAAAGATTTGTTCAATAATATAGATATAGATGATCTGTATAGAATTATTTTAGAAATGTTTGAAAAACATAATATCACCATAAAATATTCAAATTTTCTTTGAGAATTATATTCAACATGGTAATTCTTTTTTAAGCAACATTTTGGTATCCCATAAGGGAAGGGGGAGGGGCTCATCATTATTGGCTAATCTGTATTTATTTTTCTATGAAAAGAACATTAATCCAGGGTTGCATAATATGCACATGTTTAGATATTTAGATGCCATATTATGTGTATCCCATAAAAATAATCCTATAGTATTTAACTTTTATCCTAATAATGTACAATTAACTGTAAGTAATAATGGCTCTAATGTTGCAAACTTTTTAGATTTAAATTTAGATTTACAAAATTGTAATCTGGCTCTAAATTTATCTGATAAAAGACAAGATTTTAATTTTAATACATCAACAATTCAACGCTTTGACTCCTGTTTGCATATATCAGTGTTTAGAAATATTATATCAAACCCGGTTCTTAGAATCAATAAAATATCTGATGAAAATTATAAATTAGTACATTTTATAGAATTATTACATACAGCGAATAATAATACAAATCCTCCCAATTTCGTAATTAAAATAATCAACTCAGTGTATTAACTACCACTCGATAACATCCAAGACAACTTTGCCAATTATGGAGGCTAATAATATGAATATATATATATATATATTTCAATTGCTTGTTCTCTATTCTTAATCTCTTATCCTGAGCTGTTTATTATTGCCTATTCTCATATTGCCGAGTTTTATTTTTATTTACTTTTATATACTTTAATTGTGATTTTTGAATCCTATTATTCTTCTGATCCCCCTTTCCATTATAGTGATATGTTACCTTCTATCCTTATCCTTAGTCTTGGCCTATAGTTACTCATTTGTAACAGATATGCTAGAGATGGGTTTTTTTGTACATACAGTAGTTTATGCATAATTTTCGATTAAAATCCTTCAATTTTTATATATATATATATATATATATATATATATATATATATATGTATATATATATGTATATATATATATATATATATATATATATATATGTATATATATATATATATATACATATACCTATCAATATAACTTTTATCTCATATAAAGCAATTTACTGAAAATATATCCAAAGGCGCTAAGCTAGACAAGTACATTTCTATACTGCATAAAAAATAGAAAAAGAAAAATGAAGAATGACATTGTATCAAAATTTCGCCGGGGGGGGGGGGACTGTGACCCCACTTCCCGGTTTAGCCAGCTTTATGTCATGACGCCACTCCCGGAAGCGTATACAATGTCGCCAACCAAGTACATATACTTAAACTATAAATGTATAAAAGAAAAGATTTGAAAAACCTATACAGTCCCTACACCTATACAATAACAACGAGCATTACCACATCCAAACAGAAACACTAAATACTATAAAATAACCTACATCCAATACCAATACCAAGAAAAACAAGCCACGCATACATCTCACCGAAAAGCAAAGGACTCTTACTTTGTACAAAAAGACCTCTTTCAAGCAGTTAACCCTGACCTCCGCAATGCAGCTGCTGTCCATTTCCATCACAGACTGAAAGTGCTTTCCCATTCAAATACAAGTCATAGCACTCAGTTACGGTTATGCCGTAAAATTTACATAAAATGCCACTGAGAAAACGTAGAGGGTAACCCATTTCGATTGCTTCCCTAAGATAGCCCAGATCACTTATATAACGATTTTCAGCACTGCTATTTAAGCGTTTGCTTCTTGTTAAAAAAATTATAATAATGTTCCTGAAAACATTTCGATGCAGACAAGAATTCCAATTAATCATGTAATTTATTTTAAAATTAAATGCTTTTCTTTTATCATATAATTTAAAACCAACTTTACCATTACAAAGTTTATATAATGTCAAATCCAAAAAATTAATACTATTATCAATGTTACGGGAAGTTTCTGTTAATGTCAAATTTGAAGGAAAAAAAGTGAAATCTAAGTGATCCCGGTCATCGTGGCATGCATATAATATGTCATCCACATAACGTATGTATACAATCTCATTTAAAATATGTGTTCCCTCCTCGTATTTGTTCAAGTATATATCAGCCAGAATAGAGGAACATGCACCCTCCATCGGAATGCCATTACGCTATTTGTAGAAATCAGTTCCATCATAAAGCACAGTTTCAAACAAGACCATTTCGATAAGACATTTGTATATATGTTTTTAATGAGGTTTTGCATCTCATACTTTTCATACATCTCCGTCAATATGCTGAACAGATCATTTATATCTATATTGCAAAAAAGGTTGTTGAAATCACAACTTCTATACTGTAAATCGTCAGATATGTCCTCAATTAAGTTTCTCAATTACTTCACTACTATTGTTAATGAAAAATACACCAGAATTTTTCTTTTTCTATTTATTATATATATATACATATATACATAATAAATAATTACTATATATATATATATATATATATATATATATATATATATATTTATATCGTAATTATTTATTAATTATATAATTAAATAAAAATGAAAAATAATAAAATCGGAAAATAAGATACATTAACATTTAATGTTTTGAATTTTATTTTCGATAAAAATATGTAACCTTAGCCAGTTTTAAACTACGATTTGGGCACCCTTATAATGGTGCTACTGGCATTCTCGTTTATTCATTTCTTCTATGATTCTATGAATCACTTGTTTAGTAAGAATTTTCATCTATGCTTCATGTTCATATTCTGTTCTCCTTATAAGGGTAATTATCCTGTCTCGTATTCTAACTTACTGGGCGGGTCTGGGAAGGTCACTGTAACCGTTTGTTCTAGCACCCTGATATATTTTGTCATCTTCTTTCTGGTGCTTTTCGACTTTTTTCATTCTGTTGCAACTTATCGCACTTACACGTGGATAATGGTTCCTGCCTCATGGTATTACTTGATTTCTTAATTTTTCTTTTTTTCAATTCTTCCTCTTTTATTGTCTGTAGTCTGAGTTTTGGCATTTATAGTAACTTACTGTTGTTGAATCTGAAACATGCATTTGTTTGAGTTAATTAGAACTAGATGCTCAGACCTGAAGAGGAATTTAATTCTGGTTAATCTTCGAAATTGGGTGCTGTTCATTTCTATTATCGGCACTGTGGCCATGGTTGGACTGCTTTGGTGATTTTAATATTTCATGATTACATGGAAATGATTATTATTATTATTATTATATTTTTTCTAATTAATATATATATATATAATTTATTATATTGATCTTAGACATATATAATAAATTACAAAGTTGCGTAAAATGGGGTACAGCATTTTATGAAATCGATTAAAATTTTCAAGGGAATTAAATTTTAAGAAATAGGCAATTTAAATTTTTATACTGCCCTTGTACAGAAACATGTCCTATGTGCAAAATGTGCCCCATACCCTAATAAGGTGATGTTCAAAATTTCATAATTTTATCATAGAAAGTCCCAGAGATATGAAAAGACAAAAATGCTGATTTAAACCACTTTTCGATGCATCGACATGGGCTCTCAGAGGGGAAAAATCATGACGGCAGATCGCGTTTCAAGGGTAATACACAAATTGCGAAAGAAAACAATGATTACATAAATAAATAATAAGTTTGCTATTTATTGGTACAAAAGTATCTACACTGTGTAGCAATAATAGTTTTACACAAAGATTACAAAGCTTGTTCAAAATGTTTTCCATCCATGCCAAAGATCCATTAAAGATAAGAGGCAGATATTATTTGCCTATGATGCATTTCTGCGTTGCGTCATTTGCACTCTTGCTGTAAACACTTACATTTTAGTTTGTGATTAATCCCTCACCAATTTTGTTTAAACATATGTCTGGGACTTTTTATGATAAAATGTTGAAATTTTGTATATTACTTTATTACTGTATGGAGCACATTTTACTCATTGGAAATCTTTTTGTACGGGTGCCCGTATAAAAATTTAAATTTTGTATTTCTTCAAATTTAATCCCCTGAAAATTTTAATCGATTTCATAAAATTCTGTACCTTTTTTTACGCAACTTTGTAATTTATTATATATGTCTAAGATCAATATTTAAGAAATAAAAGGCGAGGTCAATGTTTTTGGGACACCCTGTATATATATATATATATATATATATGTGTGTGTATATATATATATATATATATATATATATATATATTTTTTTTTTTCATATTTCTATTTTGCAGCTTTTACTGTAGAATATCACATTTTACTGCCATTGCGTAGTACGGTTTTTATTACTCAGTTTGGCAACGGCAAATCACTTCTTTACTCTTCAGCGTATGGCTACATTGATCTCGTCTTTTTTTGCTTATCACGGTTGCACGTTGGGGTGCATTTTAAGGTATTTATGTTTCCTTTCTATTTTTTCAATCTTTATGCTTGTCGTCCTATTAACACATGTTTCTAGATAAAATCTATCTTGTGTTTCCGAAACAAACATTTTTGTGTTCATTTCGTTTAAAATATTAGGACTTGATAACGAATTTTTTCGAAATGAACTATGCTTAAGCCTAGAGCTCTTCCATGTGCAAGCTTTAATGCTTGATTATTTTGGTATTCCTTTTTTCGATTCCTCACCATTGACATTTGTTGATTATCTTTAGCTTTCTGAACTGTAATATGTATTATAATTTCCTTTTTATTGTTGAATTTCATTTTATTTCACTGTATTCTGTAGGCCTAAATTTTTTTTAAGATAGTGCATTATGAGTTACTTCTTCATTCTACCATTGGATTTACTATTTAATTATATATATATATATAATATAAAATTGTAAATCCAATATATATATATATATATATATATATATATATATAATATAAAATTGTAAATCCAATATATATATATATATATATATATATATATATATATATACAGAGAGAGAGAGAGAGAGATTCTTATAATTTTTACTTACCCTATATACATAGTATAATGTATAGGAAAAGTATTGCGATGATGTCGAAATTTCGAAATCGAGTTTTCCACGAATGAGCAGGATTCAAGCATTCATGTATTCGTATCGGTCATTGTTTAGGTGATGTATGTGTGTGTGTGCGCCCGTGAGTCTTGTAGCCGATATCTCCCGAACAAATGGAGCGTTTCGAAAAAAATTTGTTGCAAAAATTAAAATCGATAATTACTGAAGCTTATTGATTTTAAACGCAATCGAATACTCGGAAGGCTATCAAATTTTCAAAGAAACTTTTTGAAAAACTCATTAAGGAATCAGAACCTTCAATAATGTTACGTGAATAATGATGTCTTATGTCAGTTTATTTTAGAAAACGATTTACATAAATTTTAGAATGATAGCAAGAACTGTTTTACAGAAATTACACTTTTCCAAATACATTTATCAAAAATTCGCATAAATTTAAAGAAAGTATTAACTATTATGAAATATGTTCACTTTTCGTATGTAATATTATGCGATACATTTTTTAACATCTTTCTCGTGGATCTAGCTTGTCCCATTCACGAGAAAAGATACTTGTATAATAGTCTTGTATTTTTACGAACAATTCGCCAATAATTATTTATATTTAAGAAACTATACATATAATCCCCAAGTAACTTATAAAATTCTATAAAATTTAGTCAATTTTTTTTGTGTTAGAGTGAATACATGCAGTACACAAACAAACACATAGACTTACAGACATATACACGCAGACAGTCACACAGACATATACTCAGGCATACAGAGATACGCACACAGACACAGGCATAGTCGCCAGGCTAAAAGTAGTTTTTTCGATTTCTATAGAATCGTCGACGCATGTAGATACTTTCCCTATACATTAAAATGTATTGAAAGAAAAGTAAAATGTAATGTGTCAATTATTACGCAAATTTTAGTGTCACTAAAATAAAATTGTAAGTTTATAATAATGATTTTTGTCTTAACTATAATCTTTATTGCTTATGTAAAAATATTTACTTATTAAGCTGAAATCTGTTCTGCCTAAATATTGTTAAGTTTACAAAAATATCTGACACATCGTAGGTTAAAGATTTTTAGCTTGTGACTTCTTTAAAGCCAAATCGTACATGTATATAAAGGACAGCCAAATTAATTTGCATGTCTTAACCGATAATTTTTTTCTTCTTTTTTACTTCTTTTTTTTTTTTGTCTTTTTTTTTTTTTTTTTTTCTTGAAATTTGTTAAATCTGGATTTATAGTTTTAGAAGTATTAATAACGCTATAACAGTATTTCTGTATTAACTAAATGATATAAAGAAAAAAATACTATTATTTCATTTGTCACAAATTCATTGGATATATTAAAAAGGCTATAACTGGTACGTTCATATCAGTTCATCAAATTTTACGTTATATAAATAAAAACTTTGCATTGTCTAATACTGTCTAATTGACTGATGGATTAAAATTTCCATTTTAAATAATTTCGTTCCGGACGCATATTTAAAAATAAAGGTTCGTTATTTCCCATTTAAAAACGATAACAAGTTTTCTGAATATATGTCCATTACTTCCAGAAATATCGTGCTCCTTGTAGGAAAATTAAAATATTTAGTAACAATAATAATAATAATAATAATAATGATAATAATAATAATAATAATAATAATAATAATAATAATAATAATTTTTTGCGTTTTTTCTATTTATTTCCAGTTAAATGCTTACAAGGTATTTTCCTCTTTGATAAATGTGAATATTTATTTATTTATTTTATTACCATTGGTTTTTAGTTTAAATCCAAATATTAATCCGAAAATTAATTATATTCTTCTTTAAATATGAAAATTCATATAAAATGAATGTTGATTAATATATTTCGCATAATTATTTTAATGTAAATTTAATTTATTTTCTACATTTAATGTGAGATTGTCTCTAATAGATCACTCGAAACGCCAGGGGGCGCCTAACATTTATCGGTTGAAATAATACTTCATTTGAATCCCTTGATAGGTTAGAGATAGGTCCACAAAGACCTATACACCTATATATCATTGTCAATCATGTCGTTTTAACTCAGTATTTCTTATATTCTGTTCATAATTGTTATTGTTTTGATTGTTTGTTTCGCTATTACAAACTAAATTCTATAATGATTGCTTTATTTTGTAGAGTCCATTTTGATAATAAGAGTTTGTAATTCTGTTCCTGCAGCCCAACGGTAGAGCGTTGGTTTGATTACTGGTTGGGGCAGCTAGGCTCTTTACAATAGCGCCTGAACAAATCATTCCTGTTAGTGTCCAGACGTCTGAGTTTTGAAAGTGATCCAAGTATGATTAGAAGTGGATTTAGAGTAGACTCTCAAATATTGAGCGCCGATTTCAAATCTAGAGGACAACGATCACGCAAGAAGTTAGCTTGGAGGATAAAAATAGCACCAGGACGATAACCTAAGGTAAAAATAGCAGTTAATGGTCTAATTCTCTGGTCAGCCATATTGTCAGCTGTACGCCAATCTTGCATTGGAGGGCGGAGAATGCAGAGTCAACTTCGACAATAAGGACTTACAATTCCGTCCCAGTAGCTTAAGGGTAGATTATCAACTGCCCAGTATACGAAGATCCGTGGTTTGATTCCCGCAGCAATGTTCTTTATAATTGTTATTATTTTATGTACTATTTGATACAGAAGTTCATATAGTAGATCCTGTTATAGTTAAAAATATGCAAATAGTTGAAGTTCATTAATATTTCTTGCCGGTCTCTCCATTTGCTTTCGACCCAGACCGCCCGACTTCCTCAAAGCTGTAAGGTATTTATTTGGACGTCCATTAGCTGCTCTGGACCCTGGAATGAGTCGGACAGTCTGGTTAAAAATAATGATAGACAGACACCAAGACGGAGCTCAAAACTAGCCCAGAGTCTACATATGTAACTAGTGTCTACATATCCTCGTGTCTACACATGGAGTATGAGTTCAATAAATCTGTAGATCTAAAAGTCCTTTAAAACTGCGATGGGTCAGGAAAAGGAGGATCTATCTAAATTGTATGATTTTCCCGACCGTCCAAACAGTTATCTTGCACTTTTGTTTAGGTCGAAAAATCTGGGTTGAAAGAAAGAAAACAGACACACAGGGGCCGGGATAGCCCAGTTGTTTTGGCGAGAGGATCGCACGCGATAATCCTGTATTCAAACCTGGCGCAGTCCAAAACTATTCCCGCGTTTAAGTGCAGTATGTACACCATAAATATGTATGTCTGAAAGGGAAGAGTGGTATGATCCCTGTGATTGCCACGCCATTGGGTTCCGGCCTAAATTTGATAGCACTTTCTTGGCCATTCAAGCAGATATCTTACACATTCGGATCGACCAGGCGGTCTGGGTTGAAAAAAGGAAGACAGGCACGCAGACATCATTCAAAATCCCGTCGATTCTTTTCAGAAATATGTAAATCCAATATGCATGAAAAATATAGATCCATAACAGTTTAAAAGCCTCAATTTCGACTCCGCCACAATGATTCTTGCTTTGCATGTATTACATATTGTAGAAAAAACAAAACTGTCCACACTTCAAATATTCTTTAACAAACTTCTGCGAAGATGAAATAAATTCGCAAATTTCAAAATCACGCCAGCAATCCTCATTTCCTTCGGTTTCTTTCAATTTCAGAAATGCATTTGGTGAAGGAAATATCTCCGTTGGTTATATATCCTCCAAAACAAGATATCAGTTAGATTACGCACTGACACGAACGCCGCTGTCCATTTTATTCATACAAATAAAGACCATCCATCAAAAAGAGAAACTCCTCGGGTTTATTAAGAATCGTGATTGCAACTTTTTTTTTATATTTATTTCTTCATTTTTATACTTTTTTTTCATCATCCCAGGAAAAAAGTGTTGGTTATATGGAGAACGGAGCATTCGCCTATGTCCCTGAAAGATGCGATCCGTAGCCATCCACCCCGCTTTTCCCCCTCCTCCCAGGTCATCAGTCGTCCAACATCACGTGACTGCCTCCCCCCTTCGTTGGGCAGTCGAACCCCCTCCCCCCCGCATTTTGCAGAGTGAGCTGAGAGCTTTCTCAGCTGGCCCTGTTGCCAAGGTGGAAAAGAAGAAAGTGAAGAGAAAAAATAAGACCAAAAATCGATCATATCGATTGGGAATATTTCCTTTTTTATTTTATGCCCGCCATGTAAATTTGACCACGCGACGGAGCAGTAGTAATGGCCGATGGCTACCCCTTATTCCTTCTGGTCCTTTTCAATCTCCCCGTTTTTCCATTTCTTCTCTTTCCTTCCTTTCGCCCTGGCTGCTCCCCCTTTTTCATTCTGATGGGCATTTCTTTTTTGCATATGCTACGGTCCGTACGCTTGATCACCATAATCTTGAATCCACTTTCTTCATCTTCTTTCTTTGTCTTGCTCTTTGTCTTTATTGGTGGCTGCCATCTTGGTTTTGATATAAAGGTAAGAAATGAACTTCGGTTTAAAATTATTTCAACTGTCCTTTCATTTCTAAACCATCCTTCTTCTACGCTCCTGAGTTCTTAAACGCGTAATTTATGTTATGTTGCTCGTATGATGATATTTTGTCATTAGGTAAATTTATTTAGGGAAAGATGCTGCTTTTTGAATATATTATATTGCAAAATTTTTAGAGGCTGTGATCTGCCATCTTGGTTTTCCTATACATGTCATTGCGTATTAATATGTTTTTCTTTTACGTATCTGACGTTTTGAAAAAAAAATCTGTGTTACTCATATACTGATATTTTCTCAGTAGAGAATATATTGAATTGCGAACTTTTTAGATGTTCTAATATGCCATCTTGGTCTTGATATAAATATTGTTGTGCATTAAAACATCCTTCCTTTACTTACTGGAGTTAGTTAAAAAATTAATTTTGTTGTGTTACTCGTATTTTAATAAATTCCTATTAGATAAATTCATTTACAGAACGAATGTAATTACTTTAAGTATATAAAATTGCAATATTTTTAAAGATTGTGATTAGCCATCGTAGTATTCATATAAATATCCTTAAGAAGCATATTTCTTTTGCGCATATGAGTTTCTAAAAATATTATTTATGTTGTGTTACTCATATGATGATATTTTCTCTTTACACTATTAAATTGCAAATTTTTCAGAGGTTGTAATTTGGTTTTAATATAAATATCTTTGTGAAATAAAACATCATCGGGATTTTTTGAAGAATTGTCTGTTATTGTAACTTATATTTTAATGTTTTTTAATTTGAGAAATTCATTAACAAAACAAATATGTCCATTTAAAATGCATTATATTGCAAATACTTCAGATGTGTTCTGGCAACTTGGTCTTGATACAATGGTTCTTGTATATAAAAATTTAATTAACTGAGTTTTTAGAAGAATGATTTATGTTCTGTTGCTCATGCTTTGATGTTTTCTCATTAAAGACATTTACTTGCCTTAACAGAAGAAAATATTCTTTTGAAATGCATTAAATTGTAAATTTCTCAGAAGTTGTGTTCTGCCAACTTTGTTTTTAAATGAATTTATTCGCGTATTAGCAACATACATATTTTATGTATCTGAGTTTTAAAAGAATATTTCATGTTGCTTTACTCATTTGTCGATATTTTTTCTTTCAAAAGGTTAATTTAAAAAAGAATCTGTCCTTTTACATTAAATGGACAATATGTCCTAATACACCTGTCCTAATACATTAAATGGACAATTCATCAGAAGTTTGGTTCTTTTAGACTTGGTATAAATGTTCCTGATTATTAGAAATCAAATATGTTTTCTTCTATCACTTTTTGAAAGAATAATGTATGAGGCTAATTATGAGGCAACATATTCATATGTTGGCATTTTCTTATTAGAGAATATATATATATATATATATATATATATATATATATATATATATATATATATATATATATATATATATATATATACATATATATATATATATATATATATATATATATATATATATACATATATATATATATATATATATGTGTGTGTGTGTGTGTGTGTGTGTATATATAAACTGAAATTTTTTAATCGAAAATTATGCATAAACTACGGTAAGTACAAAAAAAAACCCATCTCTAGCATATGTGTTACAAATAACTCACTATAGACCAAGACTAAGGATAAAAATAGAAGGTAACTTAGCACTATAATGAAAAGGAGGTGAGGGGAAGATGAGTATGCAAAAATCATAATTAAAGAGGCATATATATATAAATATATATAATATAAAGCAAACACGGCAGAAATGAAAAAATGCAATAATAAATAGCTCAAGATTAAAGATCAAGACATGGAGAACAATCAATTGAAACTACACGGCGGTTAGTTTGAAATTGCAATCTCGTCAGGACAACCATACAATTCGAATTAAAATCGACAGAATAGCCAGTTTCTGACAATGGCGATAGTATTGAGATATGGACACCATTGGAACTGTCTACTGGCTAGTGAAAGGACAAATAATAAAACCCAAGTGAATTATAAACCAGAAATAGAAAAAACAGAAATTTAAACTCACAGGCACAGCCACCATGTGGGAGTCGACATGTTCGCAGAGGAACATTCGACAGAGCATTTTGCATCTTTTCGTCAAAGCCAGTGGACACCAGGAATGAATACACTTGAACGAAAAATAATTTGTATGAAGACTTTCAAAAATAGTAATCAATATAAGACTCAGGACAAGTGGAAAGTAATCTTTCAAAAATTGTAAGCAGTATCAAGTATCAGACTCAGACCTAGTGGTAAGTAGGTGATAAGAACGGGTGAAATTCACAAAGAGCTATCTAATCAAGGATATATATATATATATATATATATATATATATATATATATATAGAGAGAGAGAGAGAGAGAGAGAGAGAGAGAGAGCCTGCAATTCCGTCCCAGTAGCTCAACAGTAGAGCGTTGACTGGTCAGCACGAAGATCCGTAGTTGGATTCCCAGTTGGGGAAGCAAAACTTTTACAATAGCTCCCGAACAAATCAACACTATAAGTTAGTGCAAAATTATCAGAAGTTTGAAACTGACCCTAGCAGGACTAGTACAGATTCAGTGCACTCCGGGATATTGAGCGCCGATTTCAAATCAGGAGGACAATGACCACGCAGGATGCTAATCTGGAGGATAAAAGTAGCATCAGGAAGCTAACTTAGAGGATAAAAATAGCACCAGGAAGCGAATCTGAGGTAAAAATAGCAAAGGTGATTAGTCAGATTGTCAGTTGCACGCCAATCTGACATTAGAGGGTCTAGAATGCTGAGTATCCAGGTAGCTTAAAGTTAGAGCATCGTCTGGTAAGCACGAAAATCCGTGGTTCGATTTCTGGTTAGAGCAGCAAGGTTCATATACATATATATAATTATTTTTGAAGTAAATATATAAATTTAAACTACTCTATTGTATATTAAAACTCCATTTATTTGGTTTTGAATCAAACAGACATGCCATAAGTAGATGACACGTAATGAGGTAAAAGTTATGCAATAATTGATTTAAAAGAGTCAGTGAAGAAGATATTGCTTTCTGCCAGCTAGGAGCTTTGGGTTATAGGAATTTATGGAAAATATTTTAAGACCCAGATCAATTTTCTATTTATAACAACTTTTATATCCATTTATAGAATAAATAATTTATCGTGTAAATTCATGTATAGTATATGAATCTTCATATAATCGCAGCAATGTTCACTCTCAAAATCTTGCTGTGAATCCCCAGGGGTCCACACACCACGTTGGGAATACCTGACATAAAAGAATACATGGATTGTACTGCGAAAAGCATCCTGAACTGAACTTTGTAGATTGTTTGGGCTTTTATATCTTCATTTTATGTACATTGAGACATATTTTATTTCATTTAAAAAGAAAACAAAATAATCAAAAAAGAAACAGTACAATGCTTCGAAAAGTATCACTTACTTTTAACTATAAGTAATTATAAAAATGCTTATAATAGCTTTAATCATCTCCCCATCTTGGAATAAAACATTAAATGAAAATAAAAATGAGATGTGTTTATTAAAAATAAGAAAAAAAAGGGTGAGGGACTGTGCAATTCGTTGACTACTTTAATTTTGTTCCACATGCCACGATAAAATTTGCCATGATAAAAGTTGATTCGTGTTAAAAAATACCCCAAACGTGAAAATCCATCGATAACCCGAATTCCAATTTTTGACCCCATAAATCTCTCCGTATGCATTACTATATATGATGGGGAGAGTGAAAAGTTTGCCACATCAAATCCCTTTATTCAACCGAAAATCTATTTTATATGATAACCACTTATGGTGTCCTCTTTGCGTTCCATATACCTTAAATTTTTATTAGAACTTCCCTCTCCCATCAGCTTATCGACACCCCCTCCAGGCTTATCCGAAAAATTCGAACAAATCTTTAGCCCTAATGGTTTAAATACCCCTCTCCATCTTATCACACTGGGGCCCGCAGGTAGCTCTGCTTAATGATCTACAGCCAATCCTTTCCATATTTTATGCCTGTAGGGAAATGGGGAAAAGGTATCACGATCTGAGCCTTCTGATTGGGTGGAACGAAAGTCGTTTGCCCGAACCCTTCCCTCTCTCACGTAATCTGCGTGGTGCGTAATTTTACCGCACACTCTCAATCCTGTAGGGAGTTTTCACTGCATAGTATTGGCTGTGGTGCAAAGGGTTAGGGTTTGGAGGCGATCCGCCCCCTTTTCCCTTCCCTCCCTACATTTTTTGAATGTGCGGGGTGGATTTTCTGCATAGTAATAAGATGCTTTACGGGATTGACGCAAGAGATGCAGCCAGTCAGCGTTATTTTTTCCCTTTCTGCTTTCATTTCGGGGATTTTTTTTTTCTCTTTTTTTCCCCGGCTTTAATCTTAGAGGATATGCTCCTCTCTCCACTGTTCTCAAGCTCTAGTTCTATCTTCTTTTTTTCATGCGCATACTTAATGGTGGAATAAAGAAAAATAAGAAAAAAAAAATCCCATTTTTTTGAAGAGGAGAGCGATAATTTAACTCAAGTATACGGCGACAGTTTCGAAGAGTTGCGCTGCTTAAATTTTTCTACGCATTTCTTTTTCGAATATTTTCCCCCTACCTTCCACCCTACTCGCCATAAAATGAAGATAGATTCCTTCAAACGGAACTGCAATAAGAGGGATTTTTTATGCGAAGGCACTCACAGGGGATTTCGACGTAGGGACATTTCAAATGGAATATTCATGTTAAAGCTTTTGTGAAAAATCAATGCAAATATTAATAAGACGAGAAAAGAAGATATATTCGAGATATTTCCTAAGACCGTTCCATAGAAATCAGAAATAATCTGGAATTATTCAGTAAATAGTTAGATGTGTAATCATTATCACATTTCGAAGCAAATTAATAATCTAAAATGGATAAAAAGAATACAGAATTTATATCCTACTATAAAAGTTTATTTTTTATACAAAAAGAAAGGAATACGTTTTGTGTGTCTTTTGTTATATTTGGTTATATTACTCACAAATATTGTATTATTTTAAAACTAGTATATTAATGAATATCACATTTGAAAAATAATCAATTAAATGAAGAACTAAATTAAGTTGGATTTATGCAACTTTTAAGGTTATTTGTCTCAAAAGAGAAAAAAATAAGTAAAGTATGCACATTTCTAGATTTGAATATATAGAACATTGGGCTGACCTTACTGCACGCCTCGTAACAAATAGAAGCTTAAGCAGGTACTGTACTTTCATAGGGGTCAATCAGAGCAGTGAGCAAATTAAAAGTTGGTTTCTTTGATGGAGCTGTCTATATGTATATCTAAATATTTTTTTTTATAATTGCCTATTCTAAAAATAATTACAAATAATAAAAATAATTTTAAATACAATTTATTGTTTTTAATTTAAATGCTTTACATATTTAATTTTAATAAAAGCATTCAGATTACTAAAATGCAAATAAGAACATAAAATTTAAATGCATGATATAAAAAAATCAAAGAATTTAAAATTTATTTTTATTAAATTTTATTTTTTTGTACCATTTCACGATCACGGTACGAAAGTTATTATAATGATCAATGTCAAATGTGGAAAGCCTGAATTTACTCCGTTATGATAACCCTTTCCTCTCTCAACTTTTCAGTAGGTTAAATTGAAAATATTGCTTAATTTTTAATATTGAAATTTTAAATATACTTTATAAGAACAATGGACTTTTGTAAATTTCGATTGTAATTAGAATAATATCTCCAAAATATTTCCTATCTTGGAATTAAGCAAATATTTTTTAACATTAAAGGAGAAATATTTAAAAGATTAATTTTAAGAATAAACATTAATATATTAAACTAAACGCTAACATTTGAAATTAAACATGGAGCATTTTAGAATATTTAGAATATGTCAAATATTTAAAAATAAACATTTACATTTAAGACTAAACACCAGAGAATATTAAATGTCATACACTTAAATATAAACACAAAATCAAATTTAAATCTAAAACATTTAGATGTAAACATCAGAATAATTTTACATTCGAAGTATTTAAATGTAAAAAAAAAAAAAAAAAAAAAAAATATATATATATATATATATAAACTTTTTATAATTTAAATGCATAAATTGACCCAAATATTAAAATGTATTTCATAAAAAATATAATAAATTGCGATGCTAAGGAACCTTATTTTGCTTTGATCGACTGCTGCGTTGCTAAGGCGACAAATAACGAGGAATTTTCTTTGTTCTTGTTGCTTGCTGTATCTGTGGATAAAAATATATTCAAAAGTATTAACTAAATAAATATAGATAAATATAAAATGAAAATGGAAAGACATATTTCTACAGTATAAATAGCTCTGAGTGCAAAAATAGATTTAAAGTTTGTGATTATGATCATTTAAATAATGCTCAGTAATATTTTATATATTTTATTCAGTGAAATAATTTTACATATCATAATATATCAAAATGATGATTAAATACAAAAAATATACATAAATATTAAAATATTGGTTAAGATTTATAGGAACGGTTATCTGATAATTTCATCTTATTCTCTCTAATATGTAAAACGCTTCTGAAATTCTGTCTCATATTAGAGTAAAGATTAGGTTTTGGGTTTTTTTTCAGCTATCAGAAATTCATTTGATTCATAGTCAAATATAAATACAGAAATACTCCAAAATTTGATTTTGTTTATGAAAAAAGTTCAAAATTTGTTAAGTTGAAAGAACTGTTATATGTTGGGCACACCAAACTTTGTTTCCTGCTTTACAATTTCAGTAATTATTAAAAGCAATGGGTGTAATATATGGGTGTCTTCAAAACAAATAATATCCGAACGGAGCAAAGATCCAAAATTGTCAAAGAGATAAATCGTAAAATGCAACAAGAAAAATGTTCACCATTTTCAGACACGATTCAAAGTTTTATAGCTTTGAGGACTCCAAAAGAATGCAGTACTTTAAAGGAAATGTTTTAGTTTAAATATTTATAAAATTTTGCAAAATATATTTTCATATAAAATACACCGTGCTTGAAAAATATAGGTTTTAAAAACAGTGCTGTTCATGCATGAGTTGGGCTAGCTTTTAAAAAACTTTCTCTAATATTCCGGTTCCATTTAACATTTTAGGTAAATTTTAACAAGAAGATATATTATTTGAATAAATATTGCTAGCTTTTTGTGCGCTACGTCTATTTTGGGTTTTAAAAAAATTCGTAATATTCATATTTCTGTAGCAGTAAATTTTTGCAGCGCTTCCTATTTGATGGAAAAGTAACTGAAATGCATATCCAAGTATTTTATTTAGCATTTAAGTATTGCACTGAATATTAGCGATATTTAAAAAAAAGTTTTTGAATAAATTATTAATTTTCGCATTAATGTTTCTTAGGAATTATTGCAATCAATCAGCTTGAGAAGTAAATATTGAATTTAATATTAAAATATTGCATAAAATGTTAGTGGTAGATAATATTGTTTTCTAAATAATTTCTTAATTTTCGTATTAATGTTTCTTTTAAAATAATGCAAGCATTCAGTTTGAGTAGTTTTAACGTTATATTAACAAATTTCATTTTAGAATCATAAAAAAAATTTTAACATTCATATTTCTGCGGTAATAAATTTTTGCAGCGCTTTTTTTTAGGGGAAGAGTAACTGAAATAAGTATTTAAGTATTGTACGTAACATTTAAGTATTGTATTAAATATTAGTCGTATCTAAAATTTTTACTAAACAATTTAATCATTTTCTTAATAATGCTATTTTCGAATTATTGTAAGCATTGAGCTTGTGAAGTTTCAACGTTAAATCAACAAATTCCATTTTAGAATATCTAAATTGTATAATATATAATTGCACTGTATTAATATCTGAGTAACATGTCAATACAAATACAAAAGTAAACAAAATAACAGGCTATAGTACAGTTTTAAAGCTGTGATTTCAAAATACATACTGGGTGATTTTCAAGTGTTTGTAAATAATAATAATGATATAGCTGCGCAACCGTCATGGGTTTCGTTCAGAAAGTAAATTATCTAAATATGACGAATACGGAAACTAACAAATATATTGCAAATTTAATCTTATAGATAAAATGTACAATAGATAAAACGTCCAAATTTTATCACATAACTTAAGGATTATCGGTAATATTAATAACATTAATATTACCGATATATATATATATATATATACATATATGTATATATATATATATATATATATATATATATATATATATATATATATATATATATATATATATATATATATATATATATATATATATATATATATATATATATATATAACAATTTACGCAAAAAGAAGATATTGTTATGAAAGACCGAAAAATTTGATAGACAATTCAAAATTAAGTTTCTTACGGATATACGATTTGAGTAATATAAAATATCCATGTTCATTATTTTAATCCTCATGGATAAAAAATTCTGTCCATCTATCTATTGTTTATTTGTTTTTAACCCAAATCTACCATAACCTATTTTTTCCTATGCAACCTTTATTTTCTATATTGCCTTGAAAAGTCGTTTCTCAGTGCATGTATTAAGTGGGCAGAAAAAACAACCACGTATAAGAGAAATATGCTTGCTTTAAAAGAATTGCCACTTATTGGGATGGCATGTCGGAGTATGTTGTTGAGACAGACGGTTTGTTGGCCATATGGGAATGTAAGTAAGTAATATGATCCAATTAGTTTTGGATTGAACCCGGGTTGAAAAAATAAAATACATTGAACCCTATGGGACCTAAGTTTTCAAACATTTTTTAAGCGAATTTAAAATTCACAAATTGCTTCTAAAATTTTAGGAATTATTCAAATTATCCCTTAAAATATATAAAAAAGAATTCAGCAAATTAGGTTCGGTAGTTTTTTAAATAAAAATTAAAATATTAGTTATACCTATCTTATATGAAGAGATAATGTGACCCACTTCAAAATAAAATATGGCATCCATTTTGTGTCAAATTCATGATTTTTAAATTTCTTTTTCTTTATATTTAGTGTTGTATTCGTCCTAACATCGCTTTATTTTTGCTTAATTTCTGTACATATATATTTTGAAATAACGCAATTACAATATATTTGAGTTTAAATGATCAATGCCATCCATATGGTGTCAAAATCGTGATTTTTAAAATTCTTTTTAATTTATATATAGTGTTGTATCCTTCCTAAAACCACTTTATTTTTGCTTAATTTTTATGCATCTATATTCTGAAACACCGCAATTACAATATATTTGAGTTTAAATGATCATCAAACTTTGATTATTTCTACAATGAAGCCTAATTTTCACTTAAATGTAAACAACAAAAGATGTAGAATGGGTTGTATAAGAATTGCTGCATTTCCTTAACGCGAAATTATTTAGCTCATAGAGTCTGCAATATAGCTCATATGAATGAAACATTCATTGATTTTACATAGAGAAGAAGATTTTTTCGATGAAGTTTTAAGCATAGAGTTAAATTACTTGTATCTCCATGATTTTAAGTTTTTAAGTAAATTGTTGTAGTATTGTGATAAATGAAAGGAATGGAATAAAAGTGTATGAAAGAAATATTCACTACTTTTACATAGAGAGCCAGGCGATTTATATTTCAATAACGTCATTTGAATAAATGTCATTTTTTTTCGATGAAGTTTTAAGTTTTCAAATATACTAAATTATTCTAGTATTGTGATAATTTTAAAGATATTATGTATTGCATGTTAGAGATGTTTAAATAAAATTGCATTGTAGTTGGAAAGTGTTTCATAAGTGCTAAAACAGAGATTCCCAACCGTTTCGCAGAAACAGAACCCTTCAAATAAGGAAATATTCAGCATTTAGTCTAGCATACGGGATTCAGAAAACTATTTTCATATGTCTATGGTTTATTGGTTTTCTACCCAAATGTAACTTACACTATACTTTTCAAAGAATCATCTTTTTCTCTCATGTCTTCTAAAGTCATTTTTCAGGGCATTTATAAACTGGGTGGGAAACCAATTACGCATGAGAGGAAAATACTCGCTTTAAGAGAACTGCCATTTCCTATTTGGATTGTATTAAAATAGTAGTTGCTAAAGAGTTCGTGAATTTTTTTCTACATCGTAATTTCTATATCGTTATATTTTCTATATCGTTATAATTTCTATATTGTTTTTTCTATATCGTTTTCTTAACTCTTTCGTTAGACCTTCAATCTCCAAAAGAGTTGGTAAAACAGAACCCTTTAAATTAGTTAATATTCTCTGAGTATTTAGTCCAACATATTGATGGTGAAAAATGTTTCCATATGTTGAGTTTATTGTTTTTCTACCCAAATCTATAAACTATTTTTTAATAAGCATCGTATTTTTCTACCCAGCCTTGAAAAGTCGTTTTTCAGTGCATGTATTAACTGAGCAGAAAAAACAACCACCATGAGAGAAAAGAGACAATTGCTTTAAGAGTGTTATCATTGTATATCAATTGAAATAAATCAGTGGTTCCCTTTTAGTGAATTCCCTGATAGTGAACTTTTTTTTCATATAATATTTTCTTTCCCAACTCTTTCGCTAGCACAGTAGTTCCCAAACATTTTATTTATTTATTCATTTATTTATTTAATTTTTTGACACAGAACCTTTTAAATTAGGTAATATTCACTGAGCATTTAGTCCAACATATTAATGCGTGAAAAATATTTTCATATGTTTAGTTTATTGTTTTTCTACCCAAATCTATAGTAACCTACTTTTTAATGGGCATCGTATTTTTCTACCCTGCCTTGAAAAGTCGTTTTTCACTGCATGTATTAACTGAGCAGAAAACACAACCACGCATGAGAGAATAGAGACAATTGCTTTATCATTGCATATCAATTGAAATAAATCAGTGGTTCCTTAAGAGAACTTTTTTTTCATATAATAATTTATTACCCAACTCTTTCGCAAGTACAGCACTTCCCAAACTTTTTATTCATTTATTTATTCAGACATTTATTTAATTTTTTGACACGGAACCTTTTAAATTAGGTAATATTCACTGAACATTTATTTAGTCCAACATATTGATGCATAAAAAGTATTTCCATATGTTTAGTTTATTGTTTTTCTACCCAAATCTATATTAACCAATTTTTTAATAAGCATCGTATTTTTTCTACCCTGCCTTGAAAAGTCGTTTTTCAGCGCATATATTAACTGTGGAGAAAAAATAA
Organism: Amaurobius ferox; assembly: GCA_951213105.1. NCBI lineage: Eukaryota > Metazoa > Arthropoda > Arachnida > Araneae > Amaurobiidae > Amaurobius > Amaurobius ferox. The sequence continues at coordinate 76,107,810 of OX578149.1, read as the reverse complement.
CCACGCATGAGAAAATAGAGACAATTGCCTTAAGAGTGTTATCATTGCATATCGATTGAAATAAATCAGTGGTTCCCTAAGAGCCAGTGAACTTTTTTTCATATAATAATTTCTTACCCAACTCTTTCGCTAGTACAGCAATTTCCAAGCATTTTATTTATTTATTTATTCATTCATTTATTTAATTTTTTGACACGGAACCTTTTAAATTAGGAAATATTCACTGAACATTTGGAATAACATACAGATGCAAAAAAATTATTTTTACCTGTTTATTATTTGTACTTTAGTCCTATCTGCCTTAAATTATCCCTTTCCCAGCATCATATTTTCCTGTTCTGCACTAAAAAGTAGTTTTAATGTCCATGCATTTACTGGACAGTAAAGGTAACTACGCATAATACAAAGGAATCCGCTTTCCGAGAGCTAACATTTTATATGAGGATTGCAAAGGTGCCCTAAGACTTCATAAATTCATTTTTAATATAACTATTTCTTGCTTAAATCTTTCAAAGTAAAGCAGTTCCCAAATTTATTATATTTTTTATTAACTTTATTTATTTATTTTCTTACACGGAACCCTATTAATCAGGAAATACTCGCTGAACATCTAGTATAGCACAAGTATGCATAAATTTTCCCCTCATCTGTGCATTACTTATGTGTACTTTAGTTTTATTTGCTATAAACTATCTCTTTCCAAACATTGTATTTTCCTACCTTGCCTTGAAAAGTCGTTTTTCAGTGTATGTATTAACTGAGCAGAAAAAACAACCACGCATCAGAGGAAAGTGCTTGCTTTAAGAAAGCTGCTTACTATTTTATATGGGGACTGAAATAAAACAGTGGTTTTCAAGGAGTTAGTGCACTCCTTTTTGATATAATAATTTCTTGCTAAACTCTTTTGCTAGTACAGCAGTTTTCAAACTTATTTATTTAATTATTTTTATTTTATTTGCTTTATTTATTTATTTTTACACGGAACTCTTTTAATTAGGAACAACTATTCTTTGAACACTTAGAGTAACATACAGCTTCATAATTTTTTTTCCATTTATTTATAATTTATTTGTACTTTAGTCTTATCTGACGAAATAGCCTGAGATCTAACAAAGTATAAGGATATTACAATTAAACAAATATTCACGAAAAGCTCATGAGCATTTTTAATATAACCATTTCTTGCTAAACTTTTTTGCAATTATAGCAGTTCCTAAACTTATTATTTATTTATTTTTTATGTCCATTATTTATTTTTTACACGGAATTTTTTAACACTAGAACGACGGAAGCGGTCATTTTGACCGCATAACTACTTTGAAAAACGATTTCCCCCAAAACGGCTAATCCCAGCAAATTGAAATTTTATGACTTTTCTTATTTTTTTAAAGTTATTGAAAACACAGAAAAAAATTATTATAGGTATTATAATATGCTATGATATTTTGGTTTTGAATTAAAGGTATGCTGAATTTTTACTATAGCGATCAAAATGACCGCTACCGTCGTTCTAGTGTTACATTTGGGTATATTTACTGCATACCTAGTATAACATAAAGATGCATAAAATCCCCCCCCCCCTCATCTGGTAATTATGTATGCGTACTTTACATTCTATTTGCCCTAAATTATCCCTTTTCAAGCTTTAACTGTTTTCCTACCCTGCCTTGAAAAGTCGTTTTTCAGTGCATGTATTGACCAGGCAGTAAAATCAACTACACATGAGAGGAAAGAACTTGCATTAAGAGAGCTACCATTTCATATGGGGATTGCAATAAAACAGTGGTTCCCAAATTGGTCGTGAACTACTTTCTCATATAATATTTTCTTGCTTGTCTCTTTCCCTAGAACAATGGTTCCCAAACATTTTTATCCAAACAATAAAGTAAATTAGGGAACCTTTACTGAACTTTTAAAACATTTTCACTAAAGTACATACTTTAAAATATATAAAATATTATTCCTTTAATAAACTATAAATAGATTTTAACATTATGCATTTTTAATAAAATAAAATAATACAAGTTAATTAAAAACATTGATATGTTTCTTTAAAACACTTTTAATGTCTCACAAATTTCATATTAGAGACATCTATTTTTAAAATGAAAATCGAAGTCTCATTGAAATGAAAAGCATGTCTCTTGAATCACAATTTGCCTTAATATTAGAACTAGTTTTGGGACTCTTAATTCTCAAGGCAGGTCTGTTGGTATATATTTTCTTGTAGCATCATGATGCAACACTTCAGCCTCGAAGAATTACATTGTAGTATAAAGAAAAAACATTCGAACCGAAATTTTCTGTACTTTTTATTAAACTGCACTAAAATTATCCCATGGAATACTTTAGAAATTTGACGCAAAATTAAGTTTGTTTAATGATTATGCCTTCCCTTTAATGCAGGAGGAGGAATCATTATAGATGTTTATTGCAATTATTCATTTAAAATTGCATGAATTGAAAATATATAGATTATAATATTTATAAAATTATATAATTTAAATCAATATTTTCATTTTTTATATTATAACCATATAAAGAAATAATTTTTTATAACATTTTGGAAATAAAAAATTAAAATTCCTCTAACGTATTTAAGTTGATCAATTTCTTTTATATAAAATATACATGCTATACAATGTATAAATATGATGTATTTTTGTAGCAGCACTTCTAGAATTTTAGACTTTATTTTATTTCAATAAAGCAACCCGAGACTGAAATTTGAACCTGACGTATTGATATGCGTAATTATGTAGATCGATTACAACATAATTGTGAAAATTAGACTTTAATTACCTTACATGTTCTCCCTTATAACTAAGGCCGTGGTGATACACCCCCTCTTCATCGTCAACATTGCACCATTTTTCGGTTCTAGTGTCAATTGCAGTGTACTGGATTTAATTTGACTTTAAAATAGTGATTAATTGGAATAGTTAAAGTGATCTTCTGCAAAGGCAAAAGTAGAAAAAATAACTATCATTTTCTCCAATGACGAAAAATTTGCATTAGATCTCTATAGAACCAAATAAAATTCTTCAGTAAAATTGATCAGTAAAACCACATTTGATGGCAACCATTCCTTTCCAAGATTATGGGTACACTTGTAACCCTCCGGATTAAAGTCGTCTGCCATTATTTCTGACATCTTCGGCTGTATTCCTCTTTGGATTTGCTTGTTGGGGATCAAGATATTCTCATCTACTCAAGTGACAAGGTCTTTTGGACTTTGCTTAGTATTTTCAAGTACAAGTGGCTTAGTATCAACAACAGCAACATCAGTAGAGTTCCAAAGTAACCCGATCCAATCCAATCTGAATGTTGCATACACTTCTCGAAGAATGATTTCCTTTTACATTCTCTTTTAACAAGATAACGTCCTTGTTTCTGCAGTTCATCTAATTTTTTTATTCTACTAAATAACTGGGCATTATTAAACAGCTGTAAAATATACCTAAATATCAATTCCACTGGCTCAAGATTATGGAATTCTTTTCCACTTTTCTTAAAATCACTGAATCATGAAAATAGTTTGAAGAAGTACTTAAAAATGTTTCTGTTACAGGTCTAGTGATTTGCTGACCTATTATTTATTTGCCTTGCTACTTGTTTTTCTGCTAGTTGTTTCTTGCTTATTTTGTTATGACGTTTGTTCTGCTAATGGCCATTGTATTAATACTGTTGCAAATTTGGTTGGGGGCTGTGGACCCGCCAGGTCTATCTATAATGCCTTTTTTCGCAGTTCCTTACCCACTGTTATATATTTACTTATAAGCAGAAATTTTATATGTTGTGTATTTTGTGTGGCAAAATAAAATTTATTATTAATATTATTAAAGCTGATAATTCGGTTAAATAAAATTCAAGAAGATTTATATAAAAATAGTATTTTCTTACAAGTAAAGTTGACGACATACCATTGAGTTTTTAGATTGCAAAAAGTTTTCTTTCCGATTTTCATTTTAGCATCTATAAAATAATTCATAAACCAGCTTCATCATATTTACCTCTATGTAATCCACCTTTATGTATACACAATTATATAAATCATATGCACTCTCATGTAATTGAGAAATGAGACTTCATTAAATTCAACACTTAATTTATACAAGGTATCAACTGTTTTAAAGGCAAAACACTCTTTAAGGATGATAAGGCAAAGCAACTACCTCAGAAGAAATAAAAAAATTTCTCAAGGACGATAAGACAAGCAGCAACCACCTCGAGACAGAAAAGCTTCATAGATTCTTTGCCTGAGCTTCTTCTTATATCTTAGCCTGATGAAAAACACTATTTATGTGACTCAGGTTATTGATCTGTCTTATCACCTACACTTTTGACATTTCAAGACTGTTAACTTGTGATGTACATGAATCTTTCTACATTTGCTACTACTTCGACACCTTTACACAAATGCATCTCATGTGAAAAGTTCTTGAAGAGAGAAAAACTGCCCAATAGCTATTTCTCCGAATAAAATAAATTCCAAAATTTTTGAAACACGCTTTTCAGAAAAGTCATTGGAGGTATGTCACTTGCAATTTCTATTTGCAAATACGAGGACTCAGGGATTACATAAATTCGATACACTGTGTTTAAAGATGAAAATTCAATAGGATGAACATTGGATTTTAAAGTTCTTGTTGTACTGCTGTTCCTGTAATGCTAAGCTATGCTGTAAGTCATGTTTTCTCCGAAATGACATTTGTGTATACTTTGCGTGTTGCGACATACCTGCAGAGAACATAAAGGTTGAGCAAAAAAAATGGCAGATTTGTTCTGAAGCTCTTTAGCACAAAATTCTAATATCTTGACTTTGTAAGGATTAAAAGAGCTTACAGTTCGTAATCCTCATGTTTTCATTTTCATGTTTTAAATTTTAAATTTATATTTCACGCAGTTCGAACTGATAAAGTAACATTCACCATTTGCAGTTAACTTTTAATATTTGGCGTCTTTCCTTGAAATTTTATAATAATGCTTTCAAAAAAGAAAGATGTGAGTTCTCCAAAGAAGATGAACAGGCAAAAGCAAAACGTATAATTTTATTTATATAGACAATAAACATTTTACAAATATATGATAGTTTCTTTGTAAGCTGTTCTCCCACAATGATGAGAGGTGCAGGAGGATTTATAATTATATTTATACAGATAGAGTTCACTAAACATGGCACCTTCACATGTAATAAAAGTTCTAAATATCAAAAACCGTTTCAAAATTAAGGAAAGAAATGTCGCATATTTTATATTTTATATAGTTCTATAAACACAGAAATTGCAGTATGTAAAACAATACTTTCGATTACAGTATGTAGCTTTATTTTCTACGTTATCAGACAATTAAGTCCAATAACTAATTATTTATACAAATGATCACCATTTCCAGCTAAAACCACGATTTCTATCTATTTTGTCAGATTAATTCTGTTTCTTCTTTGCTGCAGAAGATTTGCAGAGGATTAAGCAATTGGCAGCTATTTAGTCTGGGGAGAAAAAACGACAGATATCACCAAGTAGCATTTATATTTTGGGGTTTTCCAACTTTTCGAATTCAAAAGATGTAATCCTTTCAAAATACTCCATCACTTTCTCATACTATGTAATATAGAAAAAAAATATATTGTTTTCAAGCAACTTTTCGAATTCGAGAATTTAATACCAATATATGTTTTAGAACCTTCTGAACACGGTTTAACATTATGGGTATTGTGCCAAAATTTTACTGAAATTAGATGAAAATTCACTGAGATAGCAAGAATTTTGGGTTTTGAAAGAACTTTTTTTACGATTTCAAGTATTTTCATTTATTTGCTCTGCGAAAATGATTTTATTTCAAAACTGGTGATTTGGAAATATAACGCTATTGTCTGCATTTTTATTATTTAAAGTAGCGGACGCTTATTTATTGAAATTACGTTGTTTACGAAAGATATGGCCATTATATAAATTAGTCTAAATGCGCCGAGATTGTTAAAATTTAGATATAAACTGTTTCCTTTAGTAGATTTTAAAGTAGAACATAGAGTCTCCGCAAATGGCAGGTTTAGGTTTTACGATTGGATGGAGGAGGGTGGAGGGTGGTTCATATCATGGCCGTTGCGCCGATGTACATAGATTGCATACAATTTTCACTATTATTTATACAAAAATATTGATTCATTTTGTTATTTTATACAACTACCCTACTTTAACTACCAGGTACATTTTCTAGCTATAAATAACTCGATTCTGAATTTATAATAAAACATGAGAGGAAAAATAAAAGGTTTAAAATTGATGCCAATCTTAAGCTTTTACTGAGACTGCGCGATTATAATTCCTTACGAAAGAGGCTATAGAACAAATCTCCCTTTTTCTTCCCTTCATACTTTAAGCAGTTATTTTGCAAGACATAAAGTTCACACGTAAGACTTTTTGACGAAAACATGACCGCCAACATAGCTTAAAACTACTGAAACATCAACACAGTAAGTACTGCAAAATCCAGTGTTCACCCTATTGGATTTCCATCTTTAAATAACATGTGTCGAAATTTAGGCAAGTAAGCTCTGAACGCGCGAATTTGCAAATAGCAATTGCATGTGACACGCTGACTTCCATGGACTTTTCTAAAAGACGTGTTTCAAAATTTTGGGAACTTTATTTATTCGAAGAAATAGCCGCTGGGCTGTTTCCTTTTCTTTCAGAACTTTTCACAGTAGATTTATCTTTGTAAAGGTGCAGGAGCAGCAGTCAGTCCGAAGAGTGTGACATTTTATGTACATCACAAGTTAAGAATCTTAAAGTGTCAAAGGTGTTTATGCTTAAAAATGAAGCCAGGTTTGGACCATATTTCATGGGTTTTAAACTAAAGAATGTTTTTAGGGGGGTTCGGGACAAAAAATTTTAGATAAAAATGAATATATTTTTATTAGGATAAAAAAAATATTGAAATAGCGTAAAATCGAATGACCATTGTATTACGGAAATTATTTAATCAAAATTTTAAGAAGTTAAACATTGAAAACATTTTCTGATACTTACTATACTTACAGTTTTCTGTTACTTACTATAATTACGGTTTTCTGATACTTATATAAAACAGAACTTCAAAACATTATAGACTTAGAAATTGAATTTTGAAAATGTATAATGTTAAATTTGATATAACTCATGACAGATTTGAGCAAGAGATTTAGATTCAGATTTAATTTAATTTGAGCCTTAATTTATATTTATAAACGTTATATTTAATTTTACGTCAGAATTTGTTCCTAAACGTGCTAAAATTGTAAATTTCATATTTACGGTGTTTGATGCATAAGTCACCCATTTAAACAGAATATTTTTTTCGATAAAAGAATTTTAATTTTTTATTATCAATACATTAAAATAGCCTGAAGACAAATTTAATAGCACGTTTTTTTCCAATAAATAACAACTTTACGTTGTACATAGAGTGTTTGAATTCATAATTAAATGAAATTTAGAAATTTAAGTTTTAGAGTTTTCATTTTTTTCAAGCACAAATAAGTTAAAATTGCACCATATAACTGTTTCAAGGATGCGCTAGATCTCCTTCGTCAGTGCAATTGGACAAACAAATACGAAGTCAAAAAGATGAAATGGGCACAAATAGAAGAAACAGAAAGGTATATATATACAGGGTGTCCAGTGCTATCAGTGCCCAATGGATATTTCCTCAACCGTTAATCACAGAAATACACTTCCAATTGCAAAAATGTTTTAAGTTTTAAAATATATTATCATAGAACAGTTTAAATCAATAAAGGCATTTCTGAAAGAAATACGAAATATAAATTTTTATACAGATCCCCGGTCCTACCAATTATATTTAGGAAAATCATCCTCATACAATTCTGTGCAAAATAAAAAAATCATCCTTTTACGACCAAAATTGACCGACTTATGGCTGTTTAAAGTTGGAGCACTTTTGTGCTGAGAAATGGTCAAGACGGTCCCTGATTGGTTGGTTGCCTGGAGAAATGGTCATTACGGTCCCTGATTGGTTGGTTGCCTGAAACGGGACATTTTTATGCGTGGAAAAGCGACTTAAGTCATAAAGTTTAATGCTTCATAACTCGGTGAATTTTGGTCGTAAAAGGGAGATTTTTTTTAGTTTGCATGAAATTGTATGTGGATGATTTTCCTAAATATAATTAGTAGGACCGGGGTACTGTATAAAAATTTATATTTCGCATTTCTTTCAGAAATGTATTTATTGATTTAAACTGTTTCTAAGATATTAGATTTTAAAAGTTAAAACATTTTTGCAATTGGAAATATATCTCTGTGACTAACGGTTGAGGAAAGGGCCATTGGGCACCGATAGCACTGGACACCCTGTATGTATATACACAAGTTGTGTATTGACAGTCCACCTGAGAACACTAATCAAACAGCAGAATAAAACACAGCCCAGTCAATCTGAAACAAGAACAAGATTGGAGTGCGTCAAAACACAATAGAAATGTCCCAACAAGACTAGACAACTCCAAACAAGATTATCGTTTTTTTTATCTCTGACGAAGAGGGTCCAGTGCATCCTCGAAACATTTATATGCTGCATTTTTATTTTATTTGTGCTTGAATTCGTTTACTTTGTTCATGCTTATTTGACTAGCTGTTCATTGAGTTAATTTAACACACTGATAATTTTTCATTTCTAGGTGAGGGATCAGGAAATATTATCCTGATAATGGTAATTAGAATGATTAAATCAACCTTGAGGTTTTTTTTTTGTATGGGATAAGTCGCTGCACTATACCAGTTCTTTTATATTGATGCGTGTAATCGTCAAATATGAGTAAATTCCAGGAACAAGAATATGACGACTTTACACATGCTTAACATACTATCTTAATTGGTGCAATCAGTGGATGGTTTTCATATACAACATATCCATGACTAATATTTCACGGCATCTCAAAAGAATATTTTTAAACGCGTGAAATTCATCTACTAGACATTCGCTTATGCAGGTGCATTGCTATAAATAGTATAGAGTGATATAGATATCTCCTTATTGTTACTTCAGGCATGACTTTACATAAAGCATATTTTTAAACTCGTGCAATTCATCTACTAGACATTCGCCTATGCAGGTGCATTGCTATAAAGAGTATAGAGTGGTATAGATATCTCCTTATTGTTGCTTCAGATATGACTTTACATAAAGATTAATTTTCAACATATGTAATTCATCTACTAGACATTCGTCTATGCAGGTGCATTGCTATAAACAGAGTGATATGGAGATCTCCTTATTGTTACTTCAGGCATGGCTTTATGTAAATAATATTTTTAAACACGTGTAATTCATCCACTAGATGAATTACACGTGCAGGTTCATTGCCATAAAGATGAATTACACGTGCAGGTTCATTGCGTTCCACTAGATGAATTACACGTGCAGGTTCATTGCGTGCAGGTTCATTGCAGGCTGTTCCTATGCAGGTTCATTGCTATAAAAAGTATATAGTAGTAAAGAGATCTCCTTATTGTTTCTTCAGGCATGGCTTCACATAAAGAATATTTTTAAACACGTGCAATTCATCTACCAGACATTCACCTATGCAGGTGCATTTCTATAAATATTATAGAGTAGCATAGAGATGTCTTTATTGTTACTTCAGGCATTTCTTTACATAAAGGCTATATATTCATCACTGAGAATAACCATTTTGCATTAAAATCTTCCACTTATTTTTCCCAAAAACGAAGCGCTCCCCAAAGTCTCGTAATTTAGACCTAAAACATGGCTACTATCTTTATTATGTACTTCTTTCTTAAGACCGTAATTCAGCTTCACATTCTTTAAAGAAATCATCTAATAAAACGTGTACATAAAGTTCCGCGCTGCATCCGTTCATACTTATCTAAATGGGAACTTTTATCACATTTTTGTAGAGTCAGCTCCTATGTTCCTCCTAATCCCTCCATGGCCAGAAGTTTCATTTTAACAGCCCTCGTTTACAAGCAAGTACCCTTTGTTTATTCGATATGTCTTGAGGTTTGTTTGTTTGCTGGTTTTACCCGGGCATTATACGGGGTATATTTTATGGCACCCCTGAGGGTGTCATTTTGCGCAAGTATAAATAGTATTTCGGTGGTGATGGAGTGCTGTACAAGCTTAGCTAAGGCCCGGGTTTTAAATTTACAGCGGATTCTTTTTAACATGGAGGGAAATTGTATTGGTGTTTTAGATTACGCAGAGTTATAGATGATGCTCGAGGGAAAAGGTTTGCAGCATGATTAAAAAAGAAGCGATCGTAAATGTATTTTGGAGGGAGTGACTTTGGAAAGTATATATCCTGGGTGTTAACGGTATATACATAACCACGAGCAATAAGCTATAAATTTCTAATCCAAAAGCTAAAAACAAAGTTTCAAAACAAATTGTATTTCGCTATCGATTAATAATCTAATATAATTTATTGATGAACTTTCGATATATATGCAAAGAATTCATGACCTGGCTGGGATTTGAACTGCAAGTTTTTGTCTGGTCAGACAAAATTCTATTCATTGAGATATTGAGGTGATTATAGTTTCTCTTTTATTTTAAGTGAAACCTATATTTTCCTCTTGATTTAAAAACAAGAAAGATCAATCATACATAAAGTATTGATTGTGAAACACTTTTCAACTGATATGCTATTTTATTTAAACATCTCTAAAATGCTATACATTCAGCACTGATATATTTTAAATTATCACAGTACTACAATAACATATTATATTTAAAAACTTCAAACTTCGTCGAAAAAAATGAACTTTATTCAAATGACATCATCGAAATATAAATTGTCTGGCTCTATATGTAAAAGCAATGAATATTTCATTCATATCACTTTTATTCTAGATTCTAGAACTAAATAATTTTGCGCGAAAAAAAGTCAGCAATTCTTATACAACTCATCTTACAATCACTTGTTTACATTTTGCATCCATTGAAATTAAACTTTGTTGTAGAAATAATCAAAGACTGATGATCATTTAAACTAAAAAATATCGTAATTGCATTGGCATAGAATATGGATGCACAGAAAATACATAAAATTAAAGCAGTTTTAGGACGGATGCAACACTAAATATAAACTTAAAAAAACTTTTAAAATCATGATTTTTACACTAGGAAAAAAATATGGATGTCATATTTTATTTTGAAGTGGGTCACGTAATCTCTTCATATGATGGTCACGCGATCGCTTCATATAAAAGGTGTAATTATTATTTAAATTTTTATTTAAAAAACTACTGAACATAGCTTGCTCAACATTGTTTTATGTATTTTATGGGATAATTTGAATATTTGCTAAAATTTTCGAAGCAGTTTCAACTTCGTTTAAAAAATGTTTGAAAAATTAGGTCTCATAGGGTTCAATGTATTTCACTTTTTGAACCCGGGTTTAATCTAAAACTAATTGGCTGATATTTTTAATTTACATTCCCATATCTCCCACAGACCGTCTCAACAGCATACTGAAATTTTATTTTGATAAAGTCAATTTTACTGTAGTTATCGGGCAAACGGACAGACAGGATTAATGAACAGAGTCATAAATACTTTTCAACTATGTTGGAAAATGTTCAAAGAGCTCAACAACTAATCTGAATGATCTTCTCATTACTCTCCTTATTAATACAGGACAACTAACTGTTCGTTCTGAGTGAATTGGAATCTGCGTGAATTGAAACTGCTACCGTAATTCGAAGGATACTGAGAAATATTATATTTTAAAGTTGTTAAGACCTCACCTATTAACTGCAACTGGCTCTGAAAGAAGTGGTGTCTCAGAGGCAAATAAAACCACTCCTGATAGCTAGGCTGTTTTCAGCTGGTCAGACCATTTTTTACTGGCCAAACCAACTTCGATTGATTAGACGACTATCTATTAAGCTCTGAGACTCAAGGAATCTTCCCCCCTTTGTTTGAAGCAGTTTTGTGATCCCTACATTTCTTCACGCATTCTAATTGTAAATGAAAATTTTCCCACTTGGAAAAGGATTCATCAAGTAAGCTTGCCCCATTCGTGTTTGATAGGATTCATATCGGCACTTTGGGCTGGACAATTTATCTGTTGTATCTTACATTCTTTAAAGCAGGCTGGAAATGTCTCAAAGGGGGAATGGAGTCAGATCAACTGGAAAAAAAGGAGTCTGCACAAGGGTTTACACGTATTGCAGGTATTGCATAATAATCCGTAATGTTTACACAACTCTCTCTGAGTTCATATTTGAGGACATTACTATCAAACGAATCAAATCTTCCTAGCCGAAATGGTTCTAGATCTCGGTTTCGCTTCTGAATTTAGCAGTAGATAAAATACGGTAAAAAAATTCTTCTCCATACAAAAGCCATATCCAAGTATTACCATCTGAAAAAGAAATTTTGGAGTATGATTCATAACTCCAATGAACCTTTTGCTAGTAAAAGAAATTTTGGAATGTGATTCTTAACTCCAATATGAACCTTTTGTTAGTAAAGGAATTTTTGGAGTGTGATTCATAACTCCAATGAACCTTTTTCTAGTAAAAGAAATTTTGGAGTGTGATTCATAACTCCAATGAACCTTTTGCTAGTAAAAGAAATTTTGGAGTGTGATTCATAACTCCAATGAACCTTTTCCTAGTAAAAAATTTTCGGAGTGTGATTTATAACTCCAATTAACCTTTTGCAGGTAAAAGAGATTTTGAAGTGTGATTCATAACTCCAATGAACCTTTTGCTAGTATTCTGTTTCCCACGAACGACGAACAATGCACCAATGTAGTTCTCTCTTGTCATTAAGTTGAGTAATATGTGGCTTGTGTGCAACAGACATATCATTTTAACCGATTTTATGTAGCTAAAGACGATTTGTACGGGTATTGATAGTAGTTCTTGCTGCTCGTTGTATCTTGAAGACCAAATTTGATGCAGAGCGATTGCTACTTTTTTTCAGATTTCCCATTTAGCCTCTTTTTCTACGATCATTTCATTTATGCAACCTTCTAGGTCGTGGTTTTGCTTGGTGGTACCATCCGTTTTCCATCTATTAATGACATTACCCACAGTTAATTTTGGGACCCAGAAGAATCGCAGTATTACATAGAGACTAGTTATTCAAATAACGCCCCAACACCATACTCCTCTGAAAATAAGCTCATCATAACACGTCTCATAACAGCCTCCACTGCAGTCTAAAGCAGTCCAATGCACTAAGGTTATCATACCTTAATGCAATTCATACCACACATGTGATATCTATAATGCCAATTACGTCTTTATTTGCATGTTAAGAAGTGTCCAAATACTAATTAGAATGTTTAATACCAAGAATGTTTAATTTTCTGGTATCATTGTATCCCTCTCTCCTTTTTTTAGATGTTTTTTTTTTCCAATTCCTCACTGCGGATATTCTTCTTAATTTTTAAATAAAAATGAACTTGGGTAATTATTTCATGTAAAAATATATGAGCATCCTTATCTATTGATCTGTTTTATTATAATATATATATATATACATATATATATATATATATATATATATATATATATATATATATATATATATATACAGAGAGAGAGAGAGAGAGAGATCATTTATTGAAATGTTCTGTAGAATGTTCATTATAAATAAAACAGGTACTAAATTGGTATATAATACCCATTTTTCCCTGTTCTATATATATAAGGAATTGAAAAAGAATGACATGTAGTAAAGATTGCTTAATATAATCACTTAACTACACCCTTAGATCAAATTTTTATTTGTATTATAAATCATATATATAATACAGGTATTTAAGGTACTAATCCTCTTGTTTCCTGCATAAACATACATGGTGTAAATCAAGAATAGTGTATAAGATGAAAAGTTGCAAAACAGAAAATAATTTTTTTTTCCATTTTTTTTTTGCACATGGAGCTACGCTTTTCTGGCTCCCAAAATTTGTTTTTGAAAATGAATAAATTGAAAAGAGTGAAAAGCATTTCCGGAAATCATGTACGTTATCAAGGGCCATACTTGGTTCGTTAATTCTGATTCTACGTTTCTCTGTACATTACTGTAAATTATATTACAGAAATAATGCACATGGCCCTATATATATATATATATATATATATATATATATATATAATTTTTGAATTCCTAATTCTAATTTTCATGTATATAAATATATATAATAATGCACAGACATATTTGTATTGCGATGTTGTAAAACATAAAAGTGTGTTGGATATATTTGCAATAAAAGCAATAAAAATACTTTTTATGAGTAGATGCGAGAGAACGATGGCAGAAAACACATACAAACTCAAAATATTCGGGAAAAACATTAGACTTCCTCAAAATGTCTAAAATGTCCTTTCTGTACAAATATACGAAACAGCGTATATTACGCCGAAACTCTGTCCTTCGGTAATCTCTAAGAAACTCCTAAATCTCAGACTGGGAAGTAGCCCCCAAACACTAAATTTCATTTTTACCTTAGCCCAGTGGAATTTAATATTTCTGAATGATAAAGAAAAAAAAAAGAATCGAGCGTAATACTGCAGAAGCAAACTTTCCCTGTGAAATTACTTTTGCAAAGTTTGGCAAAATCGTTAAGATTTTCTAGAAACAAGAGTGGAGAGAAAATCTTTTTTGCTCCTTCAAGCACAGAATTTCTGATGGAAAAATAATAAGAATAGGATTTCTTGGCTGTAATGTATAAAGTTTCGAAAAATATTTTCTAAATGTGCGTTTAATACACATTTAGATTGTTTATGCAAAATTCAATTATTGTCAAACATTTTGCTGGAATCATTCAGGTGCCTGGTTTCAATAAAGTATGCATATGCCATATTAAAACATATTTTAGTTTCCTTGTAATACATTATATATATGAAATGAAATAATTGCTATATATAGTATCTACACTGTTACACTATTTATGTTGTGATATTATGTAAATGAGAATATTGTCACGGTCAAACATTCCACAGATATTAATGGATCTACCTTTAACCAACCCGGAATAATATCATCAACCATGCTTTCAATGTTGTCTGTGTGGGTGTCAGTCTGTATTTTTATCTGTTGTTTACAGTATACTTGTCTGTAAAATCGATTAAAATCGAATGAAATTTGGTGGATTAACTCAATCGGCAAACATGTGTTTAATTGATTGTCAAACAGTTTGAATCAAGAAAATGATCTCAATTTTTCAAAAATCTGTTTTAAAAAATTGTAAAAAATGTAGAAATAGTCATCTATGTATTTCAGTATTTAAAAGTAAATAACACCATCTATAGGAGATTACCAAACACCCTTCTTCATCTACAGTAAGTTTTTGATCTAAAGTACTATGAGTGGCGCATTGTATTTGATCATAGAAAAACAAATATGATCACTACGATCAAATGAATGATTACTATATAAGTGCTTTCAATCAGGAATGGTAGAACTTCACTGTTTAGTATCATACCTACATATTAAAAATTTAACTTTTCCATGTGGAGCACGATATCTATCAAGTGAATCAAAGCTCATTTTATACGTTAACAACAATAAATATTTTATATGACATTGGGTCATAAGAAATTGCTTATTACGATTATCAAAACATTTGTAGAGAATCCACATGTTGAGCGTTTCGGATTATAAAATAACTTTATTTATTTTGATGTAGTATCTTGTATCGCAATCTTGTATAGCATAAACGAAAATAGTTTTTTTTTTCGTATTAGGTACAGTTAATATTAAAATACAATGATTAAAAGTCATGATTTTTATTATTTTTAATATTTTATAGTTTATTTCAGATTATTGTGCAATCCATTTCAAATGTAGACGTAATAAATACCGTATTAGTAACTGAATGGATAGGGAGTCAACTGACCAGGCGGTGGCACATGATACGGTTTCTTAACCTCGTATTCAATCCATAAGCAACAAAGCATTTCTAATAAAATTTAATAAGAAATGGGTTTTTTGTTGTGATATATACTACTCTCAATGGAAGTTGGCGCATCAGAAGGCATGCATGCATGTTGTTCAAGGTGCAACATATCCGGTGGGTCAAGGAAGAATAAAATGACGTAGAAATTGTAAGGATATGGCGGTATGTAGTCGTGCACTATCTTGTTGAAAAAGTACTTCAACTAGGTTCTCAGATACTGAAAGATCGCAGCACAGTTTCATCGAACTTTATTACTATCAATATGTTGTTAAAAACAACTAGAGAGGATGGAGTGCTGTATCTAATGCATTTACCTTGATTCCGAATGTCGACTCAGTACAACTTTCCATGAGATACACACACACACACACACACTGATTTATTCCCGTGATGCGGTTACTTCCACAAGTTCACGCTGTAGTAACTTGCACTTAAAGCGGTTTTATAGCTAGAAACGAGATCATAATATTTCCGCCAGCAGAAGATTCTTCATAAGCACAACTTAACTTGATATCCTAATTGGTCAATTTAAATGAGAAGTAGTGTATATAATTTTGAAAATTTTCTTTTCAGAAAATTAAAAAAGATCTGGTTTTATAGTTTCAACGTCTATCACGATAAACGTATGGGTAACATGTAAGTTTACTGGATCCCAAATTCCATGGAAATAGTTATATATTTTACTATAGAGCAGATGAATACATTGAACATAGAAAAACACACTCATTGACATCACACTATAAGTAATTGATTTGCGTTCCAAATTAATCGAAAACTCGCATTAGAAATTTGACTCCATGGCATACTTTTCTTAATCCAATAAATTCCAGTAATTTATTTCAAACGTATTGAAGTAAATTTAAAAAGCAAAAGAATAGTTTCCATGCGTATAAACAAAACGGATGATAAATGATTGAACATTACAATAAATTCCTGGGAAATAAAATAGAAGTTATTTCTTTTTGCAGAAGCATAAAAATATTTCATAACCAATCAAAGAAAGAGAAAACTAAACTTTTCATAATACAACAAAGATTTACAGTTGCAATTTTTGCGGTGAACATCATTGAAAAGCGGCACACGAAACTACAGTGATGGATGTGTGGCTGCTCTACCACGGAGCACCAGAAATAAACAGATAAAAACACATTTTTGAGACAAACTTCCTAACAATACCACTGTGTTATTTTTTGATCAGGGAAACGTAATTACATTTATTTCATTCGCTCCAAAATCAAATATTTTATTTGGATTTGTAACTTTTCAATTTTAGGTTTAGTACATAAACTGGTTTAGATGTTACAAAATAAGAAAAAAGAGAAGGAGTGGAAAGGTACAACTAAAGAAATGAACACAGAATTGAAATAGCGTTTCTAGTGGGAAAAAAACGAAACCGTTGCTTTTATTTACTTTATTTCATTTTTCTTCGGTTTTTCACCGATAAACGTCCAATTTTTAGAAAACGCTTCGTACAAAAAGACATCCCGGCCCGACCCTAAAAACAACCTACAGGGGCAATAAAATAGAACCAATACTACACTAACGGCATCAGGTCGTTATATAGAAACCAGTTGTAATGGATAGCCCTTGGCGATTTTAGACTCCACACCGAAATATAGACAGCAAAAAATATGGCGCGAAATACGATCAAAAATGGTTTGAGTAAAAACTCAAACATCTAATTCCCCAAACAGGTAATTTTAAAAAATTTACTTCTTCTACGTTAATAAAAAACACAATGCAACTCCTTGAACCTTTATATAATGTTACATATTAATAGAAGTAGGTGGCATAAAAACGTGCATAAACGTTAAGACTAAATTACATTCAACAAAATATCCGATCAAACTGACTTAGCCGACTGTTTCTGTAACAGATCTAGACTGTAAATGCTCTAACAGCAGTTTTAGTTCGCTGAATAAACTGTAAAATCAACACATCCGTGAACATTTTTGAAAAGAGAGTATAAAAAAATTATTTTTTTTTCTCGGCAATTTCTGTTAGAAGATAGTGCTAAGTTTAAGACATTAACGGCGATATTAAAGCGATTAGATATAAATACCGTTTGCTCCTTGCCCCGTTTTATTTAGTCTTATCAACTTCATCTTTTGAAGTAATATTTGAAATGTATGAAATAACATTTGAAGATAAAATTCTTACTGCAAAACGGTAGAAAAATATATTTTTTATTTTATTATTTTAGTGCATTAAAAATAAGTGTGAGAAGAACACAGATATTGATGATCAGTTTTATGTCAGTGATATAGGATTCTAGAATTTGAACCACTTATCATTTTACTTTGGAACAGTGGTACGCAATGTAAAGAGTACGAAATTTAAAGCGTACGCAATTTAAAGCAGCGAAAAACCAAATTTTATCTACCAAATTCCATTTACTCAAAAAGTGCCTAGGTCTAATTTTTCTTTCATTGTACTTTCGTAAATTTATAACATTTAGTTTTTCTAACTAAATATCGCAACGAAAACAAATAATATATAAATAATTTTAATATAAAAATATATTTAACTTTTAAATTCACTTAAAATTGTACTAAATTTAAGCACTTGTAGTAGATTTCGATAAACTTTATACTGATCTTTGTCGATGGGCTATAAAAATTACCACGATCTATATCTACTAATCAGGAAGTACATTGATGCCAGAAGAATATGACGAAGGACAATGTAAAAATAATAAAATACAAAATAATTGAAATACGTATTTAAATACATTAAAATGATAATTTAAAAATACTTGTTTCTGAATAATTTAGATTTTATGAACCATTTGTTTATTTTTCGATAATTTAATTTATTTAAAAATGGTTACTTTCTATAAAGAATTATGGAGGTATTAATTTTTAGCTAAAATTAACTTGAAAGAACTGTTGCTTACATTTCAATAGTTTTAAATTAAAAAAAAAATATTTGCTTTCTCAACAGCCTAATTTTGAATGAGATTTGTTTACTTTTCACTTTATTTCCTCCTTTCATTTCAATACAAATTCTTTAGTTTCTACGCATATATAGTCGTTCAGAACTATTTGTCACAACGCATGCGTACAAACACTTCTAACCCTAGCAACGATCAGCCCATTGTATAACGACGGAAAGCGTTATAATATTAAGTCACTTAGCTAGCGGAATCTGGAATTTCCATTTTTTTGTGTTTGATCGGAAATTAATAAAAATTCAGTAATAAAATACAGTAATTATTTTTTTTGTTAGAATGCAAAGATATAAGTATTTTTGCAAAACTATGGAAACTGTAACTGTACAACTTGTTTTGTAAAGATTGTGGTAATATTCCATTTTCGGATGCGAAGAAATATGAACCAGACAACTTAAAAAATGCATATTTCGATGGGTTTTTTTAAAAAGTAAATAAAGAAAAAGGGAGTATCCTACGGATTTGGTTCAAAGACTTTTAGAATGAACTTCCTCTCCAATCTTCTCGATGATGTCGTAATTGAAACTGTGATAATATTTTCGATCGTTAAAGAACCGATTTGCATGAATATCGCTCAAAATTGTGCTTCGACATAAGATAAATAAACCTTATTTCGAATTTTAAAAACATCCTGCCAGGGAGCTCAACTAATCCAGTATCGGATTTCGCGGCTGTCTGACGATTACATTTTCCGCTGCAGACGACACACACAGACAAGCAGCCTAAAAGACATACAAATATATTTTTTATGTGAAAAGAACAAAATGAAAAATAAGTCTACCAAATTCACATGGCAGATTTTTATATTCTCTTCTAACTCTTGAAGAGAAACGAGCGTAGCTTTCTTGACACAGTACCCTAAAAATGGTCAAAATTTCAATTTTCTGCTTCATCTTCATAATTTAAGAAATTATTAATGTTTTACTGCACTATGATACAATAGGAATAGCAAACAATTGAAAACTTTAAATTTGTTTTTCTCCATGTTAATTTTTACAGGCATTCATGTTTTTAAAATGCTAAGGATATTTTTTGTAATTAAGATAGAAGTTTCAAAATTTTTGCGCATGTTTTTATTTTGTGTTTGATAAAACAGTGCGCAGAATTAACTTTAAGATTTGTAGATAATTTTAAAAAAATGTCAAACTAGAACTGTTTAAATTTACTCTTTTATCACTATACCTGGCAGTAAAAAATTATATTAAATCTTATGACAGAAGCATCTAAAAATCTATTCATAATATTATGTAGAATATCCAAAGGAATATAAAAGAAAAATTTGGAGCAAAAATATTAACATTTAAAAAAGTAGTAGAAATGTAATGAAAAATTATTTTTTTCTAAATTTAAACTTTAATTAAAAAAACACGTAGTTCAACAAGATATTCGTTGTCAAAATTTGTTCATAATTTAATGTTAAAATATAATACAATCAGAAACTTCACTATACCACTTTAAATAAAAAAAAATATTGATAGGGTACTGTATCCCTTAAACATAATCTGAAATCTGTTTGTGTGCGAAAGTTTCGTTGGCATAATGAACGCCACTGGTTTGAACAAAATTTTATACGCAGAATAAACTAATCATGTTTTAGGTCATAATAAAAAAAATAAAAAACATCGAATAAATATCAAAGTTTTCGCTTAAATTTCAAAAAAATTATATCGAGTTCTATATTTTTAATAACAAAGCTGGATATAAAGTTTCGTAAAAATCCATTAATATGTGTGACCACTATCGTCTACATAATAAACGACAACAGACATTCATACAGGCATACGGGCATCACTTCAAAAATTTGCAAAGTGTGTGCAGTAGGTCTTAAAACATATATTATCATCAAAATCTCGAATTTGAAAATGTTCGTGGAAACAATACTTTCTTTATACTATATTGCAATGCAAAAATACAGCATGCCAAACAGAACTTTTTATTTGTTTGGTATAATTCGTGCAATTGTACAATTTTTTAAGCTCTCTTGTATATTAAGTTTAGAATATTTAATATTTTGGATAGTCTAGTATAATACTAAAAATTCTAATATCCATAATAATTGCTTTAAACTACAAAATATTTATCAATTTTAAAAGTCAAATACATATATGCCTTATGTCGCATGACCATAATAAAATTGTAAATTTAAACATTCTCAATAGCAACGTCGCTATCGACTAAATGATTTGTAAGCATATAATAATAACATGATATAAAAATGGATCATGAAGCATAAAATATGGCCCAAACCAAATTGAATTTCAATGATTGGCCAGAATGGCCGGCATGCAGAAATTGAACTTAATTCTGGAAAATGCAGTATGCATTAAGCCAATACAATGCTCATCGAGTTCATGCAAATTCCACTTCCATGCTTCTGTAGTGAGAGTAATGTGTTTTAGATTACACTACGAATATTGAACCAAATTTTTTTCATGCAAATTACGGCTTGATTTACGGTCTATCATATTGAGCGGAATAATATGATGAAATTCTCTACGCATAATAAGGCAGAATTTAATTTATTTTGACTGTGGCCGCCCGATCTGAATTGTGTTTTAAAATTCAGATATGTTGATGGGATGCACTAAAGGAAAAAGTTTTAAATGTGGTTTTAGTGGTGGGTAGTACAGTTGATGGACGGCTTGTTTGTTCATTTTCTACGAATGTATTTGGAATTGGGAATTGTTATAAAGCTTGAGTGACTTATAAACATGTTTAAATATATATATATATATATATATTTTCAAATGGCCAGGCACTTTGACTTTCGTCATTCGCCTTTAACATGTTTAAATATGTATCTTATCATTTTAGAGTATTTTTTCACATTATCCAAATAAACATTTTAAGCATTTTTATTCTCTTATAGTACTGTATTACGAAATTGCTGTCCATATTTAGAGGGAAAAACACGTTTTGAAATTCAATGATCAGATTGTGACTACTTTTGTATAAGTGTCCGTCTATCTATCTATTTTTCATCTGTCTATTTCTGGCTGTGTTGAAGTAAAATGAAAAAAAGAATGTACACTGGAAACCCCCTCCCCACCCTACCCCGCAAAAAATACATTTCAATAAAAGTAAGTATGTAAGACAGGCAATATTTTTTTCTACCAATACGAATAATGTAGAATATATTATATAAATAATTAGAAAATATCATATATAATATTTATAGAAATATTATATATAGAAAATATTATATAAATAATAAATTCACTGTGTTTAATTATTTTTTGCAAAGAAATAAGATAAAATTACAGAAATTATTGATGTTTCCGATTATTTACTAAATCGTCTGTTCATTTTATTAAATAATCTGTTCTATTGCTAATGATGTACAAATTTACATATTTCCGAATGTGTTTAAATGATTGTTGCAAAGGGATAAATATATTACAGGAACAGCTTTTGCCGTTATTTCAGTGTCTTTAATTTCCAAGCTCCATCATTTTTTATAAATTGCTTTACAAACCGGACCAGCAAGTCTAATACTTTGCATTTCCTTGCGAAAATAATTTTAAGCAGAGGTAACAAATATAGATACATTTCGTTTTAATAAGACATTTTTGAAAAGCATTATAGTTTAGAATGATTTTGGATTATGCAGATATATTAAAACATAAGTATATCAACGTCGGATCTATCTACGTGTAAATAAAAAATCTTGAGAAAATTACAAATTTATTATTTCAAGAAATTATGTGTTTGTGCGTCTCTTGTCCTGTGCTAACGACTGTAAAATGCCTGTCCTGTATTGTCCTGTGCCAATGACTGTAAAATATAGCCCATAAGTGATGAGGAACAAACAGTTAATCACTTACTTCCATTTTTTTTTTATTTGAGAAGTCCTGTTAGATGCCATGAGTCGTTTTACAGTAAATATATTGTTCCACACTAGCTTTTGTAATCCAGCAAATACGTAAACTTCTAGAAAACGCTAACTTAACAATCAAAACGTAATAAAGTGTTCGTATAAAAATTGTCTGTTCAACTTTAACACAACCTGCTTTATGATCAAACTCTTACTTATAAACTTGCATAAATTTATTTAGGAAATGCCAGCAAGGTTAGATAAGCTAAAATAATTACAAAATAAGTGAAACTATGCTAATATTGCGGCCAAGAATATCAAGAGCTTGGAGGTTGAATTACGTTGCTAAGTTACTATACTTGTGCAGATAACATCATTAATGGATCGGTTTTGCAATTAGTATACTCTCATCAGAGTAGTATATCCGATACCAGCAATAAAATAAAGAGCATTTTCTATGTACCACAATTTTGACAAAATCTATGGAGACTTTTCTTTATTTTACCCACACCGCTCGACCTACCCGAAGGTGTTGTTGTTGAGACCCAGACCGTCCGACCTACCAGAAAGGTGTAAGGTAACTGTTTGGACTGGCCGGGAAGTGCCACCCAATTTAGACCGGAACCTAGTAGGGGAGGCATCCACAGGAACCGTACCCTCCTTCCCCTACCACCAGCCTCTCGGAAGGACTTACGGACCTACATGTTTAACGTGATCGTACTGAACACGGCTGCAGTTGTGGCAGCGTGCAAATCCAGCGCGCAAACAATCGAGCTACCGCCCATGAAATGTGCCTACCCGAAGGTGTTGTTGTTGTTGAAACCCAGACCGTCCGAACTACCAGAAAGGTGTAAGGTAACCGTTTGGACGGTCGGGAATATCCGAAGGTGTAAAGTACCTGTTTAGACGACCAGGAAATTACCACTCAATTTAGACAAAAATTCAACGGGGTTAGCAACCAAAGAGACCGTACTAACCTTCCCCTTACTCATCACCTCTCGAATGGACTTCTGAACCTACAAATTTATCTCCGCATAGACACAAGGATAGTTTTAAAGGGAATGGGAATTGGTCTATCCCTATCCTATCAATTAAGACGGAATAATCCAGTATATGGAGTAGTGTTTAAGTTTCTTAAAAAATATTGAGCTCAATATGGACTGGGGTTAGGCTGCATGGACCAAGAAATTATCACCCAATTTAGACAAAAATTTAACGGGGTTAGCAACCAAAGAGCTTCCCCTTACTCATCACCTCTCGAATGGACTTTGAACCTACAAATTTATCTCCGCATAGACACAAGGATAGCTTTAAAGGGAATGGGGATTGGTCTATCCCTATCCTATCAATTGAGACGGAATAACCCAGTACATGGAGTAGTGTTTAGGTTTCTTAAAAAATATTGAGCTCAAGATGCAATGGGGTTAGGCTGCATGGACCAAGAAATTACCACCCAATTTAGACAAAAATTCAACGGGGTTAGCAGCCAAAGAGACCGTAACCTTCCCTTACTCGCCACCTCTCGAATGGAGTTTTGGGCCTACAAATTTATCCCTGCATAGACACAAGGATAGTTTTAAAGAGAATGGGGATTGGCCTATCCCTATCCTATCAATGGAGACTTAATAACCCAGTACATGGAGTAGTGTTCAAGATTTTAACAAAATATTGAGCTTAAGATGCACTGGGGTTAGGCTGCATGGCCAAGATCATACTCATTGAACGGCATCCTATAGGTGAAATAGTTGAAATAGTGAATTCTGTGAATATAAAATGTTTAAATATCTCATATTGTGCAAATTCTATATTTTAATGTCACTCTATTTAAACATGAATAATGTATTATATTTTAAACTATTATATGCATTCAAATTAACAGTACTTACATTTGCAATATTCTTCTTCGCTTATTCCGTGATAATTTTGATTGCTTCTCGTATATTAAATTGCAAATTAATAAATATATAAATGAAAAGCTCTATGCAATTTAAAGGAAAATCACTTCCTCTATTGGCAATGTAATAAAAAGGAATGATACGAATGTCCGCGATCTGTATTGCAGCGTGAAAACGGACTTTTACAGTTACAATCGTAAAAATAACCGTTACGCACGCAAGAATACCCGGTAGTCTAAATGTTAATTAAACTCGAAAAAGTTCAATGATCCTCTTCCCCACCTCCAACGAAAACCCTACTTCATAAAAATGTGTCATAGTAGTTTACCAGTGTTTGGAATAGGCACTAAACCTTTCTCACAAATCCGAAATCTAAAGTTCACCCCGATACAGTGAACCCTTACACAAACGAACATTTCCTTATTGACAATAAAAAATACCCTCCGATATTTCTTTCGAGAAAAAAAAGAAATCCAAAAAAATTCGACAAGCTATATTCTGTTCGACTGCCCTTTTTTATCACCTACTTCTTTGTAACCATTCGGGTAAAAAAATGTAACACTACCCTGTATAGGGATAATACGGTAGTTCGCCGACCCTGCACGAGGGGGTGGGGGTATTTTTTCGGAATAGGTTAAAGCGTAGTACTAGTTATGCGTAGGGGTACGCGTGTACAACCAGATGGAATTTTTTTAGGCGTGTACGTCGCGTGCCTCGTCGCACGTAACGGATTTTTTAGAGGTGTAGAAAAGGGGCAATAACTTAGGTAGGTAAAACGATAAAGTTGGGGGGAGGAGGGGAGGAGAAGTGTATCTAAAATAATCTGGGCATTTCGTATTCGGAGGCATTGAAGCAAGGAATGGAAAAGTTTGATATAAGCGAGATCTGACAGAAGCAGTGGTACATGACAAGGTAGGAAAATGTTGATATTTATGATTCTTTGTTTCTTACTGTAGTTTGAATAACAAAATGACTTTTGATGTAGTATTAATAGTATTACCTGTTGATCTCAAATTAATTTAGTAAAATGCATTAATGAAGCAAAAATGATATTGGTCAACAAAATATTTTCACCAAACAAACTGATATGTGAACTAGTTATTGTTTGCGATATGTAATAATTTTTTATATCGTGCATAGATTTGAAGATGTGGCAGGGCGTGGTGGGGTTCATAATAGAGTCATGACAGTTTTCTGCTTATTCTATCCAGATAAACTCAGGGAAGTGAGCAAAGTGCAAAATGAAAATATAATGAAAATATTGATGAAAGTATTAAATCAACAGAATACCGTTATCACGGTTTCTGAAATGGCTTGATTTTGGCTCTATAATAGATAATTACTAAGGGATGGCATATTGTGATGTTCCAGATATAGTGAATAATAGAAAGTCGTTGTATTTTTATCTTTCGATTTTACAAGAAAAATGGTTCAGTTTATACAAATATTAGTTTAAGTCGAAAAATATAGCTATATATATATTACTTTTATCGTAATTTCTATACAGAGTTCGAATTTTTGCATAAATTTGCATAGGTCAGAAAAGTACTACTATACAATTATACACGCTAGGAAAAAAACTAATTAAGAATTTCCATTTTTGTCTGGAAAATTAATCCGAAAATATATTTCTAATTCTGGTAGTTAAGAAAAGTATAATTTTTGTAAAACAGTGTTATTTTGAAATCGTATTGTGTCCAAAAGAGTGATTTATACGAGTTTCAATGATTTCACAGAAGTTAAAAGTAACATCGATATCTGTATGGAAAATTAATCTAAAATGTTTATTTGATTCTGGTGATTAAAACACGTTTTATTTCGTAAGCTAGCGCAAATTTTAAGTTGATTAATAAAATTTATTATATTTAACATATAATATTGGTTTTTTTAACTAAAATCATTGCCACTTAAATCAAATCATCATTTTGCACTATTTATTCTAGATTCTCATATGTTTAAATATATTTTGTTTAGTTCCCATTTTTAAACAAATGATTTGCAAAATGATTGATCTTAATATTGTCTTCATTGTTGGGAAATGCATCGTCACACTTTTATGAAAGTCATAAATCACAATGTATAGATTTCAGGAATAATAACTGATTTTACATTTTATTTTACATTTTAAATATATTCCGTTAAATTTGCTGATTGTGATATTTTTTTATATTATTGCGGAAGTCAAAATAATTAAGAAAATAATAACATTCTTGCAATCTCTTAAACTTACTACAATAACAATGAATATGATAAATAATATCCAAGCAATGTTCTTAATATCAAAGAATACATAATTATTTTGAGAATACATGTGTTTATTTAAAAATTCTGAGGAGGTACAGACCGCACTATTTATAACTGCATGTTGATGTATTACAGCTGTATTCTCAATATCACCAATATCCACAAAATTAATAGTGTCGACCAATTTCGAAGACAATAAACAACTTTCTTCGTCTGGACAAATAAGAAGCGTAACCTCCACACGTCAGAGCAGGATCGGCAACTAACGAGGGATGGTTGCTTTTCGTATTTCTCCTGATGAATAAGACTTTTTATTACCATCAAAACCAGTCGATACTATTTATTTTGTGTTGTATATGTTGCTTTTAGAGGAGTTTTTATAGTTTTACTCTAAAACTTATTTAATTTTTTTTTATTTAAAGTTTACTATACTGAATTACTGATTAACAGACCGAGGTCATTATTGAACGTGGTCAGATAAACATTGCCAGTGTTGCGCCCCCTTTACTGATATGCATTGTTTTTGAAATTTGAATGTATGAAGAAGATAATCTTCTTACAGTTTGAGTTCATTGCGAGGTAGAATAAAATGGTCACGCGCTGTGTGCCAACGCTGCTACAAATTAACGAAAGATGACCTGGCTATAAACCACCAAATTTTAACAAACTTTTAGATGATGTGTAGTTTAACATTGCACCGATGGTATTTGTTGATGAAAATGGTGAGATTAAAATTACGCGAGCTTTGAGGCAGAAATCTTTGCTTAGATAGTCGTTCCAAGACAACTCTTTAAATGTGTATCTAATTTGTTATGCAATGTGAAGATATATGTTTAACGCTTATTGATTCAAAGAGATACAGTGAATGATATATTTATTTTTAAGGTGAATTAGATTTACTATGGCTTGTATACTATGTTCTCTTATAATTCTTCTTAATCGTAAACGATTTTTTCTGAAAATGTCAAATTTTGTTTAGATCAAACTTGCACTACAGATATATTTTACAGAAATTTCAAAAAAGAACTGAGCCAGTAAAAATTACACATTTCATTGATTAACTTGTAACCGTCGAAGTGTTTGGAAAATTGGAAATTCAAAATTATTTCTCAGAATTCCATGAAATATATTTTTTTATTTCTATAATTGAAATATTCCTTTCATATTGAGTCATGCTAATACCTAGACTATATTTTGCACAGATGATAACGTCAAAATACTTCAGCCGTTCAACCCGTGGCTGACAGATTCGAATTTTGATTGCGTAAACGAAGAAACATGTCTCTTGGGCATGAGTTGAAACTTTCCTCTGACCGACAACAACACAATGCGCGCGCATGAAGAGTAAAAGATATAGAACACGCCATGAAATAATGTCCGATGTTTTGTAAAAGCAACAGAAATATTTAAAAAAAAAACTGTAATGCGTGGTCTATATATCTAATTATATTTGAAAGAGTATCAAGTGTCGTGTATCAAGTTTCAAGAACATTTAATGATCGCTTTTATTTATTTTTATTTATTTTTACTTTTTCTGACTTTAGCGTCGTACTGCAGCACACCCAAAAACCTCAAATTTTATTTACGAAATTTTATTTTTCAGACATATGCACTAAAATTAGAATTAAGAATAAAAGTATTTTATATATACATACATATATATATATATATATATATATATATATATATATATATATATATATATATATATATACATATATATATATATATATCAACTTGTTCACAAATTTATTGTTATGTAAACGATCTAATCTGCATTGTTACAAAGGATCTAAATATTAAAATCTATTTCTATCCGGTTAGAACTGTTGAATAATGAACCTGCTATTAGTGTTAAGATTAGCTTCTGAATATAAAACAGGGATATAATAATAAGTTTCCTGGAACAAATCAATATAATTGAATTATTTATAGTTTATATGATAAAAAATGTCATTTCAATTTTAATATCAATAAATTACTACTTTTTACTTTCCCTGCAATACATGGTAATAATGTATAGGGAAAGTATTGGAATCATGCCGAAAATCACAACTCGAGTTTTCGACGGAACTACACGTTTCGAGACCTCTAGAATACGAAAAAACCATTTTTAGCGTGACGTCTGTGTGTCTGTCTGTGTGTCTGTCTGTGTGTCTGTGTGTCTGTCTGTGCAGATTTTGTATCCACTCTAACTAAAAAACTAATGGACTGAATTTCACAAAATTTTGTAGGTAAGTCACTTGTGTCCGGGGCTGGTGCTGATTAGTTTTGGGTACGATTCAGAATAAAAGAACCCGCCTTTTTTTGCGAAATGGCCCGCAAAAGCTTGTATCCACTCTAACTGAAAAACTGATGGACCGAATTTTACAAAATTCGGTAGATGAGTCACTGGTGGGTTACCTTGGTGCTGATTAGATTTTGGTACGATTCGGAAAAAAATGACCTGCCTTTTTTTGCAAAATGGCCCGCAAAAATCGTCCAAATCTAAACTAAAGAACTGGGTATACTCAAATATATCCATTAAATGCTGATTTAATACGTAATTTTTAACGACGAAAAGAATAAGACCAACTCCATTACACTAGGACTAGCCGTTCTCGAGATATTTTAGTTTTTCGTACTTTCCCTACGCCACCTTTGAAAATAAGCCCGATTACCGAATGAGAACGAAAATTGAATTAAAAGTGAAATAAATTTAGTTAAAATAAAGAGAACGTTAATATAAGTCTGCAGGGAAAGTCATGTGCTGCCCACATCAGATTTTTACTTCTTGTAATTCGGTTCAAATTTTTAGTAGCATCATTAAAAATCAATTGTATCGAATCTATAAATTATCCGTTAAAAAGTTTCATCAATTACATATAAAAACCTTATTCAAACTAGTATATCTTACTTTTATCCATTTTATTTGGCAATAACATAGTAAAAATATTTAGGGTAACGCAGCGATGTTAAAGCATATTATTTAGTCTAATTCACTACAGTATTATTATCATTCCCCAATCAACCTTTCCTCTTTCTTATTATTAACTTACTGCTACTTATGGTTATAGATTATATGTTTAAGCATTTCGATACACTTGCATCATGTAGTAGAGCATTTTGCCAGGAGTTAGATGTAAAGTGTTAGTGGTATGTCTGGTGGAATAATTTCTATAATCAATTAATACATTCGATTGTCTATTCGATTATTTGTATTCATTAATTCTTATTTATTATTTATTAACCCGTTATATTATTTCTTAGGGTTAACAATCATTATCATATTTTATATATATGCAATATTAAGCACTTGCTCTATTTTGATTGCAGTATATTTGGTAGTTATCCCTTCATTCTTTAGTATGTTATTACTTTATACAATTTTTAAGAATGGCAACACAGTCTTTACATTTTACACTCATGAATCGGCAACATTTTCATTACAACTCTTCTTAAACATCACATGTACTACTGGTTTAGGCTTAACAACTCCTACACGTGTAAGTCAATTATTTTTCTAATTGGATTTTTCTTTTCTTTTTAGTATTTTAATCTGTTTCAATGTGTAGCCCATAGGGGTATCAAAATTGTTTATAGTAACAGGCCATTAATTGAAATGTGCTACTATGAGGCTGAAGTATGGTAGATACCCTTTGAAGATATTACTATTACATCAGCTTTATTCTATTGATTATCATACAAATTTTTGTTTTGATTGTCGTTTTATTTTATTTTATGTGGTTTCCTTATTTTTCTTGTATATGACTACTTTTCGCTTGAGTTTTGTCTGGTTAGCAATTACATTCAACTGTTTGTTATGGATGCATCACTATTTCTCTTCAAATATTCTAAATCATATCATCTTTATTACTTATATATATATATATATATATATATATATATAAGTTATACTTGTGAACATATTTCAAGCAATATTTCAGACATATTTCAAACATTTACTGTTGATGAATTTTGATAAGGATGGATCTCGACAATTATATCTTATATTTGTTTGTGTATGATGTCTGTTTACATCTTAATATTTGATATATTCGTATTCTATTTTGCAATATACCGGCTCTCTGGGAGTGTTGTCGCGACGCAAAGCATGCTTAACCGGAGTGAGGGGGTCACAACTCCCCCCGGCCATCTTTTGGTACATTGTTTCCATCCATACCTCTTTTCTTTTTGAAAATATTTTTAATCCTCTTTTTAGTGCAGCTTAGCGCCTTTTAAGTGTGATTTCTGATGATTTTATAATATTATATTTCACGGTATTTTCATATTATATATATATATATATATATATATATATATATATATATATATATATATATATATATATATATATATATACATATATATATATATATATATCAACTTGTTCACAAATTTATTGTTATGTAAACGATCTAATCTGCATTGTTACAAAGGATCTAAATATTAAAATCGATTTCTATCCGGTTAGAGCTGTTGAATAATGAACCTGCTATTAGTGTTAAGATTAGCTTCCTCAATATAAAACCGGGATATAATAATAAGTCTCCTGGAACAAATCAATATAATTGAATTATTTATAGTTTATATGATAAAAAATTTTCAAAATCATTTCAATTTTAATATCAATAAATTACTACTTTTTACTTTCCCTGCAATACATGGTAATGTATAGGGAAAGTATTGGAATCATACCAAAAATCACAACTCGAGTTTTCGACGGATCTACACGTTTCGAGACCTCTAGAATACGAAAAAACCATTTTTAGCGTGACGTCTGTGCGTGTGTCTGTGTGTCTGTCTGTCTGTCTGTCTGTCTGTCTGTGTGTCTGTCTGTCTGTCTGTCTGTCTGTGCAGATTTTGTATCCACTGTAACTAAAAAACTAATAGACCGAATTTCACAAAATTTGGTAGGTAAGTCACTTGTGGCCGGAGCTGGTGCTGATTACTTTTGGGTACGATTCGGAATAAAAGAACCCGCCTTTTTTTGCGAATTGGCCCTCAAAAGCTTGTATCCACTCTAGCTGAAAAACTAATGGACCGAATTTCACAAAACTCGGTAGATGAGTCACGTATAGGTCACTCTGGTGCTGATTAGATTTTGGTACGATTCGGAAAAAAATAACCTGCCTTTTTTTGCAAAACGGCCCGCAAAAATCTTCAAAATCTAAACTAAAGAACTAGGTATTCTCAGATATATCCATTAAATGCCCGTTTAATACGTAATGTTTAACGACGAAAAGAATAAGACCAACCCCATTACACTAGGAATAGCCGTTCTCGAGATATTTTAGTTTTTCCTACTTTCCCTACGCCACCTTTGAAAATAAGCCCGGTTACCGAATGAGAACGAAAATTGAATAAAAGTGAAATAAATTTAATTAAAATAAAGAGAACGTGGATATAAGTCTGCAGGGAAAGTCATGTGCTGCCCACATCAGATTTTTTACTTTCCCTGCAATACATGGTAATGTATAGGGAAAGTATTGGAATCATGCCGAAAATCACAACTCGAGTTTTCGACGGATCTACAGAATACGAAGACCTCTAGAATACGAAAAAATCATTTTCAGCGTGACGTCTGTGTGTGTGTCTGTGTGTCTGTCTGTGTGTCTGTGTGTCTGTCTGTCTGTGCAGATATTGTATCCACTCTAACTAAAAAACTAATGGACCGAATTTCACAAAATTTTTTAGGTAAGTCTCTTGTGGGCGGGGCTGGTGCTGATTGGTTTTGGGTACGATTCAGAATAAAAGAACCCGCCTATTTTGTGAAATGGCCCTCGAAAGCTTGTATCCACTGTAGCTGAAAAACTAATGGACCGAATTTCACAAAATTCAGTAGATGAGTTACGTATAGGTCACCCTGGTGCTGATTAGATTTTGGTACGATTCAGAAAAAAATAACCTGCCTTTTTTTGCAAAATGGCCCGCAAAAATTGTCAAAATCTAAAATAAAAAACTGGGTATACTCAAATATATCCATTAAATGCTGATTTAATACGTAATTTTTAACGATGAAAAGAATAAGACCAACCCCATTACACTAGGACTAGCCGTTCTCGAGATATTTTAGTTTTTCGTACTTTCCCTACGCCACCTTTGAAAATAAGTCCGGTTATCAAATGAGAACGAAAATTGAATTAAAAGTGAAATAAATTTAATTAAAATAAAGAGAACGTTAATATAAGTCTGCAGGGAAAGTCATGTGCTGCTCACATCAGATTTTTACTTTCCCTGCAATACATGGTAATGTATAGGGAAAGTATTGGAATCATGCCGAAAATCGCAACTCGAGTTTTCGACGGATCTACACGTTTCGAGACCTCTAGAATACGAAATAACCATTTTTAGCGTGACGTCTGTGTGTGTGTCTGTCTGTGTGTCTGTGTGTCTGTCTGTGCAGATTTTGTATCCGCTCTAACTAAAAAACTAATTGACCGAATTTCACAAAATTTTGTGGGTAAGTCACTTGTGGGCGGGGCTGGTGCTGATTAGTTTTGGGTACGATTCGAAATAAAAGAACCCGCCTTTTTTTGCGAAATGGCCCGCAAAAGCTTGTATCTACTCTACCTGAAAAACAAATGGACCGAATTTCACAAAATTCGGTAGATGAGTCACGTATAGGACACCCTGGTGCTGATTGGATTTTGGGGTCAAAATCTAAACTAAAAAGCTACGTATGCTCAAATATATCCATTAAATGCCTGTTTAATGCGTAATTTTTAACGAAGAAAAGAATAAGACCAACCCCATTACACTAGGTCTAGCCGTTCTCGAGATATTTTAGTTTTTTGTACTTTCCCTATACCACCTTTGAAAATAAGCCCGATTACCGAATGAGAACGAAAATTGAATAAAAGTGAAATACATTTAATTAAAATAAAGAGAACGTAAATATAAGTCTGCAGGGAAAGTCATGTGCTGCCCACGTCAGATTTTTACTTTCCCTGCAATACATGGTAATGTATAGGGAAAGTATTGGAATCATGCCGAAAATCACAACTCGAGTTTTCGACGGATCTACACGTTTCGAGACCTCTAGAATACGAAAAAACCATTTTTAGCGTGACGTCTGTGTGTGTGTCTGTGTGTCTGTCTGTGTGTCTGTCTGTTTGTCTGTGTGTCTGTCTGTGCAGATTTTGTATCCACTCTAACTAAAAAACTAATGGACTGAATTTCACAAAATTTTGTAGGTAAGTCACTTGTGTCCGGGGCTGGTGCTGATTAGTTTTGGGTACGATTCAGAATAAAAGAACCCGCCTTTTTTTGCGAAATGGCCCGCAAAAGCTTGTATCCACTCTAACTGAAAAACTGATGGACCGAATTTTACAAAATTCGGTAGATGAGTCACTGGTGGGTTACCTTGGTGCTGATTAGATTTTGGTACGATTCGGAAAAAAATGACCTGCCTTTTTTTGCAAAATGGCCCGCAAAAATCGTCCAAATCTAAACTAAAGAACTGGGTATACTCAAATATATCCATTAAATGCTGATTTAATACGTAATTTTTAACGACGAAAAGAATAAGACCAACCCCATTACACTAGGACTAGCCGTTCTCGAGATATTTTAGTTTTTCCTACTTTCCCTACGCCACCTTTGAAAATAAGCCCGATTACCGAATGAGAACGAAAATTGAATTAAAAGTGAAATAAATTTAGTTAAAATAAAGAGAACGTTAATATAAGTCTGCAGGGAAAGTCATGTGCTGCCCACATCAGATTTTTACTTCTTGTAATTCGGTTCAAATTTTTAGTAGCATCATTAAAAATCAATTGTATCGAATCTATAAATTATCCGTTAAAAAGTTTCATCAATTACATATAAAAACGGTATTCAAACTAGTATATCTTACTTTTATCCATTTTATTTGGCAATAACATAGTAAAAATATTTAGGGTAACGCAGCGATGTTAAAGCATATTATTTAGTCTAATTCACTACAGTATTATTATCATTCCCCAATCAACCTTTCCTCTTTCTTATTATTAATTTACTGCTACTTATGGTTATAGATTATATGTTTAAGCATTTCGATACACTTGCATCATGTAGTAGAGCATTTTGCCAGGAGTTAGATGTAAAGTGTTAGTGGTATGTCTGGTGGAATAATTCCTATAATCAATTAATACATTCGATTGTCTATTCGATTATTTGTATTCATTAATTCTTATTTATTATTTATTAACCCGTTATATTATTTCTTAGGGTTAACAATCATTATCATATTTTATATATATGCAATATTAAGCACTTGCTCTATTTTGATTGCAGTATATTTGGTAGTTATCCCTTCATTCTTTAGTATGTTATTACTTTATACAATTTTTAAGAATGGCAACACAGTCTTCACACTTTACACTCATGAATCGGCAACATTTTCATTACAACTCTTCCTTAAACATCACATGTACTACTGGTTTAGGCTTAACAACTCCTACACGTGTAAGTCAATTATTTTTCTAATTGCATTTTTCTTTTCTTTTTAGTTTTTCAATCTGTTTCAATGTGTAGCACATAGGGGTATCAAAATTGTTTATAGTAACAGGCCATTAATTGAAATGTGCTACTATGAGGCTGAAGTATGCTAGATACCCTTTGAAGATATTACTATTACATCAGCTTTATGCTATTGATTATCACACAAATTTTTGTTTTGATTGTCGTTTTATTTTATTTTATGTGGTTTCCTCATTTTTCTTGTATATGACTACTTTTCGCTTGAGTTTTGTCTAGTTAGCAATTACATTCAACTGTTTGTTATGGATGCATCACTATTTCTCTTCAAATATTCTAAATCATATCATCTTTATTACTTTATATATATATATATATATATATATATATATATATATATATATATATATATACACACATATATATATACATATATATATATATATATATATATATATATATATATATTTATATATATATATATTCATATATATATACATATATATATATAAACATATATATATGTGTGTATATATATATATATGTATATATATATATATATATATATATACTATAAACCACTGCTCTAGAGGCTATTGTGTTAATCTATACATTCACCCAGGAATAAGGTTCCCAATCAGTTCGTCAAAGAGTGCGACAGAATTTCGCACAATACTCAGAGAAATTAATTGGACGGGATTTTGGGCTGAGGGTGTGTAAATAAGGGATAAAAAAGGGATTAGAGACCACAAGGTAATTGATGAGTCATGTTTTGATAATAGAAAATCGCTATAATATCGGTTAGTGTGTGCATGAATAAATGTATATTGTCAGAAAAAACTGTAAATTTTTTTATGATTTATTTTAATACCATAAGAATTTTTATTTTAATAAAGCATAGTTTTAAAATATTTTGATATTGAAAAAAGGCTTAGTGTTTAAACGTGCAATAAATTATTCTGCGAAATATTTACACTGTAAAAAAATACAATTATAAAATACAAATAGTCAAATTATTTTGTTATTTATTTGAATTGAACCTTTTGATATTAATGCAGATATTTTTTTTTATTTAATTGTCTTGCAAAACAAGTACTATGTAGCCCAAAGGTAAATACCTGAAAAATGTAAATGCATATATATTATGTATGTTAATATATGTAATTTAAACACAGATTCTGTCACCAAATCAACTAATTTGATTTTTTATGATATGCTTTTAGATGAAAAATATTGAATTGTAAACGTGACCTACAATTTTGCTCACTCTAAAAAAAAAAAATTCATCGAATTTGATTTAAAATTTTCAAAAATTGTCTCCGTTTCAGTAGGTTTTTATCCTATATTTATCCCTTTTTTTGAAAACCGGAGTTCCTAACATATTATATGAAACGCGATTCCACTAATATAATATAAGTAATATCACTCCATTATATCTTTTCGAAGCACTTTTTAAATATTCATACACTACTCTTAGCGCAAACAATATTAAAATACCGATTCCGAAACTTTTGGAATTGGCTAGCTCCTATCACATTACTGTCCACTTTATATAAGCAGTAAAATCTGTCCATCTCAGACTGTGTCTGGATCTAATTATATTTCCGCTTTACGCAGAGTTTTATTTTACTCAGGTTACGTTACATTGTGGTATGTATAAATGCTAAATTTTGGGACCAAAAATGTATTTGTATTAATTAGAATCCCGTTTCAGTTATATTCCGTTTTACGCAGATTTTACTATATTATGCATTGTAGGTAATATTATTTGTCAGTTACCACGTCAAATCTAAAATCCGAACCTCATACCACAAAATGAAGAAGATGGTGTTTTTATTGCCTTACAAACATTTCTTCATCATCATCATATCATTAGTATCCCGTCTTTGTCTTATTCAGTTTTACGCAGATTTTACTATATTATGCATTGTAGGGAAAAGTAATAAATTATCGATCAGTTACCGCGTCTAATCCAAAATACGAACCTCATACCACAAAATGCACAAGCTATTATTTATTTATTGCCTTACAAACATTTTCTCTTCCTCATCATAACATAGTATCCCATCTTAGTCATATTCAGTTTTACGCAGATTTTACTATATAATGCATTGTAGGGAAAGTAATAAGTTATTGATCAGTTACCGAGTCTAACCCCAAATCTGAACCTCGAACCACAAAAGCCGGCATTTATTTATTGCCTTACAAACATTTCCTCTTCCTCATCATATCACTAGTATCCCGTCTTAGTCATATTCAGTTTTACACAGATTTTACTATATTGTGCACTATATAGGAAAAGTAATAAGTTATTGGTCAGTTACCGCGTCTAATCTAAAATCCAAACCTCATACCACAAAATGCACAAGACGGCATTTATTTATTGCCTTACAAACATTTCCTCTTCCTCATCAATATTATATACGCCCGCACCACTCCGCTACAAAATGAGAAAAAGAAATAAGAATAAAAATGCGCCCCACTCTTCGTCGGCTTTAATACTCTACAGAAATCTTAGTTATAGGCAGAGCAAGCGCTAGATGACCGGCCCCTCTCCCTCTTCCAATCTCAGTAAAGTTAGCCAGAGTGACAGATTTATGTACGTGTGCGGCTGAGAAAATTTTGCGTGCTTTATTTTGTTGCCTTATTTATTTATTTTTCTTTCCTTGTGCTGTCCTAACTCCAGATCGCACTTAGAAAACCTCTTGTCACTCCGGAGCTGGCAGTTCATTTATTTCGGTGGTGAACAAAAAATCATGATAAATTTAAGAACGTTGGCGATTTTTTGCCTTTTTTCTTCATTTTTGGGGGGTCCTTAAAAGACGCCTTAGAATGAAGAAATAAATAAATAGGATTCTTGTGAAGGACTTTTATCATTTGTTTATTTTATTTTTTCCCTCTCGTGAAAACATTTCTAATTCATCAAGCCCACGGGACTGCCGTGTAGCGTTATTAATAAGTTTTGTTCTTCTCCAAATGGTTTTCAGGCCAGCGACATTTTTTTTTTACTATTGACAGATTTTTATGATGAAGAATATCTGTAAATTCTTGCAGAAGTACCAAGTGCTTAATTTTTTTCATTGTCTGTGTCAATAAATCATTTTTGCATTTCGAATTTTTGCATTTCTCATCCCAAACAATTGTTGCATAAATTAAAATTCTAAAATTGATGCAAAGAAAAGATGCACGATCTTTATTGTTAGTGCCCTATCCATATGATTCCAGATTAATGAATATACACATTCATTACAATGGACCTACACATACAATATTGATTTAAGAAAATACCTAAATATTGTTTTGATATTTTTGTTTCCAAATGGTCAGGCGTTTGGTATTATACTATTAGCATATACATCGGCCGAAGTTTTAATCATTTTTCCACTACACAACGTTGACCCGGCACACTGCAAGAGACGTATCATATTACTTCCTTTAGCCACTATCCTAAGGTAACTTACCTCTTTTAGGATACGCCCGATTAGAGCGCGAAGAAAAAAAAGGCCGTATTTTTAAATAATAACATTAATTTATTTACAATATTTAAATCTATGTACAAGTAACATAATACACAAAATGCTCCTCTTAACATGAATGGATTGATCACTCATTCTAATAACAATTCAAAATAAACAATAGTAAGGAGTCTCATAGACTAATTTGGAACAGATGGTAAGCCATCATGAAAGTACCCGACTTTTACTATTAAATAATTTATTTGGAGTTAACAAGTAGATATTTTAACTGGCGTTAATTAGTAGTTATTTAATTGGCGAGGGAGAGAGAGATAAAAGATACAAATCAAGCACAGGCCCTTAAATGTATAACTCCCCAACATCACTTGCAGTGGAACAGCATCTCTCTTTTCAGAGGACCATGATGGGGAGCCGACATTTTTCACTCACAACGCAAATCCTTCTCTTCCCTCCTTTTTCAAATTTCAGAAAACTCACTCTCTCTCTCCAAGATTTTAAAACATGCCCCTGAGGCGCCTACAACTATCTCATTGGATTCAGGGTCTTAACCCCTTGACCCCAAAGCATCATCATTGGCTATAGGCCTTCCAGAAACAAAAAGCCCCTTCTCAAGCCCCTGCGAAACTGATATGCTTTCGGCCCCTAATTCAAAACAGGCCGCCAAAGCTATGATCCGTCCGAAAAATAGGCAAACGTTAAATCTTTCGGTGAAAATGATATCTAAAGAAAACCAAGCTACATCCTGTCTTCTATTCCGAGGAGAGCAGCTGGTCAAACGAAAAGGCTGACCCCCAAAATAAATAAGTAAACTCTAGATCGCAACCCCGAAAATATTGGATCATGGGTTTACCATGCGACAGCCACCTAATCGAAACCCAGATTAGTTGACATCCACAGGGACTACACCATCATTTCCCGAACTCATAACCTGTCGAAAGGACTTTCAGCCCACGGATTTAACGTACCCGTTTCTGCGTAGACTTTGGGAAGGTCCGGTATTTGAACCCGACTCCTTCAAGTTCGGCCCCTGTGCTTTAACCACTAGGCTATCTCATCTTTGTTTTAGATCCTGAAAATAGTTAAATATCTTTCCTTTAATTTCACCAAGACAAGTTGCAAAGTAATTGATAATAGATGCCTACTATGAAAAGCTTAATGCCTACTGAGAAGGAAACAAGTTTCACAATGGATTCATATTACTTTTTATATTCATGTGTTGATGGAGGAAATTTCATACTGCAAATACATTAAGAACAGATTTGGATAGAAATATGACAAAATATAAATTTATATTTGAAGAAAGAAAGCTAAAAAGAAAAATGTCTCGGAGACAGCGTCATTAGCACCCGAAACAATTATAAAACAAAGAAAAATAGCAAAATAATAATTTTTTATGTATTTTAGAAACAAATTTCACAAGTTCCATAAGTTGTAGAAGATACAAAGTAAATGCCAATTGCATGTTTGCTGCCATTCGGAATGGGCTGGACTCTGGGTTTTGTAAAATCTACGGCATGTGTACTTAACTGGCTAGGAGGACATGAAAACCTGGCGTAAGCAATATGTCAGCATTGTCTAATTACAAGTACTGTAGCATAATATGAGTAATACAAGCACCAGTTTCAATTTTTGTTATTTTATAGATTTATATAGATTAGTCCTGTCCCCTCTATGGCCATTATATGTTTAATGAAGGC